>MNCI01016028.1:23537-95152 GCA_015680685.1 Gnetum montanum | reverse complement strand
GTGTAGCGCTTGGTAACCCAGTAACGATTAGCATTTGGTAATCCTAGCAATGTTGCACTGGTTCAAGATGTGTATGGCAAGTGGGAATGGATACTAGTGTTAGGAACATTTAGAAACTAGTTAATGAATAGTTAATGTAAGTTAGCCACTTAGTTCTCTCTCCCTCTCCTTTATTAGTAGAAGACATAAAAAATATAAAAATCATATACCTCAAACTTACTTAACCATACAACCGTGACAATACAAGTAAGTTTGGAAAGATAACGATTGAATAACCCTAAGTGTTCCATTAAGGTGCATAAGCACTTGGTCCTTGGAGTTCAATCGGATCATGTGTGAAATGCTCGTATTCATATGGTTGAGTGTAGGGGTAACTTGCCACTCTTCATTGGCACCGTTGCTTGGGACTTAGTTGTTTGTGTGCTGCGTAGAACATAGGAAATCATTCATATCATTGGAATGTTAGAACAAACCCTTAGGGTTAATCAAAGAAAGATGAGACAACAGTACATTGCACACTGAATAAGACAAGATGTCTTCTTCTTCACATAAGAGCACTTCACCACTTAGGACTAATGCAAGAGGCAGTCAGCGGCATAATACACGTAACCAGGATCCACCAATTTCTCAATAGTTTCATGTGGTATATACTCATCTTGATGATTATGTGCCTAATTTCACCTTTATTCTCCACCAAGATGAACAACTACATTGGAGAGACTTGGAGGGTAACATAGTGTTGCCTCCAAACTGATCAGTTTCCAACATGCTCCTTTGTGCTCTCACACGAATAGGCATGCCACTTTTATATGCAAAATATGTTGCATGTGATCATGAATAAAGAGACTATCATCCCACAGAAGTGCAACATCAAAGGGACTTGCAATAGGAGAGATACCATACATCTTTGAAGGATAAATGGCCCCATGACACTCCACACATTTTGAGTGAAATTGAGGATGATAAACCTACCTCAACAGGTTCCCCATAAAATGATGTTCCTCCTTCTAACATTGGTTAGGGTTGGTGTATCAAAACCTCCACTCCACTATTCAAAACCCTAGTTCTGATACCCATGAACACAAGGTGTTCAACGAAGGAACACAAACACACGATAAGCGTGGATGTTCTGATCATGATCACGATCGAGCCTGAGACCACTAAAGAGAAGGTAGAAAACACCATCATGGCAATGGTTCTCCTTCTTCTTCACCTTCATCATCATCTTCACCCTCTCCTTCAGTGTCTAGATGTAGTCATAGGGAAACCAATCATGAGGATAAGGGAAAACAAAGTGAAAGTCATCAATGAGACAGTCGAGAACGAGGACGAGGGCACTTTAAAGAATCAAGGCATAGAATAAGGGAGAGTGGGGAATTACATAGACACCAAAGACGCTATGAACGAGATGATCACGAAGAACCCCTACTCACAACTAGAAGCATGCTAGATATAACGGAGGTTGTAAGAGTTCCAACAAGGCATCAAAAGGATAGTAGGATCAAGAGGTTAGACATGAACAACATCTCATGATTTGAAAGGGGATACAATGCTGATCCTCAAAATCATTTACAAGCATTCCACGATGCATGTGCCTTGCAAAACATAGAAAATGAATGGAAAAAACTGAAGTTGTTCCAAAGGACACTAGTGAAAGAAGCTGAAAGCTAGTACCGGTCCCTAGAACTAGAATCCATTCAAAGGTGGAGTACAATGTTAGAACTCTTCAATGATAAGTACCAAATGTACTCCAGAGTGTCTAACCTATGGAAGAAAATCCAAGGATGGAAGTAAGGAAATCATGAACCCTTGGATGCTACCATGGGCTACTATTATGCACTATTACATCATTGCCCTGGCCATGGTTATTCGCAGCAGGATCAACTATGCCATCTCGTGAATGGACTTAGGCATGAAACAAGAAGAACCCTTGGGACGTACGCCTAAGGAAGTTTATCAGAGCTTAGGTCTCATACAATTCATAGATTGCTAGAGCAAGTAGCCAAAGAAGAAGGTGAGCTATGAAAGAGAGAAAGTGCAGAAGAATACAACTGAGATCCTTCCCTCCGAAAAAGGGGACTAAGATTTGGAGAGGAGGAAGAAGAGTCACCACTCGAAGAGATGGTGAATAGGGAAACTTTGCCTCTCCAAAAGTTAACATCAGAAGTATTGGCAAAGGTAGACCAAATGAGGGACTCCTTGGATAGTAGGTTTGAAATTATTCTTAAAATTGTAGAGGAGTCTAGGGAGCAAGGTAGTGACTGCGACAAAAAGAGAAAGAGAGAAGTGGAAAATGCATGTAACAAGGGTAAGGGAAAAATGGCCATCACAGAAGAGGTTGTGGATTTATACATGAACAATGATAGTGGATGCGAGATATGCCAATACAACCATCCTAAGGGATGTTGCCCAGTGATCTCACATCTACAAGAGTTTGGGGTGTATACACTCAACCAACGACTAAATAAATGGCAAGCACCTTGACGGTTACCTTATCCCCAAAGTAACCCAAGGCAATTCCATGAACCTTCAACATATTATCCAAGTGGAACACCACCACAACCTTTTGAGCAACATCAATAGTGGCAATAACCACAATCATGGGGGATGCCACCACCAAGGCAACAATACCCATACTGGCAACCTGATCCATATGGCTACTATGTGTAGCATCCAATCTCTCCATGTGACTCTATTGGTCATGTTACAATACAACATCACTACCAAGGCTATGAGTATCATAAAACTCCTTCTCCTAGGAGAGATAACCCACAAATATACCATCCTTCAAATCCATCCGTAGCTCTCCCATCAATAACTCCATTACCACCCACTCCATCAATGCAAGGGGAACTCCCTACTTAACCACAATAATGCAATGTCACAAGGGCTATAAATCCTCAACCCACTGATGGTTCTGACAACTGTATGAAGAAAATACCTTTCTTTAGAACCAATAGTCTAACTAAGCCATTACAACCACAAGCAGTTGAACCTCTGAATGCCTCCCCATCAAATAAAGCTTCAGAGCTCCTTAGAACCAAACACCGAGCTAAACGCATACGGTCATGTTAACACATGTCATTACTGACTAGATCAAGGTTGGCCACCTTCTTAGGAAATTATCTGATCTTGGGGGCCCTCTAGTCTATCTCCAAATCACTTGGAATGAGCCATGCAAAGCTCTTCTAGATCCAGGTTCTAGAGTCAACTTAATATTGCAAGAAATGTATAAAGCCTGGAACCTGCCTACCTTTGAAGAAGAGCAATAATCACCTAGAGCTAGCTAACCAGTCCATCACTATTCCCTTGGGATTGGTGGAGGACATCGTCACCACTGTGTGTGGGTGGTCGTACCCAGCTGATTTCCTAGTGATACAAGTGGATAATGGTAAAGGGGACTTTCCAATCATAATGGGAAGGACATGGATAAGTACTATAGATGCATGCCTAGGAATCCATGATCTTTCCTTGGAAATATCTAAGGAGAACACTTTTAGAAAGATCGAGAAGAAGAAGGTTCCATGCATCACATACAATGATACAGGGTGCAATTGCGTGTAGAGATCATGGGTTGTGCAAAGTTTAGCATTGCCTGCATGCAACCAGTGTGCATAATACATTAACATACAAAAGTGCTTATATGCAGCAGCCACACAACAAGAAGACACCCAGTGGCTAATAGCTAATCAAGAGAGCAACTTACTCATGTGCATGGAACTAACTAAGGAAATAACTTGTGCTTACATCAAAAGCATAGATGCACTAGAGCAAGTCCACTGCCAACTTCCAAGCCTTAACCTTAAAAACATCAATTGGGGGAAGTTGGAAATTCTTGAAAAATTCAAACAAGAGCCCCTAGAATTAAAACCATTGCCCACCAGTCTAGAATATATGATCTTTGAAAATGGAAAACCAATAATCATCAACGCAAGACTTACTTCCAAATAAAAAGGAAGACTCCTGAAAGTAATAAACAAGTGGTCAAAAGCCTTTACCTGGTCATATCCCAAATTAACTAGAATAGATCCTAGGATATGCCAGCATAGGATTTATACTGACCCCTCCATGAAACCTTGAAAACAACCACAGAGGCGATTGAACCCAAAATTGAAGAAAGTAGTAAAAGAAAAAATAGAACAGCTTCTTAAGGCTGGGTTCATATATCCCATTATTGATAGTGAATGGAGTAGCCCTCTAGTAATCATGCCTAAAAAGGAAGGAAAATGGAGGGTGTGCATAGATTTTAGGCTACTGAACATGGAAACATTTAAGGATCACTTTCTGTTGCCATTTTTTGACCAATTTTTAGACACCATAGCAGGGCATCGCTATTACAATTTTCTGGATGGCTATAGCGGATACAACCAAATATAGATAGCCTGAGAAGACCAAGCCAAGACAATGTTCACCAGTTCTTGGGGAATGTTTGCATATAAACAAATTCCGTTTGGCTTGTGTAATGCTCTTGCCACATTTCAATGTCTATTTCTAAGTATATTCCAACAGCAGATAGGGAATGAAGTGGAAGTCTTTATGGACGACCTCTCCACCTATGGAACAAGTTTTGATTAAGCCTTGGACCAATTAGAGCAAGTGCTAAAAAGATGCATAGAAACCAATCTAAGGCTCAACTAGTAGAAAATCCATTTAATGGTCCAAGAAGGCATAGTACTTGGGCATAAGGTTTCACATGTAGGAATAGAGGTAGACCCAGATAAAATTAGGGTCATACAAGGAATCGCCCATAAACCAAAAACTATGAAAGACATTCGGTCATTCCTTGGACACACTGGCTACTATAGGAGATTCATTGAGAACTTCTCCAAGATTGCCAAACCATTGGTAGAGCTAACAAAGAAGGACGTACCTTTTGAGTGGACCAGGAAATGTGAACAAGCATTCCAAACCCTGAAACAAAAGCTAGTAGAAACTCCTATTCTACAAGCTCCTAACTGGTCCAGACCATTCCACATCATGACTGACGTGTCCAATTATTCCTTACGAGCTGTAATTACATAGTTAGATGACCAAAAATGCCCTTACTATATCCACTGTGCAAGTAGAAGTATCACTAGTGCACAACTTAACTACACAACTACAGAGAAAAAATTAATGACTGTAGTGTTTGCACTGGATAAGTTTAGGCACTATGTGTTAGGTTACAAAGTGTTCATCCACATGGATCATAGTGTAATCTAGTTCCTCATGAATGAGCCAATGGTTAGCCCTCGTATTATACGATGGCTGGTAATCCTATAGGAGTTCGATCTAATGATGATCGATCGAAAAGGCACCGAGAACATAGTTGAAGATCATTTATCTTGGTTGTGCTAGGATAGCAAAGAGGATGAATATGTAATGTCTAATCATTTTCCCGATGAAGCTCTTTTTTCCGGTGTAGTGAATAACCAACTACCCATGGAGACGAACTGTTATAGTAGCATTCTCACCTATCTCCTTATTCAACAAACACCACAGGAGCTTGACCTTAGGAAGAAACAATAGTTTCTTCATAGATCCAAGTACTTCATGGAGATACAATGGATAACTTTACAAAGTGTGTCCTGATAGCTTAGTTTGATGGTGTGTGCCCAATGTAGACCAACTGAGAGTTCTCCAAGATGCTCATGAGGGCCCTTGTGGGGGTCACTATGCGGGGAGACAAATGGCTATTAAGATCTTGCTTGCAAGATATTACTGGCCAACATTATTTTGAGATGTCCATTAATTTGTCCAATCTTGTAAGCGCTATCAACGTGATGGGGGAATGATTGCTAAAATAGAGGATCCGCAATAATGGATTCAACCATTAGAACCCTTCGACATTTGGGAAATAGACTTTATGAGGTCCATTACACCAATGTCCAATGGAAAAGCTTACATTGTAGTTGTCATAGACTATTTAACAAAATGGGCTAAAGTAACTGCTGTTAAAGACTACACATCATCTACAGCTACATGATTTGTGCAACAACAAATCGTAAATAGGTTTGGTATGCCATGTGCACTTATTTCAAATAATGGAACACACTTCACAGGTGCAAATTTTTGAAAGTTAATGTAATTCTTAGGGGTTGAACATAAATTGACTACACCTTATCACCCCCAAGCTAACGAACAAGCTGAGGTTACCAATAGTGAGATCACTAAAATATTGACTAGGATAATTAACAAGTATACACGAGATTGGAGCACTAAACTAAATGATGCTCTTTGGGCATACCACTCCACCTAGAAACTCCCTATAGGCTACTCTCCCTATGAGTTAGTGTATGGAAACCTTCCAACACTTCCAATTCAAACCAAGCTCTGTACACTATCAACAGCTTGTGACCTTCACCTTGACCTTGATCTAGCATAGAAACAAAGGTTGGCAACTTTAAACGTGCTAGATGAAAACTGATTAGCTACCTTATCATCAAATGAGTTGCACAAGGCATATAACAAGCAATGTTATGACTTGAAGATGCAAAAGGTTAAGTATCAACCAGGAGATAAGGTTCTCTACTGAAACCCCACACATGTGCCACAACGCACAAAATTTCAAACACTATGGAAAGGACCTTACATTATTCATGCAACCTTTCCTTCAGGAACCATGACCATTTACAAAACTGAGAGCCCTGATAAGAGATTATTAGTCAATGTGCAATAGACCAAACCCTTCCATGAACTTAGAATGGCCAGTGCACATAATACCTCTGAGAAGGGACAACCCTGCTCACTATTTTGAATCTCCTCCTTCCAACTCAGTCATGGGGTAGATGGCCACCTCTGCTAACCATTCGAGGCCCTCAATTCCTTTTTAAATTTTTTTTTTACACTTTTTTTTATAAATTTCTTTATTTTTTCTTGTTTTTTTTTTTTTGCACCATCATTTATACTTTCTCATTTCTTTGTGTGACTGTTTGTTTTATTTTTTTTCTTGTTTTTATGTTTGTTTTTATTTTTGTTTTATTAGATTCATCACCTAATAAGTGCTCATGATGGTGGTATGAACTGTATTCTATTGATTACTAATGTTTGGTTTTTACATTTAAGTTATAATGCTGATACTAAGGTATGGTTCTTTTGATATAATAGGCAATGAGTCCATGTCATCCATGCATCCATGAATTTCTATGATCTCTCTTGACTTGGAACTGTACAATCCCCTTCTTTAATAATAAAACTATTAACAAATTAGTGACTGGGCATTTCTCAAACTAAGGAAGGACTCAAGGACTAAAAAGCGTGTGACTTCAAAGGGATTTCATGCATTTGTTCTAGCTATTCTCTTGGGTGCTTGGATATTTTCTTCTTGAGTTTTCTTACCATTCGGACATTGCTCCATTATCAGGAAGTTGAGCCAATAAAAATAAGTCTTTGCATGGTGTGGTTCTCACACACAAAAAAAGTAGTGAGAATTCAAAGCACACCCCTTAGAAAAAATAATCATCTAGGCTACAAGCACTGGTTATGGAACTAAATAGATATGTTCCCTCTAACTAAGGCCCTTTCTCACTTCCTACTTCTCCTTTTCTCATTTTCCTTGGAATGGTGGTGACTCTTTAGCGAAAGCATTCTTGTTACTTCAAGTGGATGGATTGGCCAAGTGTATTAATGTGAAGTCACTGGATGTGGATTTTTTGAGGTTGGATTTGGAATGAGATCTACTCAGTCACATTAGCCATAAGTACACAAGGGGGCTGTACACCACCTTGCTCTTGGGACTCCATTCCATTCTCTTCTCCCCATAATTCTTTCTCCATTTTCCACTTCATTGCCGGTTGTATCAGTAGTCTATATTTTGGTTGATGCATTATTTTCTCTTTGGTGAATTCTTGTGGTTAAGTCTTTAACTCTTGCTCCCAAATGAAATTTCTAGAGCCTACAACCTCTTTGAATGTGGATTTGTTAGGGCATTAAGGACATGAGCCCACTTTGGGGAGGACCCACTAGCATTCCTATTTGGCACATCAATTAACTTCTTTCCTTTAAACATTTCCGCAATCAACTTTTTTTTTTCATTCCCATCTCTGACATCCATTTTATCGATGTTGTCATTATTTCTTTTTCTCCATCTTTCTTATTCCTTATCTTTTTCCATTCTATCACTACTAGAGGATCGCTCTTAGTCATGGGGGCCCTGGTCCAATTTTTTCAATTTTTCCTAACTCGTACACCTTAGGTAGTCACTAGTGTTATATCTCTAGAATCTGTATTGGCCATATCACAACTCAGCCAATGGACCTTACATCGAGGCAAGGTATCAACTATATTATGATTTGCTTATCCTTGCTCATATGTGACTATGTTGTGTGTGCATATGGCAATCATACAGCAATGGACTGGGCCTGGAGGAAACACTTAGGATGGACTGGTACTAGAATGATTGTGCAAGGAACAAGATTGATAGCGCAGCTATGGATGGACAATGAAAGGCACAATCTTGGCATCAGCAGCTACACGTCTTCTCCTTTTCTCTCTCTCTCTATTTTCTTTTAGCTACCAAATAAGGCTAGATGTTAATTGTGTATAGTATTCACTTTTGTAGTCATGAACACTAATGTTTCCATGTATTGTAATGTTGATCCATTCACATGTCATCCCATTCACCATTAGTTTTCATTCAAGTCAATAATCCCATACCTTCCCAATATTTTTTAAGGAACTTAAGGATAAGTTTTCATTCAATCATGGGGGTATGATGAACTGCGATATCACGTATGCGATATTGCATATGTGATATCACATCCTGCCTCATCCTCTATAAATAAGAGGCAGCGCCCTTGGTTTCCATAAAATTAGATTTAGACCCTTAGCCAGACTCTTGTAATTTTGTCATTCCAAAGTTAGAATTATTTCTATGTGCCCATAGGAGGAGTCATAGAGTGAACGGATCTTTACTCGAGTAATTTGTACCTGAGCACAATTTTGTGTATGGCAATAAAGACAAACTTTATGATAAACCTTGTAGCATATAGATTAAGCTAATTAGTAATTAATTATTGTTTAATGCTTTCCTAGTTAATTAATATCTCTCTCAACCTTCAATCTCCTTAGTTAAATACACTCAATACGACCACTTCGAGCATGCGTGTAGCGCTTAGTAACCCAGTAACGATTAGCATTTGGTAATCCTAGTAGCGTTGCACTAGTTCAGGATGTGTACAACAAGTGGGAATGGATACTAGTGTTAGGAACATTTAGAAACTAGTTAATGAATAGTTAATGTAAGTTAGCCACTTAGTTCTCTCTCCCTCTCCTTTATTAGCAGAAGACATAAAAAAAAAAGCTATAAAAATCATATACCTCAAGCTTACTTAACCATACAACCATGACAATAGAAGTAAGTTTGGAAAGACAACGATTGATTAACCTTGAGTGTTCCATTAAGGCACATAAGCACTTGGTCCTTGGAGTTTGACCAAATCATGCATGAAATGCTCATATTCATATGGTTGAATGTAGGGGTACCTCTCCACTCATCAAAAATATTGCTTTAATTATTAAAAGTGGTCAAAACTCAACCTTGATGCAATTGTTGGATAAGAGGGAAGGCATATAGTAGGGCCCACAACCCAAAATTTAAAATTTTGAAATTTAGGCTTAACTCCCACCAATCTCAACATGGAAGAGACTTCCTCCCCTTGTAATTCAATGCACTTAGAGTTATGATGCACTAAATAAGAAACTGGGGTTTAGAGGTGGGCGTTTAGTTTTTTATGTAGTTTATATTTTTAAATTTTGTAAGTTTTTTATCACAATTGTCATTCTACACCAACAACGCATTGGACGAGGGCTCTGGTAGAGATTTTTATGGTAGAGAAAAACTATCTTTAGCATGGAAGCACTCATTCCTTCTTGTACATAGTGTAGAACTCTTTTTTTTCTTAATTTCAATTAGCGCCAGTGTTGAGCCTACCATGGCACCCAAGCAATGTGCAGGAAAGTGTTGGAATCCTAGGATTCAAAAGGTGGATGAATGAGTGAGGGATCTATGAGGGCTTCTTAGGCCAATTTCAATCCAAGCTTCATCTATTATTGCTTTGAGGTAGGTAATTCTGCACATTTTTTGCTTTGATTTCTAGTTGTTTTTATTACTTTTCTTGTATTTTTCTTGCGATATGTGGGGCTGTCTTTCTTAGATCTATGCTAATAGAGGGAATAAAAAAATTACAATGAAATCCAACCTCTTATTTTTTCCTTTTCAATGTAGATCTATGGTTGTTTCATTGTTTTGGCTTTAGTAGATTTAATTTTGGAAATTAGGCTTGCTATTTTCATGCATTTTTCCCAAAATTTGGGGGTAGGACCATTTTTCTCATATCCAGGACAAAGTGTTTGTCAACTTAAAGTTTTAACAAAATCCTACCCCACTATTTTGGTGTGTTTTCTAATGGGTATGAGTTTGCTTAGCTATTTTGGCTACTTCTTTAAGGCTAGTTAGGGTTTAGCTTTTTAGCTTTTTACATGGAAAATATAAGCAATGTTGTGTATTTTTTCCTAAGAATATGGCTACATATTTTTCAAATTCAATGTTATGGGTTTCTAGTCCTATTCTAAGCGTTCCAATGGCTATTGTATCATTCAATTTGGCTTTGAAATGATTAATTTATGATTTTTTTCCTAAGGTCATGTAGTTAGGTTTCTATGTCAGTTTTAGATTTTCATGTAAATTCACAAATTTTCTCTAAGCAAACAACAAGGTTTTTGGTTGTCTTTTGGTTATGGCTATGTGGATCTTGGCTTCAATTTTTTGATGAAGGTAGAATAACTCTGATTGGACTTAAAAAAAATTTTTAATGAATTTTTCATTAAGCCTATGTCAAAAGGAGGTTTGTGTTGTTTCCAGTCTTTGTTTTTTCCAAATTGATGAATTTTTTTTGCATAAATAGTAATGGTTTTTGAATTTTTATTAAGTATGGGTGCATAGGGATCGATTTAAGATTTCAAATGGTAGTGAAATCAAACCATTTATAGCTCAAATGAATTTATGGAAAAAATTTTACATACCATGCATGAAAGGGGGGTTAATGGTGATGAATATAGTTTTTTGCTAGATTTGTCTATGTTTCATGTAAAAAGGGTTATGTATCTCTAGTTTTAATGGCCATGGCTATAAAGCTTTTGATTTCATGATTCTTTCTAGGGTGGAATCACTAAAGTTAGAACTTAGATGAATTTTTGATAAATTTTTTTGGCTAAATTGTGTGAATCTTGGTTGTAGTACTTTACCCCTTTGGGAATGGATGTGATCGTTATGTATAGTTTTTCTTGTCAACATGTAAAACTTATGTTTTAAATTTATTTTTAAGAAAAGTAAAAGCTTTTATTATTTTAAGAAAGATATTTATTATGGCTATATGCTTTTTTCTAAGTTTTAATGCTTTTTCTAACATTATGCATGGTTTAAACTAAGGCTTAATTTGGCTATAAAGTTTTGACTATAGTATTTTGGCGATGAAGTGAAAGGCTATGAAAAATTGTAATAATGCTTTCTATGGAATTTATTAAGCTAACTTAGATAAATACCTTAGAGATTTTTATAGAGGCTAATTTCATCTCTAACTAGAATGTTTTTCCAAACTTGTTAAGAAATTCTAATTGGTCACAATGTTTTTGCTTTGCTTCATGTAGGATACACTTGAAGCCCATCCTTATTAGTGGAGTTGGTGGGCATTTTATGCTATATTTGTCATCCTAAGGCCAATAATCCACTTCCTAACATGCCTTTGGGAAAGGCTTTACTATGGTTTTGGCCTAGGGCAAGGGAATTCCTTACCTAAATTCTACAAAACTTTAGTGTGATGTTGTGGTTACACTTGTCTACAGATGTGGTTGAGACTAGAGTGGAGACCTTGTTGCCTTGGGCATCTAGCCTAATTATCAAGTTTATTACTAAGAATCTACCTCCTAAGACATCAAGAGGATCAACAAATGTGATAAGCCCACAGTACCTTATGGATACATGGATGACTCTAGAGTATAGTTAGTATAATGCTAACAATAATTTGATGGTGGTACATAGAGCCCACACATTATTCTAGAACTTGCCCAGCATTTTGTATCATCTACCAGGGTAAGCATAGTTGTTATAGTGTTTTATGGTTTTATTGGCTACTTTTCCTAACTCTGTTGGTTTTATAAACTTCTTGCAGGTACCAAGTCAATGATCAAGGCTTGATCATTAATGATCAAAATTTGGTAGTGGATCAAACTACCCTAGATGAATTCACAAAGGGTCCCCAAATTAGAACTGTTATGTATCAGTAGTTAAAATGGGACTTTGGTGCATATACTAAAAGGTTCAATGTTGTATAGAAGAAGTGTAAGGATGATGGGATGATACACAACTGGTGGGTAGACTCCACTAACTCCATGGACTAGATCCTTATAGCTAGGACCTCCACTCAAACCACATTGAAGAAGAAAAAGAAAGGTAAACATAAATGCTAAAGTGTTCTATTGCTTTGACTAGTAGTTAAACTTACTTATGTTGTTGCTAAACTTTGGTTGTTTACTTTGTAGGAACTTCCACCTCTACTGATGTCACCATACCACTTTTAGGAGCACATCATGAGGATATGCTCATCCTAAAGTTTAGTGAGTTGATACCAACATAAAAGTGGTTGAGGGGATAGATGTCAAGGTATATTTAAGCAAACATCCAACATGTAGGTTTTCTTGATGTATTTTTGGCACCTATCCCTTTCATCCCTATTGTAAAGATGTTGCATGTCATCGACTCCTTTGATGAGAAGGCTGGTCATTTTAGCACCATCATTTGGGGTATGGAGGTTAACATGGATATTTATGAGGGCCTCTTTTGCAACTTTTTTGGTATCCATACTAATAGCAAAAAAATTTCCACTAGGATAGTGAAGAAATTGAGCCATTGTGAGGAAGTTTTATAGTGCCTTGGTGCTAACATGGGCCACTCCAGAATTTCCATGAATGGCTCCATGAACTTTGATGCAAAGGAATCATATCCATTTTTAGGTCTCATGCATTTCCTAAACTATTGTCACAAAAAAGGGTGATTAGCATTGCACAGGGGTGGACCTTAAGAAGGTCTTGATGGATGACACCAGGTTCAACTGGGTAGCTACTTTGGTTATTGAGCTTTAGGTGGAGATCCTTAGACTTTGTGTAGATACCTCTACAATAATCCACATGCATTTTTCATTCTTTGTAAGTTATTTAAAGAGGTTTGCATTATTTCTAATGATCTATAGGAATGACCAATGGATTCCCCAAGATCCAAGCCAACTTTCTAAGCCTTGAATAAAGTACATTTATCCAATGGTGTAGGCCCATAACCCACTAAAGAGTATGGATGATATGTTGTCCATTACCACCAAGGATCTTAATGTTAGGAACTGTGAGTCTCCTAATAGCATAGATGATGAGGAGCCTCTTCCATTTCTAGTGAGCATCCTAGAGGCCAAGTAACAATGTAGGGAGGCTAAAGGGATAACCAGAGAGAAACTCAAGAGGCTTATGGAGAAAGCATCACCAACATCAAACCAACCCACCCTAAAGAAGCTTAAGTATAAGCGTAAGCCTTTACAGTAGGTAGTCATAGGTACACTTTATTTAGGTTTGGCTATTTTATGTTTCATGTGTTAACCAATTTTCTATGTGCTATGTTTGTAGATAAGCATCAAGCTATGGTAGCTCAAAATACTATAAAGGAAGAAAAAAGGTGTGTAGAAGAGGCACTCCTAAAGCAACCTAAGGTTGAAGGGTTTGTTGATGTAGATATAAACTATCTAGATGTCTTGTTTGGTGAGGTAGTGCTAGGTACATCCCCCATAATCATTCTAGATGAAGAGGAGGAGGAGCTAAGTATGCCTATGCCTTAATGCTTTTGTTATATCCTATGGTTTAATTTTTGTTTTCATATTAACCATTTGATGATTGTTATGCTTATAGGAGTTCTTGAGCCACTAGTGAAAGCCCCTATTCCTATGTTTCATGTGAAATCATGGGTGGAGACCCTAGAAAAGGTGGATTTCATGCATGGAATGGCTAAGGACATCATCAACCAATTGCAATAGGTTGCACCCTAGATAGGTAAGGACATTGTTTTATGTACCCTAGTTGTTTGAATATGTCATAGGCTATGTTTATGTTATGGCTATCTTAGGTTGTACATTATGTTTATGATTTTATTTCATGCTGTGTAGTATCTTTTGTGGAGTGGAACCCTAGCAAAGACATGGAGATTAAATTCTAGCCTAAGCTTTTCTCTGATGTATCTAATGTACCCTTGAAGTTGTATGAGACTTCTATTGATCTAGCAATTTCATGTGCAAAACTTCATGGAAGCTAGAGAGGTCCAATGAATTCCTATGGGAGGAAGTTGTGGCCTTAAGGGAGAAGACTCAATGATAAGTGAAAACTATTATAAATTTTCAAGACTACAAGGCTTTTTTGGAAGTCCAAGTGGCTAACTCAGGGGAATTGCAGATGAAGGAGATCACATGGGCATACTATTGGCATACCATTCAGGACAAAGTAGCAGTTCTATGGGAGATGGTAAAATAAGAAATGTAGGTGGACCTTATCTCCTAGAAGGTTGAGAACTAGAAATATCATTGTGCTTGGGTCCTAGAGTGGGATAAGAAATAAAAAGATCATAAGTGATATTACAAGGTGGATCGTGGGGCCTTCCTTAAGTGGCTTAAGGCGGAGTTACTTGAGTGATGCAAGACAGAGCTATTCATCCAAGGAATCTAGGTCAAGAATTCTTATCAGCTTTTTGAGAGCATTCCCATGGTGGAGTAATCCCCTGCTACTTAGATTCCCACTATTGTAGGTGAGACCTCTACAACTACTATTACATGGGAGCCATCTACTTAGACTATGATAGATAGGGTCGACATTCTTTCTTGTGTTAATCTTGGGGATGTTGATAGGGTCAACATGTTTGGACGAAGACCTTCTACATCCACCCCTAGAATTTATGGAGCTAAAATCCCCTTAGGTTTGATATATTTAATATTTTGTTTATGGTTTTGGCTATTGGTTACTAACTTGCTACATGTTATTGAATTTTAGGCATCAGGAGACATTGGTAGCCCCAATGATGAGGATGGGAATGACCCACCACTTGCTCCTCCAAAAGCCCCTTAGCATCCTCCATCTACTTAGCTTGTTGGCTATTTGTTTTCATTTTCATGTTGATGGCTATTTTTAGGTAAGGCCATGTTCTAGATGGTTGTTATTATTTTTTGACATTTTTGTCACACAGTGTGGCCATGGCTATGTATGTTATGGATACTTTAAATTTAAATTTAAAATTTTGGTTTTATTTTTGGCCATATATAATTGTAATTGTAGTAAATGTTATAAATGTTATGAATAGTGTGAATGGCTAGGTTGACATTTTGGTTATAGCATTAAATGTCTAATTGATGTAATAATAGGCTAAACAAAAAGAAGTATAATAATAAAAATGATGTTAGCTAGTTTTAGGCCATGGTGGACATAGGTTGTATTGTGTTGCTAGTTTAAGATCATGGCAAGCCATGTTGCTAGCTTAGAGTCTTAGCAAACTATGATTTTTCCAATTTAAAATAATAGTTTGCCTTGATTCTAGTTTAAGACCATAGCAAGACATGTTGTGTGATTATCTTTACTAGTTTAAGACTAGGATGAAAAATAAACTTATATTTTCTCTTGTAATTTTATGTTTTAAGGATTTTTTGATAGTTATAACATTATAAAGATTGTAATAAATAAGTAAAACTGCAAAGTAGAAACTTAGGGTACATGCATAGAGAGTAAAACAAAGTACATAAAAAAGGTATAACAAACATGGCTATCAATGCATTTGGTTATAAGGGTATGGGATGAAAAGGTTAAGGTGAACTTCACTTATGAAGATTCTTCTTAATTTTTGCAAGATTAGGGAATGAGTAAGGTCTATTCTACACAAGATTATATTCACCATTCCCTTTGTTGACAATGTTAAAATGAAGTTCATCCCATAATGCATCCCATTGCTTATCATTGTCATTGTTGGCTTTCTTGGATTATTACTCTCTCTTGGGTTATTAAATTTCATGGCTGGGAGCTTCTTCTTGAATCTCCACTTTAGACCCTTGCTCTATGTTTACATTTTTTATAGCTAGGAAAACTATGTTATCACCATGAATTATGATTTCACCTCCCTCATAAGGAAGGTGAATTTCTTGATGGATGGGTAAGGATATGGCTCATAATTGAGCCAACCAAGGTTTTTCCAAGATAAAGTTGAACCTTGGTATTTCCTTCATCATCAATAAATTTTCAGTTGGAGAGAATTACTCTCATGCCACAAAGTCAAATAAGATAGACCCCTTGATTACAACCCTCAATCCATTAAAATATTTGAGGATAGCTATTGATGTAGGTTGTATTTTCTTAGTTTGGCCCAAGTGTTCAACAATGGTACATGAGATGACATTAGTTGCAGCTCCATCATCAACATGTGCTCGATGCACTTTAAAATACCCTACATGTATGGTTATGAATATAAGTGTCCTATTTACTTCAACATTTTGGGAATTAACCTATTGCAAAATACCCTAATTTCACTATTAAAAAATACTAGGGGTGTTTACTTCCCCTCCCTTAGTGAGGGAGGAACCATCACTACATGGATGGATTTCTCATTTGTGAGGATGTCTTCACTAATGGGGATGGAAGTCAAAATTTTGACCAGTATCTCATGATGTGTCGCAAAAGTCTTGATCAGGTCATACAAGCTTAAAGTCATATTCTTCTACTTGAGGAATTGCCTGACTTGTTCCATCACATTGAGAAAGTTTATATCATTGGTCCTTCATGCACCTCAAGATGTAAAATTTGGTCTTAGGTTGTGGTTCTTGGGTCTTTTTCTCAATATTATAGTTATGAGTTTTAGTATCCTTGTATGGCTTATTGGTTGGAGTGGGTTGGGCAAAGGAGGTCATGGATATAGCTGAAATGGGAGTGGGCTTTGGTGGATCCACTTCCTTTTGTGTGTCCATCTACTTGTCACCCTTATTATAGGGCTTTTGCTTATGCTTCTTCCTTTGCTTATTTGAAGTTTTTGGGTTGTCAGTCATTGGCTGTGAGGAAGAGGTGGTAGCATTAGCCATCACAAGTGATCATTGTGTAGTTGTTTGGGTTACAGATGGCTACATGGTGTTAGATTGAGGCACCCTAATAACAAAAGGATCCCTCAAAGGCACTCATGATGATGCTCTTATGATGAAGGAGGATCTTAAGCTGGTGGAAGTTGAAGAAACCCTTTCATTGTAAGGGGGTACTCATATCATAAATGGTTCTCCTAGGGGTTTTCAATCATCATCAATGTTAAATGCTGAAATAACATAAGGATTGGCATTAGCATTCAACAAGTCCTTGTAGATCTGCATCAATTAATTTTGTGGTTGAACTGGGCTAGAACAATCTAAGACCAGCTTCCATCTATCTATCATCCTCTACAAGTCATCCTTCAATGTGAGGTAGAAGTATGTGTCAAGACTAGGTAGTTGGTAATAATGATAGACGCAGTCTAACTTGAAGTACTTAGGTAGCTATGGATCATCTTGCATTTCCCTAATGGGGTCTTTGGCTATTTTACAAAGCCTATTATGCTTCTTTCATGAAGCTTCAAACATTTTTTTATATTAAATACGTCTACTTTTCAAAAGTTTTTATAATAGCTTTGATGGTTTTAATGGTAGCGTAGTGTATTTGGACCTATCCTTTCTGTCAAAATTGGATCTAGTTATTATCAATATAGTGGCCCTAGATATTGATGGTTGGTTATTGTAGTCATTAGTGGAGGCCTTGGGAGGGTTGGCTCTTAGCCCTTAGTTTGTGATCTTTGCTTCTTTGGTCATAATTTCTATGGCCACATTGTTTTGTTTGTTCTTTTATTTGTGTCTTTTTGTATGCTAATTTTTATATGCTACATTGGCTAGAACATGACCAGCCTCCACAACATCTTCTATATTCTTGGTTGAGAAAATGCTTGGCTAAGAGACTACAAGTCAAGGTAGTAGAGTTTGAACTTGATAAAATCATTAACCTTTACCTTGAATATGGCTAAAAGGTGGACTTTGACTATAGGTTTTGGTATTTTTTTTAGCATTCCACCATTGAATGAACTTCTACATAGGTTCTAGGGATTCCTACTTGACCTTCATGAGTTGGTCAAGCATGGTGTTAAGCTTCAAGTTATATTTGAAGTGGTTAACAAACTGGGCCATCAAGTCCTCTAGAGAGGATATGGATCCTATAGGTAGTGCGCAGTACCAATCAAGTGCTTTCCCAACTAAGGACATAGGAAAAATCCTTCTGATGGTATGAGGCCATGACTATAAGAGAGAATCCTTAGATTTGAAGGTTATCAGGTGAGCATTAGGGTTACCTTCTCTATTGTATTTGCTAAAATAGGGAATAGGAACACCAAGAGGAAGTATCAAAAGTGGGACCACAAGATTGATGGAATCATCTTGATAGAAGTTCATAATCTTAACACTTTGAAAAGTAGAGGCTTTAAACCTCCTCAATTCTTCCATTAGGTTCTAAATCATCTAGAAGGCTTGATCTAGGCCCTATAGTGGCCTTGTTGGTTGTGGGATTTGTACATATGATTGTGGCATTTGTTGCAAGGCTTGTGGCCTCTCTATGGGTTGTAGGATGGAAGAAAGAGGTTGTGTCATGGTTGTAGCTTGTGGGCCAAACAAGGAAAAGAATGTTTATGTCAATACCTGAGGCAAAAAAGGGATAAAAGGAATGTATGAACCTTGAGTTACTTGGGGATCCATGGTCAGCTCCACATGGGTGGTTAGTGGGTTTTTGGTGGTGAAAACCATAATCAATGATTGTACAAATAAAGACTATGTGGCAAATGACATAGATGGATTATAGGTCATGGGTTGTGGCATCAACTAAGTTTGATGCATGGCTATGATCGGCATGGGCTCAACCATGGTAGGATAGGAGGGAGTGGAAGATGGCAGAACCATGCCCATGAAGAAAATAAAAGCATGAGGGGAAGGCTTGGTGGCATTAGGGGTTGCTTATGGCAACAATCCCTCCCAAGATGTTTTTGGGCTTAGATGTTGCCCTAAATTCATCCTCCTCTTCTTGTTGTTCCTCTAAGCTATGTTTTTCCTCTTCTTCCTACATCTTAATCAATTGGACTAGGATACTCACATATATACTAGTTAGAGGTATTTGTTCATAGGGGGAGGGATGTACTCTTTGCCATTATGGTGGATGAGTTTGAACTCCCTTATGGATTCTACCTCCAAACATAAAATCAGCATGCCAGCCTATATTTTAGCACAAATGAAGTTATCTTTATCTTCATTTATGGTTGCAAAATTAGGACTTTTTTCCTAACCCTAAAATATTGGCTACATTTAATGATAGTAGAGTCTTTAGGGTCATAGACCCTCATGGCTTGTTGGCTAGGACCTTCACTAGTGAGGGTGAGAAGCAACATGGTAGATTGCTAGAAAGACATTATTGTAGTGCTAAAATGGCTTAAAATAGGCTATAAAAGGTAAAAGTAGAGGTAAATCCCAACAAGTGGAATTAAAAAATGGTCAAAGGAAGAAAAAATAGTTGAAAATGGAGCACTTTATATAATTAGTAATTGGGGGGTAATGGTAGTTTACCCCTTTACCAAAAATAGAAAGCTAGGAATGTTGGTGTTAAGCCTCACCCACGCTGGCTCACTAATTGCGTCTACACTAGGTACGGTAATGGGTGAAAGAAGGGGGAGGGGTGGGAGGTGAGATTATGGGAATATCACACCTTCTAATCCAAATTTGATTAAGAGGAAAAGGCCTAAAACCAAAATGGAAAGTTGGTAACAAGCTTCATCAACACTTGCCCACTAACTAATTATATGATGGGTATGGCAAGGAAAGGGGGGGGTGTGGGGGTCCATGGATGGGGTGAGATGATGGGAATCTCACACCTTCTAATCCAAAATTAATAGGGAGAAAGGCTGAAAACCAAAGTAAAACGTTGATTTTTTTTCCACTAAAACTAGTTTTGTTAGGTTGCCAATTTTCTTAGCTAGGAAAGATGAGGGAAAGCCAACTTCTAAAAGTTTGATGACTTCTAGAAAGGTTGCACCACCAACTTTAGAAATTAGAAAAAATTGACAATAAATAGGAAATAGAGAAAAGGTATCAATGTTGCCTTTGGACTAAAAAAATTCATAGTAGTTGCTGTGAAAAGCTAACACCCAACCACTTGCAACTTTTATGTTACAGTTTTGGTCATAGGGGGGAAGTGGTAGCATTGATGTTTTGAAGGTTTTGGTGCAATGCCAATGTTGGCCTTGAAATTCATAGAAACTATTGCAAAAACCTTGAAAACCCAAACACATACAACTTCCACGCTGGGCTTTGATTATAGAAGGAGGGATGGGTTGCAATGTTGGGTTTTGAAGATTTTAAAAGCT
Organism: Gnetum montanum; assembly: GCA_015680685.1. Classification (NCBI taxonomy): domain Eukaryota; kingdom Viridiplantae; phylum Streptophyta; class Gnetopsida; order Gnetales; family Gnetaceae; genus Gnetum; species Gnetum montanum. Next base: position 74,700 of record MNCI01016028.1, on the reverse strand, counting down.
TTATTGTCAAACTTGCAGATTTTTACAATGAAAGGCAAAGTTGGCTATGAGGAAAACTAATTTAGACATAGAAATTAGATGGAGGCCCTCCTTCTAGCATCAAGAAAACTATTGAAATTGAAAAACTTAATTACTAAAGAAACTGATAGATCCAGCATAGCAGCCTCAACTGCAAATCCCTAAGGCCTTCAAAAAAATGGGATTCAAGATGCCCTAGTTAATCCAGAAAATCAACTAGGGACTTTAAGGATGCAAAATGAATGATACAAATAATAATGAAAAAATTATAGATCTATAAAATGAAAAAAAATGCATGATGCACATAAAAAATGAAACTTTAAAACTTTATTAAAACAATAAAAGAAAAGTTCCAGAAATGCGTATAAGAAATACTCGTGAGAGTAAAGGGGATTCATTAGTATAGGAGTTCAACAATTGTTGAAGGTAATGTAATCTGCTTCATGATCCAGGTGCTAAGTCACTCCTAATGCTTTTGAACTTCCTCTACTACAACCTTAGATTTGCAAATTGGATCACTACTAGGGGATGAGAAAAATGAAAAATATGGCTACCAGAGTGCTCCATGCCAAGGGTTGGAAATTCTAGGAATGTAGAATTGACATTAAAAATCTACAAGTCTCAAGGTGGTTGCAAAGGGGGTTTCTAGGGTTACAATACTTCCATGTTGGGGTTCAAAAGAATGCAAGTGTGGAAACTTGCAAGAAATCTTGAGTGCTTGAAAATGCCCAAGTTCGGAACTATGAACAAATTCTTGATTGTGAAAAATTGTTGAATAGTCTTAAGATTATGGAACCTGTAAATAGTGTTTGAGGTTGGTTTTTATAGGTTTTAGGTCATGAATAATGTTGCAAAATGATTGTAATTTGGCTACATAATGGCTGCAAATTAGTTGTAATTTGGTTAAAAATTTTTACCTTGTACATGTTATATGGGTGCCCAAATTTGGGGGGTTCCTATATATGGTAAGTACCTCCCCCATGATCATTCCATTTACTATAAATAGTAACAAGGGTACACCTTCAACACTGAAGATCGATCTTCCATGTTAAGCCTTTTGCTATCCTTATTGAAGTGGCTAGTTAACATTGGAGTGCATGAAGTGTTGAAATCTAGCTTTAGTTACTTTCATGCTAGGGGCATGCAGTTTCCATGGTGGGGGTGAAGCTTCCACATTGGAGGGAAACTTCCATGCTGAGGGGGAAAGGTTTCCAAGTTGTGNGGGGGGGGGGGGGGGGGGGACGCATAGTTTCCATGCTGAAGGAGAAACCTCCATCCCTCCACATTGTGGGTAGGTGAGATTTACCCCTCAGCAAGTGTTTCTAGTTTACAAAAATATATACCCTCCATAAAACCCATCAAATTGTCATTTTTGGCATTCTAAAAGGCATTTTGACCTCTAGGCCCAAATATAGATACTAGGTGAGCTTTTTTACTTGGGGAATGATACTTTGACACCTTATGAGGCATTTTTCAGCCCCAAAAGTATGGAATATGTGAGATTGCCCCTTATGGATTACAATCTTCACATTTACAATAAATGTTTACCTCGAGTTTCATGGGCTGAAAGCTACATAATGAAAATTGACTATAACATGGAACATCTTATGGTGTTTTATTTACCTTAATAATAAATACAAATTATCATTCAGTATCATGATTATCAAAAATTTGGGGGTACATGTTGAGCATGAATTCCATGTTTTCCCAAGTTTATTGATGACAATTTAACCATTGAATGAGTACTTTGCTGATAGTTTTATTTTGAAGCTTCTTGGTTTTGTAATTCTTGATTGTAATTGGTTTAACCTTGAAGTTGATGTTGGATCTTAAGGACATAGTGTTCCAATCTAGCAAATAAGGCACATCATTTTTATGAGAGTTCTTTGGGTGAATTCTTAATGTTGTTAAAATTTTTAATTGATATGCTACTTCAGTAGTTCTTTTAGAGATTTTGAAGGTCCCACAATATCTTGGAGCCAACTTAGTATATTTTCCTAGTTTAAAGGAACTCTTGGTGGATATTATTCTTAGTAGTACTTTGACTTGAAATTCCTTCTTAAGTTGATGTTGGTCCACATATCCCTTATATTTATCTTGGTCAGCTTACAAATTTTGTTTAACTCTTTTAACAATATTTTCCATTATTTTCATTTCTTCTTTCTTCCATTCCATTCTTAAAGTTGAATCTACCCAAGTTAGTGGTCTGTGGAAGTTATGTCCATATACTAATTCAAATGGTGTTTGATGTATGGAACCTTGATAATTATTATTGTATGTAAATTCAACTAGATCTAAGTAATTCTTCCATGTCTTCAGTCTAGTTTCAACATAGCTTTGTAGAATATCTTCTAATATTTAGTTCACTCATTTTGTTTGTCCATCTATCTCTGGGTGGTAAGTTGTGCTGAATTTCAGTTGGGTTCCAAGTTTCTTGAAGATATTTTACTAAAATTTGGATATGAACTTAGGATCTTGGTTTGAAGTGATAGATTTAGGACACCCATGTAACTAAAATACTTCTCATACAATTTTTTGAGCTACTTCTTCAACTTTTTTTGTATATTTCAAAGCTATAAAATGTGCCATCTTTGATAGGTGATCAACCACTACCAAGATCAAGCCATTTCCTTTTTTGATTATTGGTAATCCCACAATGAAATCCATGGTACCATCTTTCCATTTCTAGCTTGGGACTTCCAAAGTTTGTATTAATCCACTCAATTTCTTTTATTTGGATTTTATTCTTTAGTAGGTTTGGTAGTTTTTAATGTACATGGATACATCATTCTTCATTTTGGGCAAAAAATAGGATTTTTGTATCATCATATAAGTCTTGATATAACCTAGATGTTGTGCATATGGTACTTCATGGGCTTTGCACAATAGCCTAAGCCTTTAATTTCCTTCAGGTATACATACTCTTTGTCCTTTCATCAATAAACCAATAGAGACAAGTTGATAATAAGGCTTAGAATAAATATTGGTTAGGATCTTCTCTTATTTATTTCTTAATTTCTTCTTTCATAGGGCTTGTCACAACACTAATCATCAAGTTCCACATTCAACTAAGGGCATTGGCTACTACATTTTGTTTTCCTAGAATATATTTAATTTCAAAATCATATTCAACCAATAATTCTACCCATTTTTTTGAGTGTTTAACATAGATTGTCTCTACAGGTATTCTAAAATTTTATGATTTGTCTTTAATACAAATTGTTTTCCATAGAGGTAGTGTTTCTAAACTTTTGAAGCATAAATAATTTCCAGTAATTCTAGGCCATGGGTTGAGTAATTCAATTGAGCTCCTTACAGCTTATGAGATGCAAAACATACCACTTTATCTTCTTGAGAAAGAACTACACTGATTCCCACTCCATAGGCATCTATAGAGACTTCAAATGGTATTTCTTCATCTAGAATTTTCAGAATAGATGCTATTGTGAGTAGCATCTTTAATATGATAAAAGCTTCCCTACATTGTTCATCAAAATTAAATATACACTTTTCCTACAAAAGATTAGTCAATGGGACTACCAAGGTAGAATAATCTTTAATATAATGTCAGTAAAAACTTGTTGATGAGACATGATGTGATATCACGGCCACCACGATATCGCATCCCATGCGATATCACGTCATTCCCTATGATGTCGCGTATGCGATATCATGGTCTGCTGTCAAATCTATAAATAAGAGGCAGCACTCCCCTTATTATCCATCCTAGGCTAGAAGTAGGGAAACTCTGGTAGATTGATCACTCCAGAGATAGAATATTTTCCATGTGCCCACAGTAGGAGTCCCCAAGTAAACAGATCTTTATTCAAGCAACATTATACCTAAACACAAGTTGTGTACAGCAATAAAGACGAGCTTTGTGGATAAACCTTGCAATGCATGGAATAGGATTTATTACTTGTTATTTCTTACATGTTATTTCCTACCTATTGTTTATTACCCTACATTAGCACGGCATGAGTACGACTTGATTACAAGCATTTACGGATGTGTACGGCTAATCAAGGAATTAGCTACTCATCGTGATTAGATTCTCTCACCCTCAACTCCTAGAATGTAGAATGAGTACAACTTGATTACGATCATCTAAGCATGTGTACGGCTAGTCAAGGAACTGATGCTCATTACGCTTAGGCTAGTTAAATGCCTTAGTACGACCACTTCGAGCACGTGCGTTACGCGTGGTGATTCCAGTAACGATTAGCGTTTGGTAGCCGCGATTGCATAGTTCAGGGTGTGTACGGTAAGTGGGAACAGATGCTGATGCTAGTTAATTTAGACTTAGTTCATTAGTTAGAGTTAGTTAGTTTCTCAACCCTTCACCCTTTACCATAAAAGACATAAAACATAAAAGACTATAAAAATCATATACCTCGGACTTACTTAACCATACACCATGACAACTACAAGTAAGTCTGGGAAGACAACGAATGATTAACCCCAAGTGTTCCATGGGGCGTGTAGGCATTTAGTCTGTAGAGTTCGATCGGATCGCACGTGCTACGCTCGTTTTGTATGGTTGAGTGTAGGGGTACCTTGCCACTCATCACCTGTTAAGCCCAGGAAATTGTGAATTGTTGAAGCATCATTTAGTTTTTGTCAATCTTGAACTACACTAACTTTTACTAGGTCTACTTGTAATCCTTTCTTAAATACTATATGGTCAAAATATTAAATTTCTTCTTTGAATAGTTTACATGACTTCATTTTTCTTTCAACTGATGTTCCTTAAGGACTTCCATTGTAATTTTAAATGTTTAACATGTTCTTCTTTTGATTTAGAATAAATAAGTATATCATCCATAAATACTATAACAAATTGATCAAGATGGTAATGAAAGATATTATTCATTAATGTCATAAATTTTGCAAGCACATTAGTTAATCCAGATGGCATCACAACAAATTCATATGATCCATATGTAGTTTTGAATGTAGTTTTGTTAATGTCTTTTTCCATAATCCTTATTTGGTGGTAACCTAATTTTAAATAGATATTTGAGAAATAATATGTTCCCATAATTTTATCAAAAAATTCATCAATCCCAGGCAAGGGATACATTTTTTTAATTTTTACTTTATTCAATGCCCTATAATCACTGCAGAATCTTAACGTACCATCTTTATTTTTAACAAATAAGACTAGTGCACCCCAATCTGATATGCTAGGTTGATTCTTTCCTTCTTCTAGTAGTTGGTCTAATTGTACGTTTAATTCTCTTATTTAAAAAGCGAAAAACCTATAAGGCAGTTTTGACATTGTTTGTGTACAAGGAAAAATATCAATAGCATGTTCAATAGTTCTTTTAGGAGGTAATTCACTAGTTTCACAAAATACTAAATCTTTATATTCTTCAAGTTTCTTTGGAATCTCAATACTTGAAAATTTTTGAGGTTGAGTTTTACTATCAACATCTTAGCCCCCTTTTTGACTAATCTCTTAGCTTTCTTAATAGTTATCATGTGAATTTTCTTTGCAGCTCCTACCCCCTTAGAATCCTAATTCTGTCAATGGTTGGTACTTTTAAAATATGTGTTCCAAAGTGGGTCATAATATAAAATTTTTGTAGAAAAGACATTTCTAAGATTGCATCAATGTCACATAATTCAAATTTTAAGAATTCATCAATGAAAGACATGTCTTGCAAAGTAAAGGTAATTTCTCCATACCTGGTATGCTTGCTCATAGTTGTTTCATTTGCAAGTTCCATTTTAACAACTTTCTTTTAAGGTAAAATTAATTTCAATAATTTAATTAAATAAATTTATCATTGGCATCACTATCAATCAAAAATTTAATATTTTTACCTTTAATTGATCCTTCAAAAATTAATAAATCAAATTAAAATTTTCTCAAACTTGACTTAGCTAATGCTAAAATCTTCATCATGGTTGTCAAGGTGTTTTAGACCTTTTCTTTGGTCATTTTTGGATTTTCTTTTTGATTTCTAGTTTCATTAGTTCTTTGTACTTTTTCTTGTAATTTTGGATAGTCTCTCTTCAAATGATCTTTTCCATAAGCAAAAGATCTTGATCAAGATCTCTTGGTTGGTGTTTCTTCTACTATTGCTTATTGAAGGGTAGTTTATACTTGATTTGATTCTTCATAGTCCTTAGCAATTTTTTAGGCTTCATCAACTATTTGAGAATTATGTGCTCATGTCTAGGGACACAATTGTTCATGTAGTCCACCAATGAGCTTTGATGCTAACTCTCCCTCATCTTGGTGGCTTACATACTAAGAGAGATCATAAAATTCCTTGTAGTAATCTTCCACGGATTGTCTTCCCAATATTAAGAAATCAAATATCATCTTAAGGAATTGGGTATGAATTTTTGTTCAAAATATCAATAGAAGTTGAGCCAATTTGTAATCAATCCTTGAGATCTTGGTCCATTCCACCATGTTGCGGCAAGTCCTCTCAAATATAGGGAGACAATATCTAAACATTCTTAGCTTAACAAATCCAACATATGGAAGTAATTCTTCATTGTATCAAGCCAATCTTTTACCTTGGCATTAGATCTAGAGGCTCCATAATAATGATCTAATTTTAACTTTTTAGCATGTACTTTTGTTAGTGATTCTCTTGATGCATTATGCTAATTCCAATATCCCTCATCTTAGGTTCTATTCTTTGACCTAATAAAGAAATATTAGCATCCTGGTGTCAAATAGTGGAAATTGATTTCTATGTTGATAGCTAGGGAGAAGTTGAACTTGATCATGGTGTTGGTTTCTAGGTGGAAAGTAGCTTGGATAATAAGGTTGAGTGAGATGATCAATTAATTGCTTGATGGAGTCCACAAAGGAATTCATTTTTCCTTGCACTTTTGACAATTTTCATTTTGAACTTTGGGACAATTTTCTAATTTCTTTACACATATTTTGCATCTATGTCCCAAATCCTTGATTCGACTGATGAAGTTCCTCTTGAATACCCTTGATTTCATTAATTTAATCCTCAAGGACATTCAAATGGTCATTGATTTAGGACTCCTTCGCTCTCTAGTGTACTAGTTTAAGACATTGGTAATTTGAAGAAATCAAGTGTGTTGAAAATTCTTGGCCTCATTGGCTTTCTTTATGGGTCTTGAGATAATTAGTTGATTCCAAGAGAGGCTAGAACTGTCATAAACTTCTATTGACCATGGAATCCTAATTTGTTTTGGGATCCTAAATGATGGCTTGAAAAACTAATTTTCAATTATCTAAAAGCTAAATCTAACCATTCCATAGTGTTCAAAAGGATTAAATCTATTGAAATTAATTTTTTTTGTTGAAAAAAAGACTCCAAAATCAAAATTTATGGTAATTTTAAGTTTATAAAATTTTATGATTTTTGAGACTTCCTTAGAGGTCATCCATCCGAGTACTACTCCAAGTCGAGTGTGCTTAATTATAGAATTCCTATCTTACTTGTTACCACAATATCACATTTCCTTTTTAAAAATAAGTTTTCTTGCATCATAATTTAAACTAATGAGATAAAAGATGAAATTTTTTCAATTCTCTAGAAAACATTTTCCTGTCACTGTGAGTAGGGATAGTTGCTAGAGCAAGGACATCGGTAGTGCTATGCAATCTAGGCAGGACTTGCATGGGTAGTGTTCAATTAGTTAATAATCTCATACTTTCCCAATATTTTGTAAGGAATTCGAGGACGAGTTTTCATTCAGTCATGGGGGTATGATGAGAGCAGGTTACTCGAGTAGTTATTCTAATTATTAGAGCAGTTACTCTAGCAGTTTATTCTAATTATTAGAGCAGTTACTCTAGTGATTTATTCTAATTATTAGAGAAGTTACTCTAGTTGTTTATTCTAATTATTAGAGCAATTACTCTAGAAGTCTATTCTAATTATTAGAGCAGTTACTCTAGTGGTTTATTCTAATTATTAGAGTGGTTACTCTAATTATTACAGTAGTTGCTCCCAAGCCTATAAATATAGTGCCCAGGCTCATAATTGAAAAAAAAATCTTTTAGAAATCAAGTAGCAAAACTCTTGTAGTCTGTTTGAAAGTTAGAGTATTTTCCAAGTGCATGCAGTAGGAGGTCTAAGTGTGGACAGATCTTTATTCGAGCATTGTGTACCTACGCACACCTTGTGTATGGCAATAAAGACAAGCTCTTTGATTCATCCTTGCAACACTTGAGAATTCTTTTCTTACACATTTCTTTTATTTTATTTTCTTATGTATTTATTTCATTTTATGCACTTTACATTTATGTTATTAGCATAGAAATTTATTTTGATCAATTAAGAAAATCATTAAATTACACTTAGTACAATCACTTCGAGCATACGTATAACACTTAGTAACCCAGTAACGATTAGCATTTGGTAATCCCATTAGTGTTGCACTGGTTCAGGATGTGTACGGCAAGTGAGAATGAATGCTGGTTTTGGGATTAGTTAGAACTTAGTTAATGAATAGTTAAGTTAAATTAGTTACTTAGTTACCTCTCTCCTTTCCTATTAGCATAGGACGTAAAAACATAAAAGATATAAAAATCATATGTCTCAAGCTTACTTAACCATACAATTGTGACATACAAGTAAGTTTGAGAAGATAACGATCAACCAACCTATCCTTGTTCCACAAGGAAGCATAAGCACTTAGTCCTTGGAATTCAACTGGATCATGTGTGAAATGCTCATATTCATATGGTTGAGCATAGGGGTACCCCACTAATCATCAAGAGGCATGGGAGCTGAATTAAGTGGGACAAGAAGGGGACTGGCCCACCCTTCTGGCTGGGTTATAGACCTAACCATGGTGGCAATGCCAGATTGCCTCTAAGGCTTAAGTGGCATAGGAAGACAACCCAAAAGGGCATTACAGTACTCTCTTCCATTAATACAACTTTTCCATTTTTCTTTCCTTACTTAGTTTTTTAGTATTAATTATTTATTTGCTAATTAATTCATTATTTAAGTGTTTATAATCTTTTCGATATGTCATCCATGATGAATATAATAAATTAGGCATTCATATTTTTATGACATATGGGAATGGGATGTCACATTTGGTATCAAAGCAAACCATGATTCAGGAATCAAAATAAAAGAAAAACCTTACTTTATTATTATCATAGAACACAAGTACATTTAAGAAAAATAACAACATGTAGGAAAATATTATTTTATTTTATTATCAAAAGGAACAAAGAGGAAGTACATCATTAAAGAAAAAGGAGGTAGAATGGGAAAATAAAGAAAAGGGACAACTATAATTATTTGTTATGACCAAATGATTCAAGAAGATCTATAACTATCTTCAATTGGCATTCTCTCTCTTCAGTAGTGGCATCTACTTTGCTAAGCACTACTTTACATCCAACTAGTCCATCACATAGCTATTTAATATATTCAGTCACATGTCTTGCTGCAGCTGTTGATTCCTCTTTTCTTTGAAGTTGAGTCTTCAACATTTCCATTTGTATTGATCGATAATCCATGTCTCTTTGCCATTCTTTTTCCTTTCTCTATAGAAATAAAATTTAAATTATGAGTTATGAATAAATCAACAAACCAAAAAGAGAAAAGAGAGAAAAATATATTCTAACTCTCCTAAGAGTTGCTCCAGATTTTGTATAGCATCTAGAGCCTCCTCAAGAATTGGATGCCAAGATGATGGAAGTCTAGCCTATACTAAATCATAATCTACCTTGAAATTGCATAATTGTGACTCCTGTAGATGATATACATCCTCACGAATAGAATAGGGTTTGTTGTCTAAAATTCGTTGATTAATACGCCGAAGAAGCATAAGTTCTTCCTCAACAACCGCCACTATCTTTCCCATAGAATAAGAAGAAATAGAGATAGATAAAGAAGAAACCATAGAATAGATTTAGAAATTGTTGTTGGTGTTGCCTGTGGAAGGGAACCTCTTCTAGGTGTTGAACGAAAAGAAGGTATGAGTGGTGATCTAGGTGGTGGTGGAATAGGAGTGTGTGTAGAAGTAGCACCTGCATCACCTCTATCCATCTCTCAAATAAAGTACTGTCACTCCATAGACCTTTGCAACATAAAAAATATTAAATTATTATTAATGTTATACAAGGAAAAAAAGAAAGTATTCAAATAATTAAAACCTACCTCTAGTTGCTTTCCCTTATCACATCTTGAACCTTGTTGAGAAGTTGGTTGGGATTGTTGTTGAGTCTGTTGTTGGGTTGATTGTCTTATAACTATTGGACTACTAGAACCTTGCCCAGTACATTGTCTCTACAAAATAAATTTATTATTATTATTATTATTAATAAAATAAAATATAAAAATATAGATAAGACATTTAATTTAGTAAATTATATTTAAATATATACCTTGGAAGAAGGAACTATGATTTGTTCTTGCGGTTGAACTATACCAAAGGTTGAAATACCTTGAATTTCTTCAACTTGTGTAGATTCAGCACTCTACATTGGTTCATTTTGCAACCCAGATTACACTGTCAAATACATAAAATAAAAAGACATAATTAAGAAATAAGGAAATAATAAAAAAAACATGAAACTACCTCACTGATTTCTTCTTGACTCCAAGATTGCTATAAAGCCAATTGACCTTTTTGGGCACCCATAATCTTACTACTTATAACCCTCTTATCTTCAAGAAATTCAAGGCACAATCAAGGATTGTAACAAGTAAAAAAAATTTTGGGATAATCATAACTTAAGATCATACACATGATCAAAGGTATACAACATAAAGTATAGGATTTTAAAGGATGTTGGTGGGCAATAGAAATTTTGGTCATAGCAGTATAAAAAGTAGAGAAACATGACATCGACCAATCATAAACCCTACCGATTATGGCACCATGAAGTATGAAAATAGAATAAAAACTAACATTGGATTGTTTTCTATACCATAAAACCTTGCTACTGATGAATAAACATAAGTCAAAATAAGCATCATTAATGAAATTTTTACAAACGAATTGGTTTTTGCGAATGACAGAATCAACAACATAATTGGATAATTCTATCTTACAAAAAGATTTAAATTATGGAGGACAAGTTGTAGGAATCAATGGATCCTCTCCTAGCTAAAAACCTAAGACTACTTTGATATCAAAAGAAAGGATCATTACCGCTCCAAAAACTAATTGAAAAACAATGCTTTTATTATTATCATATTACTCAAACCACTCTATAAGAACACCCTTGCAAAACGAAAGTTTAAAAATTGGGAAAACCAGTAAATCAGCTAATCTAGTAGTGAGAAACTGAAAACCATCCTTTCCAAGCAAGCTACAAACCTGATCGGAAGTAGTAAGAACATTATTTTGGTGTAGAAAGATATTATTAGGCAATACAGAGTAGCTACTTGAACGGGCTTAAGGAGAAATTTTACATTTGAAAGCCATGAATTCTTTATAATAGTAAAACTTCTTTGTAAACAATCTTTTGTTAGTTATGATGAGTAAATCAACTTACTTCTTATATTTATAATATAATTATAGAAATATTAGTAAAAGAAAATAGAAAGTATAACTTAAGGTAACAAAAAATTTAATAAAAGTTAACATATACTTTTTTTTAGAAGAAAAAGATAACGTTTACTTTTTGTTTAAAAAGGTAACATTTAATTTTTTTGATTTCATGATTTTTAGGTTCACTAAAGTGAAGTTATCTATAGTTTAATGTGAAGTACTCTTCAAGACAATTTCAATGGTACCAATTTCATCAAAATCTAATGGTTTGTAAGATATGACCATTCTCGGTTTACGCACAATTTTATATATATATAAGAAAAAAAGAAAAAAAAAGAAAATCAACTTGGAGGTCTCGAGTTTGAACCCAAGCCCCAATATTATTTTTTTAAAAACATATATATATATATATTAAATAAAAAAAATTTGGCCCATGGCTAGGCCACGATCAAGCCTACAGCCAGCTATGGTAGGCTGCGGCCAACCCATAGCCAACCACGATCGCCATGGAGAGGGAGGGCCACAAAAATCATGTTTTTGCCATTTTCTTTTGCTACTATTTTTCATTTCTTATTTTTTATTTTTTATTTTTTTGCTTTCGTTGTCGCCGCCTGCCTACAATGCCCATCACTACCTCCTACGTCGCCTATCACCACCTCCCCTACTACCCATCACTACCTCTTATGCTGCCTATCACTACCTTTTTCATGCCACCCATCATCATCCGTCAATTGATAGAAAAATTAAATTTTTTTTGACAATTGGCAGAAATTTTGATATTCCTATCAACTAATGGAAATTTATAAAAAAAAATATTGGGCCGTTAGTATTAGTTTAAGAATAAATATGTGCTCAATTATTTACAAAAATACAAATTGATGTTACAGCAGTAACTTAAATAAAAATTTTATCATTAAGCGTGCATGTCCTACAGTAGAATTGGGATGGGTGACCTCTTGGGAAGTCTTGTAAAATGTGAAAATTAGAGAAACTTAAAACAGCTATAACTTTTGAATCCAAAGTCTGTTTTCAATCAAACAAAAACCAATTCTAATAGATTTAAACTTTTTGGACTCGACGGAATGGTTAAATTTAGCTTTTAGATTACAGAAATTTAACTTTTGATTCCTTAATTTAGGTCCCAAAATAATTAGGATTCGATGAGAAATCCATAACAATTTCAACTTCTTCCACAACTGACTAAACGATTTTGAATTCCATAAAAGGGCCATAGAGGCTAAGGATTCTCAAACATACTTGATTTCTTCAACTTACCAATGTCTAGAACCCGAAGAATAAATTAGAGAGAAATGGAAGCCCGAGTCAATGACTGAATGAATGCCCTTGAAGAACAAATTAATAAGATCAGGGATGTTCAAGAAGAACTTCAACAATCAAACCAAGGATTCGGGGCAAAGATGCAAAATATGTCTAAAGAAATTAAGAAATTGTCCAAAATTTAGAGGATAAATGGTTTAAAGTACAAGGAAATATAGATTCCTTTGCCAACTCCATCAAGTAATTAACCAACCATCTTATTCAACCTTCCAATCCTACCCATGGTCTACCTAGAGCACAACATCAAGATCAACCTTCCATTAAGAATCCACATCAAACATAACCTCCACCTGAGGGACAGGATATTGAAATCCACCTTGTAGACTGTAGAACTGAAATCAAGAGTGAAGGATATGAGAATTGGCTTAATCCATGCAGGGAATCATTGACACAAGTGCATGCTAAAAAAGTAAAATTAGATCATTACGATGGAACCCCTGGATCTACTACTAAGGAAAAGGATTAACTTTATACAATGAAAAATTACTTTGATATGTTGAATTTGTCAAGCCATGAATGTCTAGAAGTTATCTCCTTGTATTTAAGAGGACTTGCAGCAACCTGGTGGAATGGGCTGAGATCTCAAGGTTTGATTACAAATTTGCTTAATTTTTGTTGAGATTTTGAATTAAAATTTGGTTTTAATTCTTAAAAAGAGTAGAATGAGATTTGATTCCTTAAGGTTGGGAAAATGATTCGTAGATGATTACTACAAAGAATTTTGTGATCTTTCTTAATATGTAAGTCATCAAGATGAGGGAGAATTAGCTTCAAAATTCATTGAAGAATTACATGCTCAATTACGTCTATAAACGCAAGCCCATAATCCTCAAATTGTTGATGAAGCATATAGAATTGCTAAGGATTATGAGGAATCAAATTAGATAAAAGTGACCCTTCGACAAGTAAATTTTCGACCAAGCCCTTTTACACAAGCAATGGTAGAAGAGACACCAATAAAAAAAGCTCAACCAGGATCTAGATGTTTCTTTTGTGGTGAGGACCATCTTAAACAAGATTTCCCAAAATTTCAAGAAAAAATACAAAGAACCAACCAAATCAGAAATTAGAAACCAAACACAAACATGAACAAAGGAAAAATTTTAGCCGCTACAACAACCATCAAGAAGATATCTACATCAACTAAATCAGGTTTGCAAAAATTTCAATTTGCCTTACTAATTTTTGAAGGTCTAATTAAAGGTATAAAAATTAAATTTTGATTGATAGTGATGTTAGTGATAACTTTATTTCTCCAAAATTAATTAATTTACTACAATTAAGTCTCCCTTCCAAGAAAATTATTAAGATAGAACTAGTAGATGGAACAATGGTGAGAAAACATACCAAGTATGGAAAAATAAACTTTACTTTGCAAAATATGCCTTTCATTAATGAATTTTTTGAATTTGAACTAGGTGATGTTGATGCAATTTTAGGAATGTCTTTCCTACAAAAATTTAATGTTACTGCCCACTTTGGAACTCATATTTTAAAAGTTCCAACCACTGACGGAGTCAAAGTTCTAAGGAGGGTAGGAATAGCAAAGAAAATTCATACAATAACTATTAAGAAAGCTAAAAGATTAGTCAAAAAAGATGCTACAATGTTGGTGGTTAAAGTTATCCAACCTCAAAAACTTTCAAGTGTTGAGATCCCAAATGAACTTAAAGAATATAAAGATTTAGTATTTGGTGAAACTAGAGAATTACCTCCAAAAATAACTATTGAACATGCTATTGATATTTTTTCTAGTACACAACCTATCTCAAAAGCTCCTTATAGATTTTCTACTTCAGAATTAAGAGAATTAAAAGTACAATTAGATCAATTATTGGAAGAAGGGAAAATTAGACCTAGCGTATCACCTTGTGGTGCACCAGTTTTATTCGTCAAAAAGAAAGATGGTACTCTAAGATTATGCATTGATTACAGAGCATTAAATAAAGTGACAATTAAAAATACATATCCTTTACCTAGATTTGATGATTTATTTGATCAACTTATAGGTGTATGTTATTTCTCAAAGGTTGATTTAAAATCAAGATATTACCAAATAAGGATTAAGGAGAAAGATATTGAGAAAACTGCTTTAAGAACCATATATGGATTATACGAATTTGTTGTGATGCCGTTTGGATTAACTAATGTACTTGCAACATTTATAGCATTAATGAATAATATTTTTTGTAAATATCTTGATCAATTTATCATAGTATTTACGGATGATATACTTGTTTATTCTAAATCAGGAGAAGCACATATCGAACATTTGAAAACTACAATGGAAATTCTTAAAGAACATCAATTAAAAGCTAAATTGAGTAAATGTGAACTCTTTAAGGAAGAATTCTCATACTTAGGACATATAGTTTCCAAGAAAGGATTGCAAGTGGATCCAGAAAAATTAGTGCGATCCAGGATTGGCCTGAATTAAAAGATGTTACAGCAGTTTGAAGCTTCTTAGGATTAGTGGGTTTTTATCGACGTTTCATTAAAGATTATTCTACCTTGGTAGCCCCATTAACTGACCTTTTGCAAGAGAAATGTGAGTTGAAATTTGATGAAAAATGCAAGGAATCTTTTCTTAGATTAAAGATGCTACTTACAACAGCACCTATTTTAAGAATTCTAGTTGAAGATCTACCATTTGAAGTATCCACAGATGCTTGTGGAATAGGAATCGGTGCAGTTCTTTTATAAGAAGATAAAGTGGTATGTTATGAATCTCATAAATTACAAGGAGCTGAGGTAAATTACTCAACTCATGATTTAGAATTACTAGCAATTGTTCATGCTTTGAAAGTTTGGAGACATTATCCTTGTGAAAAGAAGTTTGTACTAAAAATGAATCATAAAAGTTTAGAATATTTGCAAAGACAACCTATTTTGAATACTCGTCAAAGGAAATGGATAGAATTGTCAGTAGAATATGATTTTGAAATTAAATATGTTCCTGGCAAAAAAAATGTCGTAGTTGATGCCCTTAGTCGAATGTGGAATTTAATGATAGGTGTAGTAACGACCCCTATGGAAGAAGAAATTAAGAAACAAATGAAACAAGACCCTTACTTTAAAAATATTTTAGCCAACATTTCCGATGAGCCTCAATACCAACTCACTTCTAATGGTTTATTGATGAAAGGATACATACCAGAAGGAAATTGGAGACTAAAATTATTGGGTGAAGCACATGAAGTACCATATGTAGGACCACCAAGTTATATTAAGACCTATATGATAATTTGCAAATCTTATTTTTAGCCTAGAATGAAGAATGATGCGTCTGCATACATTAAAAATTTCCCAACATGTCAAAGAATAAAAGCTGAACAAAGGAAACCCAGTGGATTATTATAACCCTTGGAAGTTCCAACCTGGAAATGGAAAGATATCACTATGGATTTCATTGTGGGATTAGCAGTAACCAAAAAAGGAAATGACTCAATTTTCATACTAATTGATCGTCTATCAAAGATGGCACATCTGATAGCTTTGAAATCTACAAACACAGTGAAATAAATAGCCCAAAAATTTGTACGAGAAGTATTTAGATTACATGGTTGTCCAAAATCTATCACTTCGAATAGAGATCCTAAATTCATATCCAAATTTTGGAAAAATTTCTGTAGAGAACTTGGAACTCAATTGAAATTTAGCACATCTTATAATCCTGAAACTGATTGAAAAACTAAACAAGTGAATAGAATATTAGAAGATATCCTATGAAGTTATGTTGGGAGTAAACCAAAAACATGGGATAATTATTTGCATTTGGTAGAATTTTTCTACAATAACAATTATCAAGGTTCTATACATCGAACACCATTTGAAGTAGTATATGGACGTAATTGTCGTACACCATTAACCTGGGCAGATCCAACCTTAAGAGCGGAATGGAAGAAAGAAGAAATGAAAATAATGGAAAACATTGTCACAAGGGTTAAAAAAAATTTGCAAGCTGCCCAAGACAAATATAAAGGGTATGTAGATCAACATCGACTTAAAAAAGAATTCCAAGTAGGGGATCAAGTATTATTAAGAGTAAAACCTACTAGAAGTTCTCTTAAATTGGGAAAATATACTAAATTAGCACCTAGATTTTGTGGACTTTTTAAAATCTCTAAAAGAATTGGTGAAGTAGCATATCGACTAAATCTTCTCAAAACCTTAAAAATTCATCTAGTTTTTCATGTGATCTTGTTAAAGAAATTTCATGAAAATGATGTACCATATATATTGGATTGGAATACTTTGCCATTATGATCCAACGCTAGCTTTGAAGTAAAACCCATTGCTATTAAAGACCAATGAACAAAGAAATTATGAAATAAAACTATCAGCGAAGTACTTGTTCAATGGTCAAATTGTGATAAACAGACCTAGGAAAACATAGAGTTTTTTTAAAGACTTACCCTCAACTTTTTGATCATATAGATATTGAATGATAGGTTGAATTTATTATGGATGTAATAAATTATGCTTATAAATTTTTATCTTTTATTTGTATAGATGATAATAAGGAAAATAAGGGAACTATAGCTGAGGAGCATAACTATGAAGTAGCCATTAAGCAGCTGGATATCGAGGAAGTGCTCAAGGATGAGCTAGATGCTTAAGGGGGTAGATTGTAATGTTCCATCCCTTGTTAAGGGTGGAAACAATTGTAAACAATGTAATTAACCTTCTAATGAAGGGGTGCTTCATTATGAGAAGTTATGACTAGTCATGTATCCCTTGAGAAAGGGTTTGACCTATGCTATTTAAGGCTGAGATTAGAGGTTGTGTTGACATGGAGTTGCAGAGCCTGGAGAGGTGAGTAACAGGAGCCAAATGAAGAGGGACAAGAAGGGGACTGGCCCACCCTTATGGCTGGGTTATAGGCCTAACCGTGGTGGCAATGCTAGATTGCCTCTAAGGTTTAAGTGGCATAGGAAGATAACCCAAAAGGGCGTTATAGTACTCTCTTCCATTAATACAATTATTTTATTTTTCTTTCCTTTCTTAATTTTTTAGTATTAATTATTTATTTTCTAATTAATTTATTATTTAAGTATTTATAATCTTTCTGATATGTCATCCATGATGAATATAATAAATTAGGCATTCATATTTTTATGACATCTGGGAACAGGATGTCATAATTATTCTCTGGTTTTTTTGCCCTTGTTTCTTTCTCTTGTTTCTATTCATTCAATGACTAAAAATGCAGTTAGGTTTGGGCTTGAATTTGGGTTTTTGTCTTATTTTTATTTAGCAAGCAACCTTGCCCTTAAAATATTTCTTCATCTATTGTAGATTCCCATTTAACATAGAGATTGCATTTTTCCTCTCCTCTACCATTTCAAAAATGTAACACCATAACATTAACTCTTATTTCCTCTGTGGATCTCCTTATACATGTAGGAGTTCTAAGTGGGAGATAGAAAAACCAACAAACATACTTCATGTAAATTAATTAGTGGTCTTTGTGTCGAAATTCTAGAAATTTCATAGTGTTAATGATGGGAAGGTGCCAACTCCCTCTCTACCCTTTAATTGAATTTTAGTATCAAAGTAAAAATAACTCTAAGTTGAGCAATGCCTCATCATATCACATAATTTAAATCTACTTTCTACACATTAAAAAGTAAGCATAACTTACATATCATTAACTCCAATAATTTTCTTGTCAAACCATAGGTACATTTTACTACTGCTTCAAGAAATGGTCTTATGTGACAACATTTCTCATCCCCTCCTTTGTACATTAGCTAATAAAATAATTTTGTTGTAAACATCTTTTTTACATAGAGAAATAGAAATCTTTTTTGAGGAAATCTTCCATGAAACTTAAGGTTTAATGGAATAAAAACCTCATTCCTAATAAAACTTAGGAAACTATACAAACTTAATATCATATAAACTATTCTATAGATGGAAAAAGAATAGTTAAAGTAACTCTTTTAGAAACTATCATATCATGAACCTTTTCATATGTAATCTTAGTAGTGATAAATGCTCTTCTTTCTTCCTCTCAACTTGGTCTTCACCCTTGTCTTTAATAACTATCTTTGTCTCTTTTTTATCCAACTTTTTAGTTGTTGAATTTTGAGGTTCTTCCTAACTAGTTACTTCTGTGTCTTGGGACATGAAAGCCTCTACCCAAGAATCATCTCTATTAGGCTCTCCTTGATTTTTAGCTTGGGTGGTGCATTCTACAAACATTGAAATGTATAGAAAGTTTACTAGTGAGAAATCTAAACTCATCAGAAATCCAAAGTAAGAAAGGGCTTTCATTAGATGCTTTACCGATAGTTGAGTTACAATAAGCTCTCAAGATATGATCCAGACAACATCTCGTAACATATGGCATAAAAGGCCTTCTTATTGCCCTATCTTCAAGAACCATCTTTCTACCTCATACTTAAACACTTTATTTGCTTTTTCACCATAAGCCAAAACTTATAGTGTAAGATAAATTTGAAATTCCAAGCAATTGACATCTCCTTATATAGTGTAAGGTAAATTTGAAATTTCAACCAATTCTACTAACCAACTTTGCCACTTAGAAAAAACTTATTTAATTTCCATCATCATATAATTAGCTAATTTAGATTCCACTATTTGGTTGTTGAAATCAATTTACCACTATGTAGTTATCTAACCATCACTCCCACTTGCAAGTAATGATTACTTGAGATAATATAAATTTAATAATTAAACTAACACTTTAAATTAAATATTTTTAAACTAGTACTCTAATGTATACATGTTTTATAATATTATATAGACTCACCTAAGCATACATATAGGATATATATGTTATGGTTAAATATTATATAAGTATATATATATATTTGATGAATCATGTTTTAACTAGCTTCAATATCAGATATCCAATATCAAAGCCTCGATGTTAGATACCCAATATCGGAGCCCAAGATGCAATGTCAAATATCCAATATCGCAGGGTATATGTTGGCCTATAATATAGTGCTTGGGCTTACAATTTTTAGTAGTTTTTCATAGTTTTGTCATAGCATAATGAAGTGCTTACAATTTTTTTTCTCCAGAGTTAGAATATTTTCTGAGTATCCATAGTAGGAGTCTAAGTGTGTATGGACCTTTATTCGAGCAGTGATGTACTTGAGCACAACAATGTGACAAGAATAAAGATCAGCCCTTTTGATCATCCTTGTAGCACTGAGAATAGATTAATATTTACTTAATGCATTTGATATTTATGTACTTTAATTTCATGCCCTTTAATGTAGTTTATTTAAGCAATTAATTTCTAGTTGTTAATAAACATAAGCACGACTACTTCAAGCATACATATAGCACTTGGTAACTTAGAAACGCTTAACATTTGGTAATCCAACAGTGCTACATGCATTCAAGATGTGTCCAACAGAGCGGGAATGGGTACTTGTGTTAGGCTAGCTAGGTAATTGAATAATTATATATTAAATTTCTCTACCTTCTATTCTTGTTGTAGGTGATTAAACTTAGAAAACATAAAATGATAAAAATCATTTGCCTCAATTACACTTAAACCATATCCTTGAGCTTCATAAGTGTAGTTGGAAAGACAACGAATGTTCTCAACACCTATTTCACTTCTTAGAGGATTAGTGCATTGGAGAACTATATGTCCACATAATTCAACCAAACCACATGTAAACCTCTTAGTGATTTGTATGGTTGAGCATAGGAGGTACCTCATAGCTCATCATTGGTGCCATTGCTAGGACATTTTAGTTATTTCATGCACTATCTAAGACTAGTAAAAAATTATTCAAATCATTGAAGTGAACCTTAGAGTCATATCTTACTTTAAAAAATTTACTACAACAATCTCAATAAGCACACTATGTTTTTTATTTTCTAAAAAAAGATGTCTTCCTCTCATAGGAGTGCTTCTCCACCCAAGTCTGACAAAGTACATTAGTTGGTGCCCAGCAATATCGAGTGGTATATGCTCATCCTGATGAGTATGTACCCAATTTCACCTTCTTCCTACACCAAGATGAATAGCTACGATGGCATGATATAGAGGGAAACATTGTGTTGCTACTAGATCAATTCATTTTTGCAATTCTCCAACAAATGCTTATTCATCTAGGTCTCTAGGAACTTCATGTTGAGTATGTTGTGCATGATAGTATCATCCCACTGATGCACAATGTCTTAGGGATTGCTAGTTAGAACAACATTATGAATTTGTAAAGGGTAAAGGATTCAATGATTCTCCATTCCTACTGTACCAAAAAGATAGTGAAGAACCCTTTTATGGGGGCTTTTCATTTAGTGAAATTTCCCTTTTTGACTTTGGTGATAGAGGCCATAACTAGAACCTATATTCCACAATTCACAATCCTAGTTTTGGTAGAATGGATCCAATGATAAAGAAGGATCCAAAGGATAAAGTCAAAATAGGGATGTAGATAGAAAATAAGATCATGATCATGGCTATGATCATCAAAGAGGGGGTAGCAAGCACTATGATGGTGTCAGTCTTCCTTCCTCTTCACCTTCATCATCATCATCTTCTTCTTTTGGCTTTGATCACAGTCACAAGGGGCATGACCGTGATGGAGGTAACTAATGGGACCAAAATGATCAAAGGCACTATTCAGCAAGGTAAGATCAAGGGCATGGACATTCAAGAGAGGCATACCTCCATGAATGAAGGGGTAGTAGAGGGCATTGTAGGCACTATAATCATGGCCTTGATGAGTCTTTTCTTGATATCCAAAGTATGATAAACATTGTAGAGGTAGTGTGAATTCCAGCAAGGCATGTAAAGGATAGTTAGATTAAAAGGATAGACATGAATAATATCCCTTGATTCAAAGGGGATATAACTTAGATCCATAGAACCATCTCCAAGCTTTTTAAGATGCATGTGTCTTGTAGAATATAGAAAATAAGTGGCAAAAACTTAAGTTGTTCCCAAGGACACTCATGAAAGAAGTAGATAATTGGTACTAGTCCTTAGAACTAGAATCTATCAAACAATGGAGTATAATTTTTGAATTGTTTAATGATAAATATTAGACATACTCCAGAGTGTCAAACTTGAGGAAGCAAATCCAAGGATGGAACAAGGAACACATGAACCCTTGGATGGTTCCATTAGTTAATACTATTCCTTATTGCATAAATGTCCTGACCATGGTTATTTTCAACTAGACCAACTTTACCACATTATAAATGGGATTCAATCTCAAATCAGGAGAACCCTTGGTGTTTATGCCTAAGGATGAATATTAGAATTAAGTGCCCATCAAATCCAAAGATTAATCAAGCAAGTATCTAAAGAGGAAGGTGAATTAAGAAAGTGAGAAAGTGCAAAAGAATACAACCATGATCCTTCCATTCACAAAAGGGAGGTTTAATTTTGTGATAGTGAGGAAGAATAAGCACTTAATGAGGTGATGAATAAGAAAACCTTGCCACTCCAAAAATTTCAATTTAAAATTATAGCCAAGGTTGATTAGTTATGGGACCCCATGAATAGCAAATTTCAAGCTATCCTAAACATTGTTGAAGAGTCCAAAGAACAAGGTAGTGATTGTGAGTGCAAGAGATATAAGGAAGTTGAATGTGCCATTCAAAGAGGTAAGGGAAAGATTGTTGCAATAGAAGAAGTTGCAAGAAGCAAATGAGATGATGATGATGGCTATGACATTTGCCAATGTGAACATCCTAAGGGATGTTATCCCATAGTGTCATACCTATAGGAGTTTAGGGTGTACGCTTTGAATCCACAACTCTCACAAAGGAAAACACCCAAAAGATTGCCTTATCCTCAAGGTAATTCTAGGTAATTCTACTAGCAATAGTAGTATTATCCAAGTGAAACTCCACCGCAACCATATGAGCAATATCAATAGTAGTAGCAACCATAGTCATGGGTGCTAACACCACCAAGGTAGCAATACTCTTACAAACAACCTAATCCATATGGGTATTATGTTTAGCAACCCCTATCCCCATGTGACTTCTCCAGTCATATTTTTACTTTCTAATATCACTACCACCCTTCTAATTATTATCAAACTCGTTCTCCACATGTAAGAAGAGACATCACCTTTTACCCTTATCCTCATCTCATTCCTACACATCTTCCTCCTCCTGTTCCTACACATCTTCTTTCATCCTCAACATAGCTACCACTTGCTCCACCTATGTAGGGTGAACTACCAGCTCAACTACAATAATGCAACACTACCAAGGCCATTAACTTATAACTGATTCATCAACCAAGTTGTTTAGATACTCAATCAAAGAAAATACCTTCCTTTTGATCCCATAGTCAACCTAAGCCCTCATGTATACCCATAATTGATAATATTATTTCCCCATCTTCATTTATATCAAATTCCTTTGAGGCCCCTTTAAACCAAATACTACCCAGGATCCATGTTATGATGCTTACTGATGCAGTATCTAATTGGATCTATATTGGAAACCTTCCAAGGAAATTAGGTGATCCTAAAAGTCCTTTAATTTATTTGTAAATTGCTAAGGGTGAACCATGCAAAGTTGTTCTCAATTCAAGTTTTGGTAACAATCTAATTTCTCATGAGATGTATACTACATAGAACCTACCTCCTCTTAAGAAGATCCATATCAAATTAGAATTGGCAAATCAATCCATCACTATTCCATTGGGACTAGTAGAAGACATTGTAACCACTATCTATGGATGGTCTTATACTACTAATTTTGTAGTGATCAAGATGAAGAACTGCAAAGGAGACTTACTCAACATTATGGGAAGGGCATGGTTGAGCACCATTGATGTAAGAATTAGCATCAAAGATCTTTCCCTAGAAATATTTAAAGGAAATGCATTCGGGAAGATCAAGAAGAAGTGAGTTTCATACGTTACATATAACGATACAGGATGCAATTATGTGTAGAAACTTTAGGTAGTGAAATGAGTATCCATCTCTACATGTAAGCAATGTCCATCAAATGTAGCAATTCAAAGGTTTCTGTATGTAGTAGCCACAAAATAGGAGGGCATCTAGTGGCTAATTGCTAATCTTGAAAGTAGCACACTTTGCATGGAACCAACTAAGAGCCTGACATGTGCATATGTCATAGGAATGGATGAACTAGAGCAAGTTCATCACCAACTCTCTAATGATGTAAATGATGATACCTACTAGGGAGAGTTGAAAATTCCTAAAAGATTCATGTAAGAGCCTCTTGAACTAAAAATGTTATTGGTCGGCATGGAATAGGTGTTCTTAAAAAATGGGATGCTGGTCATAATCAATGCAAATCTTGCTCCAAAATAGAAAAATATGCTATTGAATATGGTTGAAAAATGGGCAGCAACCTTTGCTTGGTCATATCCTAAACTCATAGAGATTGATCCTAGGATATGCTAGCATTGCATCTACAATGATTTGGCCATGAATCAAAAGAGATAGCCATAGAGGTGATTGGACCCCAAACTAAAGTAGATTGTTAAGAAAGAAATGGAACAAATTCTCAAGACTGGATTTATTTATCCCATTACAGATAGCAAGTGGGTTAGTCTACTCATTATTGTACCCAAGAAAGATGGGAAATGGTAGGTTTGCATTGATTTTTAGTTGCTGAATATGGCAACAATCAAGGACCATTTTCCATTACCATTTGTTGATTAGGTATTAGACATAATATTTGGGCATTGCTACTATATTTTTATGGATGGTTATAGTGGCTATAACCAAATCTAGATTGGATCAGAGGACTAGGCCAAGACAACATTGACAAGTACTTGGGGGACTTTTGCATATGGTAAGATGCCTTTTAGTCTATGCAACGTGCCTACTACATTTTAACACTTAGTTCTAAGCATTTTTCAATAGAAAATAAGTAGTCGTGGGGAAGTATTCATGGATGACTTCTCAACCTATGGATCTACATTTGAGTAAGCCTTGGACTGCCTTAAGTAAGTGCTAAAAAGATGTATTTAAATAAATCTGTGACTTAGTTGGAAAAAGAGTCATTTGATGGTTTAGGAAGGCATTGTATTAGGACATAGGATATCATAAGTAGGAATTGAGGTAGACTCTGAGAAAATAAGGATCATCTAAGGAATTAGCTACTAGCCTGAAACTATTAAAGATGTTCAGTCATTCCTTGGACATACTAGCTACTACCAATCATTCATAGAGAATTTCTCTAATATCACAAAATTGTTGGTAGAGCTAACAAAGAAAGATGCTTTATTTGTCTGGACCACGAAATGTGAAAAGCATTCCAACAATTAAAGGAGAAACTTGTAGAAAACCCAATTCTACAAGCACCTGATTAGTCTAGATCATTTCATGTTATGACAGATGCATCAAACTATGCCTTGGGAGCCATGCTTATGCATATGGACAATAAGAAATGTCCATACTACATCCACTATGCAAGTTAAAGCATTGTGGATGCACAAATAAACTACATCACTATAGAAAAAGAACTAATGGTAGTGGTGCTTGCTCTAGAAAAGTTTAGGTATTATGTGCTTAGATAAAAGGTGTTTGTGCACATGGACCATAGTGCCATCTACTTCTTAATGAATAAGCCAATGGTGAGTCCCCATGTCATATGGTTGTTGGTGATCTTATAGGAATTCAATCTGATAATGGTATATCAAAAGGATACTAAGAATGCGGTTGTTGATCACTTGTCTTGGTTATGATGGGATAACAAATAGGAAGAAAGCCCATTATCTGATCTATTCCTTGATGAACTTCTCTTTACTAGGGCTATAATTGAACAATTTCCTAATGAACTTAAATGGTATGATGACATTATCACATATCTTCTCATCCAAGAGATGCCATAACTATTGGACCATTGCAAAAAAAAAAATAGTTTATTCACTAGGTGAAATGCTTCATGGAGATCAATGCATACCTCTACAAGGTGTGCATTGATGGCTTGGTTCAATGGTGTGTTCTAATCAATTGCACATTCTCCAAGATGTTCATAAAGGTCCTTATGGATGCCACTATGTTTGGAGATGCATGGTCATTAAAGTCCTGATGGTAGGATACTATTGGCCAACAATCTTTAGGGATGGTCATCAATATGTCCACTCTTGTGAATGCTACTAATGAGATGGTGGAATGATTACTCAACTAGAAGGACCTCAATAATGGATTCAACCATTGGAACCATTCGTCATATGGGGCATTGATATCATGGATCCTATGATGTCTATGTCAAATGAAAAGGCATACATCATAGTCACTTTTAACTATTGTACAAAATGGATAGAAGTAGCAGTTGTCATTGACTATACATTTTCTATTGCTGCTTGGTTTGTACAAAAAAATGTTGTAAATAGGTTTGGTGTGCCATGTGCACTAATTTTTGATAATGGAATTCACTTTATAGGCACTAATTTTCGAAAACTTATGCAACACTTGGGGGTTGAACATAAACTTACAACACCCTACCACCCTCAAGCCAATGGTCAAGTTGAGGTTAAAAATAGGAAAATCACAAAGATTCTAATGAGAACTATCAACAAATATAGGAAATATTGGACTAAAAAACTCAATGATGCCCTCTAGGCCTACCACTCAACATGGAAACTTTCTATAGGCTACTCTCCCTATGATTTGGTGTACAAAAAATTACCAATACTTCCTATTCAACCTAAGCTTTATACACTTTCAACAGCCTATGTTCTTGACCTTGACTTAATTCTATCACAAAAAGAAAGATTAATGAGTCTCAACCTACTGGATCAAAACTGATTAATAGCCCCGTCATCTAATGAACTACATAAGGCACTTAACAAAAAGCACCATGAACTTAGAATTAGAAAAGTCAAACTTCAACTAGGAGATAAGGTTCTTTATTGGAACCCCACACACGTACCTCAATGAACTAAGTTCCAAACATTGTGGGAAGGATCTTATATAATTTATGAAACTTTTTATTCTAGGACCATGATGATCTACAAAATTAAGAGCCCAAACAAAAAATATCTGGTCAACATACAACAAGTCAATTTTTTCCATGAGCCTAAGTGAGCTAATACAACACATAGCTCATTGGATGGACAATCACACTTAATATTTCAAATCTCCTCCTTCCAACCTAGTCATGGGGGAGATGGCCATCCATGCTAACCATATAAGTGACTCCTCAGTTTTTCACATTTTTGTTTTACATATTTTTTTTTTACACCTTCTTACTTTGACAACTTTTTTATTTTACACATTCTTTGTTTTACACTTTTTGTTTTCTACATTATTAATTTTTCAAAGTTTTTGTTTCACAACATTGTTACTACATTTATCTTCTCTTAAATATTTTACAATTTCTTATATATTTTTATTTTTATTTTTTCTTATTAGGATGTGATTTTCTTATCTTGTTTTAATAATAAGCATCTTATTAACAACTAGGTATAGTGTAATTTAATTGATGTGGGTATGTGCTATCTGGTTATTTAATTATTAGTGTCTAGATTCTAGCTTTGAATTTTATTACCAATAATTAGAACATGATTTCTTTTTCATGCAATAGGTAGTGAGTCCACAACATGCACCCATCCACAAACTCTATGGTTTTCCTTGTTTTGAAAATGTGAAGTCCCTTTTTCATTAATAAAACTATAATGAACTTGTGACTTTGGTAGTTTATGAAATTTGAAAGGATTCAAAGGTTTGAACAGGGTGTGATTTTAAGGGGATTAAGCATTCTTTGTGTTTTTTTTCTTACCTAGGTGCATGTATGTTTTCATGGATTTCTTACCATTTTGTGTTGACCAATAAAAGGAAGTTTAATAAGTCATTGCATGGTGTGGTTCTCATCAAAAAAAATAATGAAAATTCAAAGCACATTCCTTAGACAAAATAACAAGATATAAGCACTAGTTATGGGAGTAGAAAGACATGTTACCCATGCTTAAAGGTCCTCTCTAACTAAGACCTTTCCTCACTTCCTACTTCTCTATTCTTCTCTAATAAGGAATGGTGGTTGTTTTGTAGGAACACTCTTATGTCTCAGGTGGGTGGATTGGTCTTAGAATTGTGTTGTGAAGTCACTGAACATGGTTGGTTCTAATTTGGACTAATGATAGATTTTATCAAGTCATTTAAACACAAAATTCACAAGGGACTTTATGTAACTTTAATCAGGAACTCCATTCCACTCTCTCTCATCCATCTCTGGTTTTCCATGTCTTACCTCACTACTAGTTTCATATTCTTGTTTGATGTCTTGGCTTGATGTGTCAAAATTCTTAGATAGTTTCTTCTAGGTTTTTGTATTTAACTTTTTGTAACCATTAATCACCCATGAGGTCCATGGGCTTCCTAGTTTGAAGTTATGCAAGGTCATAAAAGGCTTATGCCTACTTTGGGAAGGGCCCACTTGCATATCTTTTGGTTGGGTTAGTTAAGTTCTTTATCCTTAGACATTCTCACAATCAAATCCTTTTGCAATTTCCATCAATGACATCTAATTGTGCGCATCTTCATAACATTTTTTGGTTAAATCTTTTATTATTACTGTTGTGAATTCTTGCACCCTCTTCAAGCATTTCATCTTATTTGAACTTTTTCAAATTTAATGGATCACTTATTCATGTTAACCCTATTTTTCAATCTTCCTGCTAACATGACAAATAAAATTAATCCACAATAATCACAACCTAGTGAAGTATAACCACTGACAAGATGAAGTACTTCAAAGCTATATGTTACACATTGCACACTAATCCATGATTTTGTTGTGATTACAGTGGGAAGCATGAATTGCCTTCACCAAAGGATGAGCAACAACGCTTTATGATGAGGAGCATTCATGTTCAATGGATCTTCTCCCTCACTCTTCTATTGCCAAGAGGAGTTGGATGTCAGTTTTATCCAAGGTGTTCTCTTCTCTTATCATAAATATCCAATTTTGTAAAAGATTGTACATCCATACACTTAGGCACTTAGATTTTGTTTACTCCATCTAAGCTAGTTTGTATGTCAATCAATAATCCCATACCTTTTTTATATTTTGTAAGGAACTTGTTCCTTCTCTTCTTCACTCAAGGATGAGTTTTCATTCAGTCATGGGGGTATGATGCATCATGTTTTAACTAGCTCTGATATCGAATATCCAATATCAGAGCCTTGATATCATATACTTGATATTGGAGCCTAAGATGTGATGTTGAATATTCAAAATTGTGGGATATATGCTAGCCTATAAATATAGTGCTTGGGCTTACAATTTTTAGCAATTTTTCATAGTTTTGTTATAGCATAGTGAAGCTCTTGTAGTTTGTTTTCTCTAGAGTTAGAATATTTTTTGAGTGCACATAGTAGGAGTTTGAGTGTGTAAAAACCTTTATTCAAGAACTAATGTACCTGAGCATAACAGTCTAATGGGAATAAAGATGAGGCCTTTTGATCATCCTTGTAGCACTAAGAATAGATTAATGTTTACTTAATGCATTTGATATTCTTGCACTTTCCTTTAATGTAGTTTAATTAAGCAATTAATTTCTAGTTGTTAATAAACATAAGCATGACTACTTTGAGAATACATATAGCACTAGGTAACCTAGAAACACTTAACGTTTGGTAACCCAGTAGTGTTATATGCATTCAAGATGTTTCCAGGAGAGCAGGAATGGGTACTTGTGTTAGGCTAGCTAAGCAATCAAATAATTAGATATTAAATTCCTCTACCTTCTATTCTTGTTGTAGGTGATTAAACTTACAAAACATAAAATGATAAAAATCATGTGCCTCAATTACACTTAAACCATATCCTTGGTCTTCACAAGTGTAGTTGGGAATACAATGAGCATTCTCAATGTCCATTTCACTTCGTAGAGCATTAGTGCATTGGAAAACTATAGGTCTATGGAATTCAATTGGATTGCACTTGAACGCCTTAGTGATTTGTATGGTTGGGCATAGGGGTACCTTGCCACTCATCAATACTACTCATCATATATATTAAAGTTTATTACTTACTACTATGTATATTAAATATTATTATAATTACATACATATATATATATTACTTCATTATATACATATATTAATTTATTTATATAGATTTATGGGTAGTTGTCCAAAATAATGCTTTATATGTAAAACATTATATGGAAATTGTGATTCTAACCCATCTAATGTTGATAACTTGTATGTGCATTTAGATAATTGCTTCTTGATCTAAAATGGGGTAGTCCTTGTTGTTGAAAATTTATTTGGCTTCTTTATATTCCATAGTAATACTAGATCATCAAATTTAAAATTTCTCTTCAAAGCCTTTCTATCAAACCACCTTTTGACTTGTAAAGCATTCTTTAATAGATTGTCCTTAGCTCTATCCATTTCGATTTCTCTTTTGATGAGCAAGGTCATGAAATATATATCTTTATGGATTTCCTCACTATATTTTTGCACAAAATCTAAGGTCAAACTTATAATCTTGTTGGTAATTCTTGTGGGAAAATCATATACTAAGTTATAAGCTAACATTCCAATAGCCTTCCTAAATCTAGTACAATCAATCCATAATGTAGATTGTAAGTAATCAATTCAATTTCCTAGATTCCCATCCATCAACTTCTTTATGTAGAAAATAAGATTTTTATTTGTAGATTTAGCTAAGACATTTCCTTGAGGATAATAATTTGAAGGAGAAAATAGAAAAATGGATTTTTCTGATGCCCATGTTATAAACTCTTTAAATTAAAATGCTACTTCATTATTGAATACTAATACTTTAGGTAGACAAAAATAATTCAGAATCTAATCTTTCGAGAACTTAATCACCTATGATGCTAAAATTTTTCTTAGAGCCTTTGCTTCAGACCATTTGATAAAATAATCAATAGTTGTGAGAATAAACTTATGTCCTACTTTCGAAGGAGTAATTGTGCGAATAAAATCTAAGCCCCATTGCTGAAATGATCTATTTGTAATTACTGATTTTAAGAGAGTTCTAGCCTTTTTGATTTTTGGTCCATAAATTTAACATTTGTAACATCTTCAAATTTTCAAACTAATGTCTCAATACATAATTAGCCAGTAAAAAGCATAGTAAAGTATAAGTTGCATGGTGGACTTAGGAGATTCATAAAATAAATTAGAATGATCATGGAATTTTTCTAAGATAGGATTGACTTAATAATTGCAAACACATTTCAACAGAACCCCTTTGAAATCCTTTCTGTATAAAATTCTATCTTTAATCACAAATTTATTTTCTCTTTTAAAGAAATCTCTCTTCTGACTTACAATTAAATTACTTGGAACCTTTTGTGTATCATGGAATTCTAGAATTTCATCATACTAGTTTTCCTCATGAGCCTTAAGCACACAAACTTCATATTCTCTAGCTTTTAACTTGGCTAATTCCATTCCTTTAATATTTTTGTAGATTTCCAATGAAAACCTAAAACCTTAAAGCTTTATGAGACACTTCCCTCTTTTCAATCCAATTTCATTTTGGGCTAAGAATTGTTTGATTGCAAGCTTAATTAGCATAATATGGACTAATGAGCTTTCCAAATAATATTTGAAATGTTGAAGTGCTTTAATGACTACAAATTCCTATTTCTTAAAACCTAAATAGTTTAGTTTTGAACCTTTCAAATAATATCCAAAAAATCCAATCAGTTTATCTGGATCTTTATCTCTTTTAGTTAAAACGATAGTAACTAAATCATTTGAAGCAAAAGCATATAACCAAAATTCTTCTTTGAATTTTGGTTTTATCAAGTATGGATCTTCTTCAATGACTTTTTTGATTTCTACTAATGCTCTCTTTTATTTTGGTGTTGATGAATTATGATTCATTAGGTCATGATATTGCACCCACGATATTGCGTACGCGATATCACAACCTAGCTCGCAATATCATATATGCAACATCGTGGCTCCTATGCAAGCCTATAAATATACCTTAGGTGCATGAGGAAGTAGGAAAGTTTTTAGTTAGAAATTAGTTTTCATTTTTAGTATTTCTCAACCCTTTTCCCCAGTGCATGCTCGAGGTGTGATGATTGTAATTGTACGGCATCCTTTATTCAAGTGTGACGTACTTGGACATGCACATAACTAAAAATAAAGATCGAGATTACTTCATCATTTTAGCATTTACTTAGTTTAATCATTTAATTGTTATTGTTATTTATTTCTTTCATAGTTACTATCTCTTCACCCTAAACTTCTTAAAAGTGGAATGAGTATGACTTAATCACGATCATTTAAGTGTGACTACTTGGTAACCCAGTAGCATACCTAGGATCTGCACATGGTAATCCCAACAGTAGTCATGAACGAGGTCCAAGATGTGTATGGATGATTAAGGGATGGATGCTCATCACACTTAGGCTAGCATAGATTCTCTCTCCATTTTCCTTCTAGCTTAATTAAAGTTATTTTCCATTGCCTCCAGGAGTAGCACTAGGTTAGAAACTACATCATACACCTCACTCTAGACTAAACTATATGTGATAAAGCAAATACTAGTCCAGGTGGGAAGACAATGAACTGTGATCAATGAGTAACTATCTAGATACCACAACTAGCCCATCTGTGGAGTTCGATCAGATTGTATGTAAAACGCTTGTATTCATATGGTTAAGTGTAGGGGTACCTCGCCACTCATCATTGGTGCCATTGTTAGGGATGATGCTAGTTATCTAGATTAGTTATACCATACAAGACCATTGTAATAAAGTATTAACAATAAATATTTTAGGAAGAATTAATTGCAAACAAGTCACACACAAATTCATAGCTATGTCTCTCTCACAAGACTATGATAATGCAACAACTAGTAGGACAATTCATTGGAGAACCAACGAATTATATAATGATGAAGATGAAGTTTGGAGTACCCAATCTAATGTAGGGGTTTCCTATGAACATAAACAAAGACAACATCATCCCAACTCACGAATGCATAACCTACCCAGTTACAATGAACCCCTACTGGCCACTAAGAGACTAACACATATATAAGAGGTTGTTCGAATATCCTGCAAGCATCACAAGGAAAGCCTTCTACCCAAGCTTGACTTAAACAACTTTCCCAAGTTCTCAGCAGGCTATGAATTAGATCCACAACAACATTTATGAGCCTTCTACGATGCCTATGCATGGAACAACATTGATAATGGATGGTAAAAACTTAAGCTCTTTCCTATGACACTCATTGGCCATGCAAAAGTATGGTATAGGTCCCTAAAACCAAAGTCAATTCAATGTTGGCCAACAATGGTAGAACTCTTCAATGAAAGATATCAAACTTATGCAAGAGTATCAACCTTGAAAAAACAAATCCAAGAGTGGAAACAAGAACAACACGAACCCCTAGACATGGCCTTAGAAAGATATTATGCATTTTTAAACAACTACCCAGGCCATGGATTCTCCAAGGAAAGGCTAATGTACCACATTATTGATGGGCTTCGTAATGAAACAAGGGAGACCCTAGGGATGTATGCCCAAGGTCAACTATACAACCTATGAACACATCAATTCCAAGATCTTATCAAGTAGATAGCAAAAGAAGAAGGAGAAATGGCTAAATGGGAGAATGCTAAAAAATCTCAATAGGCCCAAAAATCAACAAGGACCCATGATTATGAAGAGGAGAAATCAACTCACCGCAAGGAGGTGGAACCATCTTTGCGAGTACTACAATCATTGGATGAAGTTAAGGCAAAGATCAATAGGATGATGGAATGGATACATGAAAAATGTGAAGAATATGCCAACATTATTGGAGATAGAGCCATGACGAACCAAGAAGCAAGACAAAACACCTTTAGACAATCAAAAAGAAGGGTTAAAGAGAATAAGAACTTAACTACCAATCATACGTATCAATGTAACATTTTCTTGTACGATCACCCCAAGGGCCAATGCCCAATCTTGTCACATTTTCATGAGCATTGGGGAAGAATTTTACATCCAGAGTTTGTACAAAAATACTATGTTTAATCACAGTGGAAAAAATCCCAGTTGTAGGGGAGGCCATCCCCAAATTGGTTACACCCTTCATACCATCCAAACCTAAGTGCTTATCAATTTCAACATCCTATTTCCCCAACTAGGTCAACATCCTCTATCTCACCACATTATTATTATTCTCCTCAATACTATCAACTTGTATCCTCACCAATAGGACCACCACCTTGGCTACCTTACACTTCTCCTCAATTTCAAAATTCTCATCCTTCACCTCCTTCTACATCACCACCAATTGTACCTGAAGGTTTTGCACGATAGCATCAACCCATGAACATCACTTGTGCTTCTACTATCAACAGCAGTGGGAATCCTCCACAACATCATAGGCATCCCTTCTTTAAACATGACCATAGAAAGGGACACCACAATTTAAAAACCACTGCATCTGCCAACTTAACACAAGTCTAACATTTTGGTGCATCTTCCTCTTCAAACCCAATGCCTCATGTTACCTTATCAAGGCCACCATTCAATGCTCCAACAACCATGTGTCTCAATGAATATAGCCACATAGGGAGACATGTTGATCCTTGCATACCATCTTATGGTCATAAGTACCATAGTGGATCAACTCCTTATAAATTAACCACATCTTATAACTTGCGCCAATATGTCAACTCTAATCAAGTGTGTGAACCCCAATGGGGTAAGTATGACCAAGTCCCAATATTTTCAACATGCAAGGATCCCAACCTTCCATTTATTAATTCTAGCCATGCTCAACTGTTTATTTATGTGGGGTATCCCCCATTCTAGTAACAGCAGAATAAATAAATGTTTTTCTTTTCTTTAATTTTATAATTTTTTTTCCATTTTTTCATTTTTCATACTATTTTTTTATCTTTTTATTTGTTGTTTCATCTTTTCATTTATTGTTTTATCTTTTTATGAGTAATCTCATCTATGAATAAAGGACTCATGTGACTCATTGGTTGAGGTGTTGTTTAATGCTATCAAGTCTCAGGTGACTAATTATTTGAATAGTGACCCAAAACATCCATCCACCCATTCTATTAATAAGAGGTTCTACCTTAACTACAATGATATTCCTAATCATTAAAACTTAAAAAAAAAACCTTGTGCTCATTATACCTAGAGTGAAGAAGAATGGACCAAGAGGAAATGACTAGGGTGTGACATCAAGAGAACTTGTGGATTCTCTTTGGTGACATCTATGGAAGTTATCATGCAGCTTGGTTGTACTAAGATCCTTGTATATCTAATGAAAAATGGGAATAAGAGTAATCAAAAGGCACTCAATCAAGAAAACTCAATGCTATTCTAGGAGGTCTCACTAGAAAGACATGCACCCATGCCTGAAGGTAGGTGGCTTCTTTCGCTTAAGCATTCATTCAAAAAAAAGGAAGAGAAAAGAGAAGAAGAGTGCCATAAAGAAAAACCACTCCTCCCTTGTACGAAACACCAAGTGATCGTATGCCTTGTCATCATGATGCTCTCATTGTTGTCTGTTATTAGGATGAAACAATGTGATGTCATCGATCAAAGGAATGGACTTGGTCCTGATTTTTGAGTGACAAGTTAATGACACATTAATCACACCTTACACTAAGGATTCATTGTGCCCTAGGCTAGTTACCTCATGTCCCACTCTTTACAATTCCTTCTACAATTCGTTCCATCTTGCTATTCATGTAATTCGAACTCGTAACTTGTGTAGCATTGAATTTATACCTCATCACGGTGGTATTTATGTGTGTGTGTTTTGTGAAATTGGTATAGATTGCATTTAACCCTTCCAGTGCCTATGGACATTTTAAGGTGTGGTTACGCAAGGGCATTATAGGTTGGAACCTACTTTGGGGAGGACCCACTTGCATGACTTTTGTAATTTGCACTCATAACACATCACCACCACATCATTTTATACCCTTTGAGTACTTCATTATCAAATCTATTCTTTCCTTTATTATCATTTTATCAAATGTTCCTCAAAACCATTATGTGTCCTTTGATGTGTCACCTAAACAAACCAGGTCCAACATTAAATTTTTAGGGAAACTTCCTTGAAAAACTTTCTAACTTTAAAATCACACTAAGTAAAGAATTCAACATTAATTAATGGTAATGAGTAAGGTATGAAATAATTGAACTTCTTTCAATAACCTTACTAACAATTGATCTTTGTGTGATTATAGATGGGCCCCAAAAGAGAACAACAAGGAGGACCTTCTCAAGGTATAACTGAATGTCTAGGGGGAGGCAGAGTCCAAGGACCTCATGCAGAACATGTGAAGTAGGAGGCACAATCATTTAGCATCCATTAGGGAACTCCTATCACTACACGATCTACCCAAGAAAAAGGTGGAGAGGTCAGGGCCAGAGCCTATGAAGAGGAACAACAACTATTTGTGGCATAGCATGTCAAGGCCAATCAAGTATTCTCATAGCTATCATGTCCATGGAAAGTGCTGACTCCATCAAACATTGGAACATCAGCATGGACAACTCATAATCCTTAGATAGAAGAGAAGAAATGTTAGGTTCTTCTTCAATGGTATCAATCTTAGAAGCCTAGCACATAGGACAAAGGAAAAGCAACCCATGGAGGAGCCACTGCCACCTAGAACCACATGAGCCAAATAAATTTTACAATTTTGCAATTTTGTAATTTTGTGTTGTGTCCCAATTTTGTTCTATCGAGTTCTCCACTATGGCTGAATAAATTCATAGTCAGTTAATAATTCCATACCTATCCATTATATAATCAATGGGGCTTATTCTCATTTTTTTTAACTTGAGGATGAGTTTTCATTCAGTCATGGGGGTATGATGAATCAGAATTTATTAGGTCACAATATCGCACCTGCAATATCGCATACACAATATCGTGGCCTGGCTCACGATATTGTATACGTGATATCGTGGCTCTTGTGCAGGCCTATAAATACACCTTAGGTGCACAAAGGAGCAGGAAAATTTTTAGTTAGAAATTATTTTTTATTTTTAGTATTTCTTAACCCTTTTTTCCCAGTGCATGCCTGCAGTGTGATGATTGTAATTGTACGGCATCATTTATTCGAGTGTGACGTACTTGGACATGCACATGACCAAAAATAAAGATCAAGATTACTTCATCATTGCAGCATTTACTTAGTTTAATCATTTAATTGTTATTATTATTTATTGCTTTTGTAGTTAATATCTCTTCACCCTAAACTCCTTAAACACAGAATGAGTACAACTTAATCACGAGCATTTAAGTGTGACTACTTGGTAACCGAGTAGCGTACCTAGGATCTATGCTTGGTAATCCTAGTAGTAGTCATGCATGAGGTCCAAGATGTGTACAGATGATTAAGGTATGGATGATCATCACACTTAGGCTAGCTTAGATTCTCTCTCCCTTTTCCTCATAGCTTAATTAAAGTTATTTTCCATTGCCTCCAGGAGTAGCACTAGGTTAGAAACAACATCATACACCTCACTCTGGACTAAACCATACATGACAAAGCAAATACTAGTCTAGGTGGGAAGACAGTGAACTATGATCAATGAGTAACTATCTAGATACCACAACTAGCCTATCTGTAGAGTTCGACTGGATCGTGCGTGAAACACTCATATTCGTATGGTTGAGTGTAGGGGTACCTCGCCACTCATTAGATGTCTTCTTTACTAGGACATCTTTCTTTAGCATATGCATTAAAGGTTTAGTAATTTTAGTGAATCTAGGAATAGATTTCTTAACAAAATTTATCTTCTCAAAGAAAGATCTAAGAGACTTTTTACTTGTAGGATGTTTGATATCTTTCACTACTTGAATTCTAGAGTTATCTATAACAATTCCTTCTTGATAGCTTACAAGGCCTAGTAAACTTCCAAATTTAACCCCAAAGATACATTTCTTATGATTTAATGAAATACCATACTCATGACATCTATTAAAAACTTACTGAAGATGACCAATATGATCTTCCTTCCATGTTGAAAAGACAATGATATCATCCAAATAAACCATAACAAACTCACCTATTAAACCTTTAAAGGCTAAATCCATTTATCTTTGAAAGGTAGCTCTAGTATTTGATAATCCAAATGACATTTTTGGTAATCAAAAGTTCCCCACTTGGTGATAAATGTTGTTTTATATCTATCATGCTTATCTACCATGATTTTATTATAGCATGAAAAACCATCTAAGAAAGAATATACTTGAAAACCTGATACTTTGATCAACTCTTTATCAATTCTAGGAAGTAGCTATTTATGTTTTTAAGAGGCTTCATTCAAGTTCCTAAAATCTACAAAAAGCCTAATATCATCATTCTTCTTCCTTACTAGAACAAGGTTAGCAAGCCATGTTGAATATTAGATAGGATATATGATGTGGGCTTGCAATAACTTTTTGATATCAATTTCCATAGTTGGCTCAAATGATAGATTAAATTTCCTTTGTTTTTGTTTAACTGTCTTATAACCATTTATCAAAGGAATTTTATGTGTCATCACATTTGGTCTAAAAGCTTTAAGATCATCATAAGACCAAGAAACATTTTCTAAATTATTTTTAGAAGTAATAATAAATTTTTCTTAAAAGTTGAATCTTTTTTCTTTCTGACATTTAACATCTTTGGTATCTTAGTAGATCCAAGATTCATAGCTTTATAAGCTAATTATCTAGACTTTTTATATCTTTTTTGGTAAGCAAATTTTTTCTAAATTCATGTTCCTAATCAATCATATTTTTGGGAATGGAATTTTTCTTAAATCTTGATGCTATTTTAGGTATGATTTGACTTTTGAAATCTTGCTTATTTCTTAAGAATATAATCAATTAATCATTATCTTTGAATACTTGTAAATGCTTTATGTTATCTTGTACTGATGGCTAATGTTCTTTTGCAATCATTACCCCTTCATACCATTCTATCTTTTTCACATCTAATGTTGAAGTTGTTTTTTCTAAATTATCCACTATATAATTGTCTTTCTTACCTATATGTTCTATTTGATAGTGATGAAACTAATCCAATATTTTGTAGACAAGTTGTTTATAAGGTCACAAGAATGAGCTTTTTACTACACAATTACCTTTAATCTATTCACAGACTAATCTTGAGTCTTGCTTTCTAGTGATTATCTTGATTCCTTTTTCCAATGCCATTTTAATTCCAATACTCAGATATTCATATTTATCCTTATTATTAGTATTAGGAAAAGATAGATGAATTTCCATAAATATTTTTTGGGAATCATCTTTTACTAGAACTATTCCAGCTCCTGCACCTTTGGAATTACAAGAACTATTGAAGTATAGTTCCCATTTTCTCT
The DNA here is from genome assembly GCA_015680685.1 of Gnetum montanum. Classification (NCBI taxonomy): domain Eukaryota; kingdom Viridiplantae; phylum Streptophyta; class Gnetopsida; order Gnetales; family Gnetaceae; genus Gnetum; species Gnetum montanum. Next base: position 35,596 of record MNCI01016028.1, on the reverse strand, counting down.
CATCTTGAGATTCTTCTTTATCCAAGTTATCAATTTCTTGAAGTGTGCAAATTTTGATTTCAAAAGCTCTTATTTCAAAAAATTTGTTATTTCCATTTGAGGTAATGTTTTCTTTCATCAAAGATTCACTATAAATATATATTTGGTTTGGCTCTCCTTTCCAACGTAGCCACATATGTGAGTAATATGTTGATATGTAACTAAAAACTTCTTACTCCAACTTCTCCTCAACAAAAGACTCTGTGAATCTAGTATATCTACTACTTAAATAGTTACTTTACTTTTGATATAAGGTTTAGAAGAAATTTCCAATAGAACATTGGGTAGTTGACTCATAATCTTCACTCTACTTTTTTCCACTTGAACAATCTTTCTATTTGATTTTTCAAGAATCAAACCAAATTTTTTGCATATAGATAACAACATGATAGTAGATGTAGCTCTATAATCAACTAAATAATTATGAAGATACTTGTCTTTTAACTTCATTCTCAAAAAAAAAGGAGGAGCTCTCTAATCAAGAGTACACTCATAGCTAGTTTTTGTTGTGTTGTCAATGTTAGATACATAGCTTAATTTTGATTCTCCAACTCTCTTTTTACATTTAATAAACTCTAAAGTGTTTCTTTGTTAATATCCTATCTGTAGTAATTGATATATGATAATAATGACCCTCACATGTTTAAGATCTCTAATTAAATCTTATTCTCCATCTTCATAAAAGCTTGGATTCTTCATCAATTTATTAATAGTTTGATTTTGAGTACTTTGTTCTACTTGATCTTCTTTATTTTTATTTTTCTATCTTCTACTTGGTTCAAAAGCCTTTCTCTTAGTAGATGGATTAGAAATAACATTTGGAGGCCTCGAGCTAATTAATCTTTCTTTTGATTACATATTTTATCCATTTTCATCATTCTTATTACACTTCTCATCAAATGATATGTCTTCTTCAGAACTTGATAGTGATGAAGTATCACTAGATCCATGGGAAGATTTACTTGCATAATGAACACTAGATAGCTCATTATCAGATTCAACATCAAGGAAGTTTGACATAACAAGATCACTCTCATCCTCATTATTTGATAGTTTAGTGTCTTGATTCTTATACTTTCTATTTTTCTTTTCTTCCTTGATCTTAACTTTTAACAAAGCTTTTTCTAGTTTCACCACTTTGTTAGACAAGTCTCTCATTAACTATCCTTTTTTAGATTTTTTACTTTCAAACTCTTGCTCTATTTTAATATGAAATAATCCTAGTAATGATTTATATTGAGCAAAATATTTCATAGGAATCATAATCTTCTATTCTCTTTTTTGAGTTGCGATAATTTCATCATTATTCAAGTTTAGTTGTTAGTCTAATTATATAACTTCACTAAAGTAGTTATTTAATGTTAGTAAATTTGGAGTTCTTCTCAACTAGATTATAATATTGAAATTGATAGCCTTAAGATAAGTATCACCAAGAATTTCATTTAATGGTTTATACTATCTTTGAAAGAGCCGACAAATTCATTGAAATTTAATGTTGAAATCTCTAATTAACTCTTAAACTCCTTTCTTAGCTTGTACAAGCCCATAGTATAGTTGTTGTTGATCTAATTGATTGTCAAAATGGGCTAAGAAAAGACTTTTCATGTCATCCCAACTTGTAATACTATTGCTTGGCAAGTTTGAATAACAAATTTGAGCCATATTCTTTAAATTTGCTACAAACAACCTACAAGCTTGATCTTGGTGTTGAATATTTGCATGAGCTAAAGCTAACTCAAATAAGTAAATGTACCCTTTACCCAAGTAAGCTTTTCTAGGAATAAAAGGCTTAGGAAAATATTTTTGAACTACCTTAGGGATATTATTGTAATTTTGGAACCTTAACAGTGTAACTCTTTGTTAAGTATTTGCCATCTTATTTGATTTCCATTTGATTGTTGAATTCTTATATTTCTTTAATTTTATCTTATAGACTAGTAAACTAGACAGAAGAGGTGAACTTCTTATCCTTCTAGTCTTTATTCCACTACTTGTTCCAAACACAAAAATCTTTTTTGTACTTCTTCTGATGACTAATCAATCTTATTATTAAGAATTTCATTGGAACATTTGAAATCTTTCAAATTATCAGTTTGTGTGATCATGAACCCAAAATGGTATCTCATTTTTAAGCCCTACTAGCAACAAAGAACTATTAGTGTTCTAGGATTATCAGGTTTATGAACTTAGAGAACAAATTTTCAGCCCTTCTTCTAGCACCAAAAGAACTATTCGTGACTATTTGGGACTAGACCACCAATGTTGGGGTGCCTCTAGGTCTCATGACCTTGGGAAGTTATGAGATTAAAGGTGTTCTTCAAATAAGGTTTAGGTGCTTGCTGGTCTCTAGCAAAATTGAGGCCCATATACCTCCAAAAAAACTCAGTAGTTATGAAATGTACTAAACATGAGTATGTGTTTTGTTATTGCAAATGTTGAAATGGATGGATTTTGTATGAAACTGTAATTGGCTATCATAAAAGAGATTCAACTATCTTTGTCCAATACTATGAGTTGTTGGAGATTCCTATTTTATCTAATTACTTACTCTATATGGTCCCTATAGTACATCACTTGTAACAAATAAAATTTTACAAAAGCATTTCAGCATAATTTTGCTAATCTACTCCTAATTTCCCCCAGAGAGAAAGTTGCACAAGGAAACTAGAAATAGAATGAGATTCAATGGGCTTAGAAAGGAAAGAAAGTAGATTTACATGAAATCTCAAATATTTAAGCAAGATAAATTAACATGAGGAAATACTTCAATCATGAAATCTCAAATATTTACATGAAATCATAGATTACATTCAATAGAGCCTTCAAAAAATTTGACAATTTCAAGATTGAAATACCAAGGCAATATACTTTAAAACAATGAAGCTATTTCAACTTTCTTAAAATAACAAATATTTTCTTAGATCCTTTATGCTTAAAACAAAAAATTTCACTAAGATTACTATTAACTTACTCTTGAGGCTTTTTGACAACATAAGTCTTCTATGGCAAATCTTAATAGGAGTCTAATATTGCACAAAAACAAAGCTATAAAATCAACCTACAAAACATCCCGAAATTAAATGTTAGACATGATACTATCTGAACTATTAGCTATGAAACTAAAACAAAATGGGAAGAATGAACTCATAGGATTATAAGCTCTTCTATGGTAAATCTGAATAGGAGTCTAATATTGCACAAAAACAAAGCTATAAAATCAACCTAGAAAACATCCCAAAATTAAATGTCAGACATGGTACTATCTAAACTATTAGCTATGTAACTAAAACAAAATGGGAAGAATGAACTCATAGGATTATAATAGAGAAGCTGAATTTATGTCTTTAACAAGCCATGCTTTTACAATCTTCAATATTCTTCAAAGTTGCTCCTGCCCCCCCTTTTTTATTAACCTTAAAACCTTTATATAGTAGCCTTATGGTAGTTACCATAATCATGAGAGGTTAAGGTTAACAACAAATATCTAAATCATTTATTCATAACTACTTTAAAATCATGAGAAAATTTAGCCATGGTTGACAAGTATCTCACATCCTTACAAATATCTAGGAGATCAAATTATAACTTCCCTAGGAAGTTATAACTTTGATAGAAAGTTACAAATTTTTAGAAAATAAATGTATATTTGACAGTTATCCATAAATTTCCTCCCATCTTTCTTAAATAACAAATTTTTTTTTGCTTATATGTATATTATTATGATCAAAGTAACATCAAGCCCATATGAAAAAAAAAATTTATGTTATACTTTAGGACAATAGTTAAGATAAAGATATTTCCAAATAAATGCATCCATAGCATATGATGCCTACTTTCATGAAAACTTATTTGTTGCATTTTTAATTATCATTTTTAGCTCTTGGAAGCAAGACATGTGGCTTTCACTACGTTTTACTCCTCAAAAAAGTGGTTGCTGTTAGCTTCAGATCATGCCACCTTCACTTCCTATAATGACTTCATTAGAATAGTAGGTGTTGGCATTGGGATAAGCTATGGTGTTGGTTTTGTATTGGTTCTAGCTGCAGGAGGTCATCCATCACTATTACCCTCATCTTGTTGACATGGTAAAATGAAACATTAAGAACATGTACTCGATGTTTCATCTTTCACAATGACAGTGCTCAGACATGTTGGTCTTCTCCTATGTGTGCATTGTTGAATGTATTCTTGCCACCAATGGCATTACTCTATTAGAGGGCTTACTTTACACATGATTAAATAGATCTGTGTCACAGTTGTTTGGCTATCGATGCTCTTGATATAAAATAATTGTATCATTTTCTGATAATAATATTAGGGATTGTTTTTAATGCTAAAGCAAATGATGTTTTCTATGTTGAAACTACAGCACTGTCATTAACAGTAGAGCTCCTGTGAAAACAACACTTCACTTCCCACTATCATAGTTAGGGTTAATGAGTCTATGATGCTTTTCCTCTATTTTTCAAGAGTTAATATTCTTAATTTTAGGACGCTCTCTTAATGTCAATTTTGTTTGCATAAATTGTGTTGTTAATCATTGTTCTCTCATTTTTCTTTTGCCCTTGTTTATTTTTCTTGTTTCTATTCATTCAACACCTGCAACTACAATCAGGTTTAGGCTTGAATTGGAGTTTTTGTCTTATTTTGATTTAGCAAGCAACCCTACCCTTAATGTGGTTCTTCATTTATTATGTACTCTTGTTCAACATAGAGCCTACATTTCCCCTCTCCTCTACCATTTCAAATATCTAACACCATAACATTAAATTTTCTTTTCTCTATGGATCTCCTTGTACATGTAGTAGTTCTAAGTCGGAGATAGAAAAATCAACAAACATACTTCATGAAAATTAATCAGTGGTCTTGGTCTCTGAATTCTAGAAATTTCATACCATTAATGATGTGAACATGCTAACTCCCTCTCTACCCTTCAATTGAATTTTAGTATCAAACTAAAAATAACTTTAAGTTCAACAATGCATCATCATACCACATAATTTAAATCTCCTTTCTACACATTAACAAGTAAATAGAACTTGTATATCACCAACTCCAATAATTTTCTTTTTAAACTAGAGGCACATTTTACTATTTCTCTAAGAAATGATCTTATGAAACAAAAATTTCATTTTAGTTCCATCATTTCATTAGAAAATTTTTGAAGAGAAGCCAATATTTGGATAATCTAGTTTTAATGGTTTTTCATTTGATTAGTTAACTCATTTGAATTTATGGTAGAGTGGATTAAAGCTTATGATTAATCATCATTTAAACAAGTACTTGGTGGAACAATAGAAGAAGATGAAGATGAAGATGAAGCTAGATTTTGAAAAAAATTTCTCTTTAATTAGAAATTTTAAAGAGGTATGGGAGTTGAAAATATATTTTTAGTTCATGGAAAACTTTACAAGGAAGAAGAATTAGATTGCATGGATTTAGTAATGCTAATCATCCCAAATTGAGTTTGGAGGTTATTCATCAAGATAATGTGTTCTAATTCAATAGTTTTAACCATTTGTCCTTACAATTTTATGATGTTATAATCAAATTTGATGGCATAGGAAAAGAAAGCATTAATTTTAGAGAGGTAGAAGTTGAGAATACCATTGGGTTGAGAATGCATTTCATTTGGTACATAAGCTAATTATTGGAAAAACCTTAAGCTATAATCACGAACATTTTTCTTAAGCCTCTTAAGCCTCTTAAAATACTTGAGGCTAAATTAGGAATAGTAAATTAATCAAACTAAAGTAGAAATGTATTCTTAAAATTTAATCATGAGTTAATGGTGGCATTTGAAAGCATAAGAAACTAGTGTGTAGCCTTTTTTATAAAAGTAGCCACAAAGACATTACAAGCTATATCATTATTAGTGATATTAGGGATATCTAGCAAAGTTTTAAAACACTCTACATATTGATGTACATCACTAGAGGTAATTTTAAGACCGAAGAAGAAATTCACATTTTGTAAAAGCTTAAGAATAGCATGATAATTTGGAAAGTTGAAGGAATTGTTAATATAATGTTCCATCCTTTGTTAAGGATGGAAACAAACTGTAACAATGTAATTAACCTTCAAATGAAGGGGTACCTCATTATGAGGAGTTATGATTATTCATGTATCCCTTGGAACTAGGTTTGACATATGTCATTTAAGGTTATATTTAAAGGTTGTATTAACATGGAGTTGTGGAGCCTAGAAAGGCATGTAATGGGAGCCAAGTCAAGTGGGACAAGAATGGACTAATCACCCCTTTGGCTGGATAGCCTAATTGTGGTGGTAGTGCTAGATTGCCTCTAAGACTTAAGTGACATGGAAAGATTACCTAGAGGGCATTACAGTACTTTGTCTCATTAATAAATTTTTTTCATTTTTCTTTCTTATTCTGATTAGCAGTTGCTCAATTACTAGTTGATTCATTTATTAATTATTTTATGATGTTTCCATTGTAATGCTTACAAATGTGGTAAATGCGATGAATTAAGCAGTGAACAATTGTGGTTTTACAACATTCAGGAATGGGATGTCACATTTAGTATTGGAGAAAATCATAATTCAGGAGCAAAAGTGGAAGAAAAATATTATTTTATATATATTTATTATAAAACTAAAATACATCTAAGTAGAATACATGTAAAAGAAGAATCAAAACATAAGAAAAGGGAAGATTTGGAATAAAAGAAATAAGAAAATAGTGATCATTTATTTTGATGAAATAAGTCAAGGAGGTCACAAACTATCTTCAATTGTGCTTCCTTTTTTTCATCAGTGACATCTTTTTTGCTAAGCACCACCTTGCACCTCGTCAACTCATCACATAATTGCTTGATGTATTTAGTGGCACTCCTTGCTATAGCTGTGAATTCCTCCTTTATGTTAAGTTGGATTTTCAGCATCTCCAACTAAATCGATTATTCATCCATGTCTTTTTGTCATTGCTTCTCTTTCCTCTGCACAAACAAGGTTAAAATTATAAGTTGTGAACCAAAAAATAAAATAGAAGGAAGAAAAGGAGAAGAGAAAAGAATAACTACTTACCTAACATTGATTATTATCAATTTGAAAAAACCAATTGTGAGTTTGTAGATGATGATGAGTCAGGCATGTAGCACTCTCCAATTTTGCTCAAAGTTACTCCAAATCTTTGACAACTTCTAGAGTATCCTCAAGAATTGGATGGAAAGATGATCAAACTCCAGCCTATACTAATTCATAATCTTCTTGAAAGTTGCAAGACTAGAACTCTTATAGATGGTAAACATTCTTACGAATAGAATAAGGTTTGTTATTGGAAATTTGTTGACCAAGACACCAAAGCAGCACAAGTTCTTCTTTGGTAGCTACCACTATTTATCCCATTAAATAAGAAAAACCTGAGATATACAAAGTAGGAATTATTGGAATAGATCCAAGAGCTAGTGTTGGTGCTACCTATGGAAAGGAACCTAGCATTGCTAGAATAGATTCCATGCATGGTGATCTAGATGGAGGAATGGGAAATGAAGAAATGGAATTTATTTAGAATTGGCACTTGCATCATCTTTCTTCATTCCTTGGATAAAGTACCTCTAACCTAAAGACATTTTCAACACAAAAAGGATCAACATCATATAAGAAGAACAAAAGGGAAGTATTCAAACCTTAAAATAATGAAAATTTACCTCCTAGTTCTTTTTCTTTATTCTATCTTGTACTTTGTTGTTGAGCTTATTATTATGTTTTTTGTTAGGGTTTTTATCTAACTATTAGGCTACTAGAACTTTACCTAGTAAGTTTCATCTATAAAAAAAGCAATTATTAGAAAAAAAATAATACATTAAAGTAGGCTACTATATATATGTTTATATATATATATACCTTGGAGCTCATAAGTGTGATTTTTTGAGGATGAACCCTTCCAAAGGTTGAAGCACCTTAAATAGATGAAGGACCTTGAGCACTTTTAGTTTGTATAATCTGAACACCTTCTCTTGAAATCTATGCATCTTGTATTAGTTCATTCTACCTAGATTGCACTATTAATAAATAACAGCAACATAAGATTGGTGTTGATGCCAAAGAACCTTACTGTGGATGAATTGACACAATTCAAAGTGAATTTCATTGATGAAATATCCACAAAGAAATTGGCTTTTGTCAACAACAGAATCAATAACATAATTAGATAATTCTTTTTGGTAAAATAATTTAAATTTAGGGGAGAAAATTAATGGAATTAAAATATCCTCCCCTCAGTGAAAACCTAAGGTTGTTTGAATATCATATAAAAGAACCATTATTGGCCCAAAAAAAATTGAAAAGTAGTACTTATACTATTATTATAAAGATTGCACCATTGAATTATTAAGTCTTTACACTTGGTTACCTTGAAAATAGGGAAGATCAGTAATTCAAATAATCAATAAGTGGTAAGATACTGAATCTCCTTCTTTATAAGTAAATCATGCATAAGATTAAAAGTAGTAACTACAATATTTTGGTAAAAAAGAATGGACATTGATTTGGAGTTACCTGGAGCTGAAGAAGGAGCCTAAGTAGGATGCTTTGGGGCCATGTTGATGATGGTTAAAATCCATGGTGTTAATGACAAAAATCTTTAAGCTTCTCCATTGATGAAATCCTTCAATCTTCCATTGATATTGAACTATGATGGGCAAAGTCTTTCTTCTCTCGTGTATTTATAAAAGAATAGCAAGAATCTTAGTAGGAGTAAAGAGAAAGTATCAACATAAGTTAATTAATTATTTAATAAAGCTAACACTTAATTTTTATGATGTTGTGATTGCTAGGTCCACCAAAATAGCATTATCATAGGCTCAATGCATAGTGCTCTCTAAAATAATTCTAATGGTACCATTTTTTTTGAAATTTGACGTACAGTTTGGAAGATACAATGTTTCTCAAGTTTTTTATAAAAAAAGAAAAAAGTGGTAGGTCATGGGTTCAAACCTAACCCCTAAACGTTTTTTTTATTAAAAAAAAACAAAGAGTAGGAAATCCTTTGGGTGAGCCATGATTGGCCCTACTTCTAATAATGGAATAATTTTTTTGTTGATCGACAAGAAGTTTCAAATCTTTTGGCAATTGATGGAAATTTTGAAATTTTCATCAACATATAGGAAATTCAAAATTTCTATCATTAACGTGTTGATTTAAATTAAAAAATATGCAAAAATAATTTTCAAAATTTGAATTCAGTGCCCTGGTAATAACAAGAATAAAAATTCTATAATTAAGTTCACTCACCCTAGAGTAGAACTAGGATGGATGACCTCTCAAGAAGTCTTAAAAATCATGTAAGTTGTGGACAAACTTAAAATGACCATAACTTTTGAATTTGAAGTCCATTTTCACCAAACAAGAATTGATTCCAATATAATTGAACCTTATGAATGTAATGGAAGAATCAAATTTAGTCTTTGAAAAATAGCAAATTATCTTTTGATTTATTATTTAAGGTCCCAAAACAAATTAGGATTCTATGGGTAGGTAGAAATTCATGATAGTTTCAACCTCTTCTACAACCAATTAACTATTTTAAGACTCATGAAAAGGGGTCATAAAGGCCAAGGATTGCCAACACACCTAATTTCTTCAAATTACCAATGTCTGGAACTCGAAGAATACATTGGAGAGCAATGGAGAATCGAGTCAATGACCAAATGAATGTCCTTGAGGATCAAATTAATGAGATCAAGGGTGTTCAAGAAGATTTTCATTAGTCTAATTAAGGGTTGGGATAGAGATGTAGAATATGTCTAAAGAAATTAGGAAATTTTGCTAGAGTTGAAAGGATAAATGGGTAGATGTGCAAGGAAAGATGGATTCCTTTATAGACTCCATCAAGTAATTAATCGACCATCTCACTTAGCCTTCAAATCCTAGCCACATTCCACCTAAAGATCAACATCAAGATCAAGATCAACTTCTCCCTAGGGATCCACACTAAAACCAACCCCCACCTACTAGACACTAGGATACTGATATCCCTTCTTTAGGTCATAGAGTAGAAACAGAAGATGAGGGATGCAAGAATTGGCATAATGCACCCAAGAAATTAAAATTAGACCATTATGATGGAGCCCTTAGATCTAATTCCAAGGCAAAGGATTGACTTGCTACAAAGAAAAACTACTTTGATATGTTGAATTTGTCAAGCTAGAAATATTTAGAAGTTATCTCCTTGTATTTAAGAGGATTTGCAACAACATGAAGGAATGGACTAAGATCTCAAGGTTTGATTACAAATTGGCTTAATTTTTATCGAGATTTTAAATAAAAATTGTACTTGATTCTTTTCTTAAATAACATAAAATGAGATTTGATTTGTTAAGATTGGGAAGGTGATCTATAGAAGATTACTTCAAAGAATTATTTGATCTCTCTATGTAAGCCACCAAGATGAGGGAGAATTAGCTTCAAAGTTCATTGGTGGACTACATGCTTAACTAGATCCTCAAACACGAGCACATAACCCTCAAATAGTTAATGAAGTATATAGAATTACTAAATACTATGAAGAATTAAATCAGATATGAACTACCCTTCGATAAGAAACTCTTCGACAAGCTATCCTTTCATAAAAAATGGTAAAAGAAACATCAACTAAAAGAACTCAATCAAGATTAGGATGCTTTGTTTATGGCAAGGATAATTTCAAATGAGACTATTCAAAATTGCAAGCAAGGGTACAAAGGATCAATTATATTAAGAATCAAAAACCCAATCCAAACATGAACAAAATAAAAATCCCAACCACCACCATAGCCGTGAAGAAGATATTTGCATCAACTAAATCGGGTTTGCATAAATTTCAATTTGTTTTACTAATTTTTAAAGGTTCAATAAAAGGTGAACAAATTAAATTTTTGATGATAGTGATGCTAGTGATAACTTTATTTCTCCAAACATAATTAATTTATTGAAATTGCATATGGAACGATCATGAGCAAGCATACCAAGTACAAAGAAATTATCTTTACTTTGCAAGACATGTCTTTCATTGATGAATTCTTTGAATTTTAACTAGATGAGGTTGATGTAATTTTAGGAATATCTTTCTTGCAAAAATTTGATATTACTATCCAATTTGGAACTCGTATTTTAAAAGTCCCAATTACTAATGGAGTTAGGATTCTAAATGGTGGGAACAGCAAAGCAAATTCAAACGATAACCATTAAGCAAGCCAAAATATTGGTCAAAAAGGGTTATACGATGTTGAATGTCAAAGTAATCCAACCTCAAAAATATTTAGGTATTAAGATTTCAAAAGAACATGAGGAATATGAAGACTTAGTATTTGATGAAACTAGAGAACTACCTCCCAAAAGAACTGTTGAGCATGTTATTGATATTTTTCCTGATACACAACCTATTTCAAAAGTCCCTTATGGATTTTTCACTTTGAATTAAGAGAATTGAAAGTACAATTAGATCAACTATTGGAAGAAGGAAAAATTTGACCTAGTGTATCATCTTGGGATGCACTAGACTTATTTGTTAAAAGAAAGACGATATGTTAAGATTATGCATCAATTATAGGGAATTAGATAAAGTGATGATTAAATATACTTACCCTTTGCCTAGAATTGATGATTTTTTTGATCAACTTATGGGTACATGTTATTTTTCAAAGATTGATCTAAAATTAGGTTGTTACCAAATGATGAGACGCGGTTTGCATCAGCCGCGCGTACGCGATATCGTAGCTGATGCGATATCGCATCCCCTGCGATATCGCGTACGTGATATCGCAGCCAGCCGCAATTTCTATAAATAAGAGGCAGCTCTCCCTTATTCGGGATCCCATTTTTAGTGTAGCGAAGCTCTAGCAGTTTGATCCCTCCAGAGTTAGAATTTTCCTGTGTCTGCCCGCAGTGTGGTGAATGTAATTGTACGGTGTCTTTATTCGAGTGTGCCGTACTTGGACACGCACATGACCAGCAATAAAGATCGAGATTACTTCATCATTGCAGCATTCACTTAGTTTATTTATTTAATGTTATTTATTGCT
>MNCI01016028.1:0-11181 GCA_015680685.1 Gnetum montanum | reverse complement strand
TTACACAAGTGTAGCCAGGATGACACCGATCATGCCTATAAGTCACTATCTTTACTATTGGCATTTAGAGAGTTAAAGTCCATGAAAGTTGACCAGATCACTATTACCAGTGAAAGTTAAAGTTGAATGCTTGTGATTTGTATGGTTGGGCATTGGGTCTACTTAGCCACTCATCACATACTATATTGAGGGGCCCTATGAAGAGGTGTTACAAGAATACTATCAGCGGGTAATGTTGAGTTATAAAGTCCTAATTAGACTATATATCTTTGGGTGTACCTATATTACAATTATTTCTAGGCTCCAACACTCCTCAACTAGATGTACCCTTAGGACACATAGTTAACATAAACTTTAGTAATAATGAGGTGTTTGCCTAGTAGTACAGGTCTTGGCCTGGTAACCTCACATTACACGTTCAATTTTACTAGGTAGCACTAAGTTATAAACTTCTATAAATATTGGGATGTACATCTGTTTCACTTATTTTGGGTTTAACAAAACCCCTCTTTTTCACAGCCCCACAAACATGAACTTTAGTATAACTTTTATAACTTAGTGCTACCCACTAGAATCAAACCCATAACTTGGAGTTTCCAAATCAAGAGTCTTACCACTAGGCTAGAACCCACTAACTAGAGCATTTAAAAATTAAAATACTATATTACAAGTTAAGTGTCATTCTAGGAGTTATTAGCTTTATTATTTTTTGGGGTAAGGGAAGGAGGGTAGGAAAGGGATATCAAAATTTTTTGGTATTGAATTAGAAAAGTTACCAAGTATGTGTTTGGTTACTTAGATATATAGGGGTTGAGTTCAAAGATTCATGAATCTTAATAGATTATGTCTCTTAAAGTAAACTCTAGAAAGAATAAAAAAATGAATAAAACTAAGTATATATGGTAGATCCAATACAAATTTGTTGATTTATTTGCATAAAATAACACAAAACCAAATAACATTTCAGTCCAAGAGGTGGAATGCATGGATTCAACATCAAGAAGGTCATATAACCAAACATGCTTCCAAAGAATGATATATTGAACTTTTAATTATGTATGTTTTTTACTATTTATTTAGGGGGTGGGGGAGGTGTCAAATCTCAAAAAATTGAAGAAAAGTCTAAGTACATCAAATCAATAAGAGAAAAGCCCATTAGTTTTGGAGATGCCTTTTCAAATTTTCATTCTTACAACCCATCTTGAAAAGGATTAGCCCTTGCCCTTGTTTAGAAAGGCCCTCATGGGTTTTTCTTTATAACTTTATAACTCAACATTGCTCACTAAAATTGAACCCATGACTTAGAATTTTCAAATTAAGAGTTTTACCATTAAGCTAACACCTCATTGTTATTTGGCACTATATTGACCATATTTCTTAGAAATAATAATTCTTAGACATAATAAAGAACATGCCCCATTATCAAATATCTCTTTAAAAGCAGAAAATTATCATCTTGTTGCAATTGTCAGAATTGTATGCCTCAAAGTAGCGTTTTCAGGAGGTAAAACCAAAAAAACAACCAACGTATAAAAACGAACGGCTTGGGTAAGAATTTGCAAAAGAACAGAAAAAGAAAGACACCACCACCCACGTGGTCGCGCAAAGGAATCTACCTAAATTTGCAGCCAAGCAATTCATTCCAACAGAGCGTCAATGATAGAAAAAAGTTAAAGGCTTTGTCAACACATGGGCAGACATTGCAGACTTACAGGACCCCATAAACGGATCGTGTCCCGTAAGGGAATCAGTACATGGGAATGGTATAGTACATGTGATGATGGTTTTACAGGTCAAACAAAACAAAACTCAAGTACATACATTACATTGCCTTGAGCAGGACCAAAAAGTCAAGCCTGAGTCATGCCACAGAAAGTAAAGTGGTGAATTGAAGGGAACCTTAGCAATGACAGAATATGTTTTCCACTTGCTCTATCCATTACTTTTCCACCGATGCTATGCCAAGGCAAGGCAACTCGATAAAGAAATAAAATTCGGTAACTCACTACCCATTTTTCTGGTTGCAATTTACGGACTGGCATTATCGGCTGTTTTGCGTTGAACTATGTTTGTCAAACAGGACCATATTCAATGGACCTTAAATTGCTGCTTTTGCGCTTGCACTAATGATAGATGATGATTATGATACATGTACAGTAACAGCGGGACTACTGTTTGCTTTCTTGGTAGGTAACTCATTCTGTGATCTGTTTTGTTGAGTTGGTGGCTTGCTTGCTGGGTTTTTTGCGGAGTTGAGGGGAGCAGAGCAGAAAGAGGGAGGTATGGCAGATTCAGGTGCGGATGGATATTATATTCTCAAGGAAGATCTTGTTTTGGGTTACATTAACACTATTCCAGTGCTTCGCAAGCAACTGAAACTGGACCTGCAAGACGAGGAGGAGCTGAAGGAGGGAAGCCTCCAAGGCATCTCCATCAAAGAAGTGGGTGATGGCAATCTCAACTTTGTATATATTGTTTCATCGCCCCATGCCTCGCTGGTCATCAAACAGGTACATCACACAAACCACTATTTATTAGCATAATTATATATCTTATGCCTGTCAATTAATTTCTTTTCTTGCCTCCTATCTATCCCTAGTATTGTCACAGACTGAAAATAAATCAGTCAGTAAATACATCTTATAAACGGAGCAATAACAAGCATCTCAAACCATGTTCAAAATAAACAGAAAATATCTGCCATTAGTGCATCAGCCAAAATAATCATAAATATATGTTATTGCATTAACTTGGTTAAATTAAATAAGGTTATAGTGTTGATATGGAGATCTGAGGAATTCTCTTGTTCCTGAATACGGCATACTGTTGATACATGGGTTAATGTGTGTGATCTAAATGCTTAATCTACATGTCTGTCTCTTAGGATACTTCAAAATTAAGTTCTTCAATATCTTGTTCATAAATGTTTCTTGGTTAATCCAATAGATGTCAAAGAAAGTGCATGTATATGATCCTGTTCAGTGTTAAAAAAGGTACCGTAATGATGTCAGTTCAGTCTTTTTGTTTAGTTTCATTTTTTTGCTTGTTAACACAGATACAGCTAATTATGCTTGGTTTCGTTATCAAAATTTATAGGTTAGTGTTTTGGTAAAATTTATTTTGTGGCCAGCTATTTATTGGATACAAACTTGAACATATATTTTACCATCTTAAAATAATCTGTTGGAATTGAACATGTGGGTCACAGGATATATACATATTATTTTTTCAAGAGTAGACAATCATTTCCAGCTGCAATGATTAATTATTTTGTGTCTTGTGCAATCCTGACGGATACATGCCACACAAGGAATTAAATTGTGTGTTTTCCTGCTCTTTTGTAACAAATCATGGAAAATTTTGAAATAATCTCATTGATTTTTCTGGATGACAGAACTTTTGATTTCAATGAATCAGTTCTGTGGTACATTTTTGGTGCATCTATAGAAACTTGAAAAATTATTGAGAGTGCCACAACTTGAAAATATTGGAAATTGATAAACTTAAAAGAGCTCTTTCAGGGAGTCAATCAATGTGCAATTCAGAGAAAATAATTCTGACTCTGCCTTTTGACATATCTTAGTGGGTTTGAAGGCCAACTTTATATCAATTCATCTTGTAATATTCTTATTGCGAAAATCTGCACTGGATTTGCTAATTTCTGGTGTTCAGTCTTTATATGTTGGAACTAGGTGCTTCGGTTCATAAATTACTATTTTGAAGTTTGAGTGATAATATTCAATTTGTTTGTACATATGTTAAGGCTGTTCCATATATCCGCTGTTTGGGAGAGTCATGGTCCATGACAAAAGAACGTGCATATTTTGAAGCTACAACTTTGAAGAAACATGGGGAGCTGTCTCCACAGCATGTTCCTGAAATTTATTACTTTGATCATAAAATGGCTCTGATTGCCATGCGGTATTTAGAGCCTCCACATATCATCCTGCGAAAAGGTTTAATAGCAGGAGTGGAATACCCTCATTTGGCTGAACACATGTCAGACTACATGTCAAAAACTCTGTTTTATACATCTCTCCTGTATCTTTCTACTACAGAACACAAAGCTGAAGGTAGATACCTTTTGTAAGGTTAAACATATCTGATTTGTGATTTCACCAAGCTCATTTGTGATTTTGTTTCTTTGTTGCTTGTCCCCTTAAAGAACAACCAAGAGAATAGTTTAAACAATTAATGGTTATTGTTTTGATATGGATTTTCATTTTTAATTTGCAGTGGCACGATTTTGTAGCAATGTGGAAATGTGCAGGCTTACAGAAGCCGTCATATTTTCAAACCCTTATATGATGGCTTCAACAAACCGTTGGACTTCTCCCTACCTTGATGAAGATGCTAAAGCGGTCCGGGAGGATAATCAGTTAAAGTTGGAAGTTGCTCAACTAAAGTCAATGTAATCCTTGTTATTTACTTGAGGTTATATGAAGTCAAGAGTGCCATTATTTTAAGTTTTATTATCTATATTCAATAAATTTAATAAAACCTAACTGATACATATGATACATTTCCTCTTCTACACAGATTCTGTGAAAGAACACAAGCTCTCATTCATGGAGACCTGCACACAGGTTCAATAATGGTAACAGCTAGCTCAACTCAAGTAATTGATCCAGAATTTTCCTTTTATGGACCAATGGGTTTTGACATTGGTGCCTTTATTGGAAATTTATTTCATGCATACTTTGCACAAGATGGCCATGCGAAATATAAGGGTGACCGACAGGTAGATTTTTGACATTTATCATTGTATTTATATGCATATATTTTTTATATGGTTTTCAAGGTGTTCATAATTGCTGGACCCAGAGTTTAATTACATCGTCAACCTTACAGGATGTTTCAAATGACATATTTTGATCTGTTCCATTCAAGTTGTTTGAGGGACACCATTTCTTGTTCGGAAGTCTTTTCCTTTATTGNATTTTGATCTGTTCCATTCAAGTTGTTTGAGGGACACCATTTCTTGTTCGGAAGTCTTTTCCTTTATTCTGCTTTATTTAGTTGCTCTTTTTGCCTTAGGACATTCTTGAAGATCTGCATTTAAGGTTACCAAAACTTTGCCGGTCATGTCTGTAGAGTTTTTTTAACCACCATCAGTAAATGTTGGTCACAATATCAAAGAAGCTTTAAGAGCTCCTAACATTAATATAAAAACTGTCCATCAATTCAGAGAGTTTTTGCTGTGTTTGAAATGTTAGCATTCATATTTATGCATTGACAATGGATGAATGTTTCTTAAGTTGGAAATGTAGATTTGAGCTTGGATGCAGCCACTCAAAGAGATTAGGCTTTTGCTCATCCACTGACCCTCCCAGGACCCTATTGGGTGGGATGAGCATCGAGGCTTTGGGTGATGAGCCTTTTATATATATACATTGACAATGAATTTATATAGAAATGGACAATTTCAATTTACTTATCATCAAATGGGAGGTTTACCTATTTATTTATTTGTTTTGGGAACAGGTAAAAATAAGTTTTTGTTAATGAGAAAATAAAATTGAAGTCAAGCTAGAAATGTCTTGGGATCTTAGAGATCAAGGATGAGACCTGAACATAGAAGGTTTATAAAACCGTAACTTTTAGAAAACATAAAGAAAGAAGAACAATTCATGGTTGATAATGTTTAATCCAAGATGAGGAGTTTGGTTGAAATGTACAACCAAATATTAGTCTTGTAGAAGTGGAGACCCATGTGGCATTTACAAGAAAAATGCACAAGGAGAGGATAATTGAGTCGGTTTTGTGTTAGCAGCAATCTTTCCGAGAAAAGGGGAAAAGGATTGAGCTATCTTTGGTCTTCCGTCAGTAAACAATGGTCATTACTTATTGGTTATAACACTGAGACTTGATGAGCTACTGATGATTAGATTTCTTAGAAGCCTATGATTTAATACAAGGTTATGACAGAGAAAGTTACAGAAATATTTAATGACTCTGGTTTGGTGTCTTGTCTATTTTCTTTCACCTAATTTGTGTTCAGATATAATAAGTAACTCATTTCAATCAAAAATCAAGAAGAAATTATCCTAAAAACTTTGAGTTTCCAACTCTGAAGTGTGACATGTTGTATCTAAATAACCCATTTCAATTCACTGATCTAGATTCAGAAACCTAGGATCTTAGCTGGCAGCTAGTATGGAAGATGTTTTCTTTGTTACAAATACAAATTCTTACAATTCAACCCTACATGAAAAAAGATCCATTCAAGCTACACCTTCTAGGACTGATGAAAGATAAGATTATCCAAGCAAAGGAAAATGGCTTAGAGCTAAACTTTGAAAACAACCACAAAAGAAATCAATTGGAGGAAGACATGGTTTATTTATCAAAATGTTACAAACATTACAAATTGTGTAATACAGAATTACAAAATATTCTCAACAAAATGGTGATTGTTGGTGGAGAAAGTATGTAGACTAGAATGAAAGAGAGATAAAGGATAAACAAAAAGACGAGTTGTTTGTATGTTCGAATCATAAATATTATAAGCTAATGTTTCTACATAGTAACTCTTGAAATAGAGACCTCACCATTTCAAGTCATTGCCACCTAGTAAGGAGCTGATTCCACAGCCCCTTCAAGCTCACAAATCCACAACACTTTTAAGCTGAATTGAGTTGGAGATAATAAGAATAAGAGAAACGGAATAAATTCTCCCTCAATTATACTAATCTTTACATGAAGTACAATAACAAAGGGGAAGCAAAGCTCAACTTGCAGCCCCAAAGGACCTGGAGGCAACACATGTCTTCAATGATCCCTCTCAAGCCTCACTCAATGGTGGCACACAATAGAGCTTACAAAATACACCCACTCAAGAAGAGAAGACTCGCATTCATAGGAGAATTCTTCGTCTCTCCCCAGGTTACTCTCTTCCTCAAGTGCTTCTCTGTTATTTTAACTCTCACTTTTGTCTTAAAGCTAGGCTCAAGCTCTCAATTTATAGCTTTTTGGGTGACCTTTCATCTTCCCAATATGTCTTTTTGGCTCCTTGGCATGCAATTCAAATTTCCCAAGTCGTCTGAATTGTCCAAGATGTCTCTAGAAGAAGTCAGCCTGACAACTGCCAAGATGTCTGGCCAAAGGATACCAAATCTGATAGTCAAGATGTCTTGACCCAAGATGTCTCCACTGAAGTCCAGGGCAGTCTCTGCCAAGATGTCTAGGCTTCCAATGCGTTTGGCCAGGGAAGCATCCCAAACTCTTGAGTAGCTCCCAAAGTCTACTGTTTGACCTTGACCTTCTCATGGCTTTGGAATGGCCGAAACATCCACAAACACATCACACACATACAAACATGAGTAAAATTGCATTGGGGCTGGGGTGATGACCTCATCACCACCACATATGTCAACATGGAGTTAAAATAAGCAATGCTGGGTTATAAGTAATAGAAAAATTATAGTTTACTTTAACACATATTCTTTCTTTTTCCAGAAGCAACTTATAAACATCTAAAAATATAGCTGAGAGATGTTTAGGACTTGAGCTTTGTCTGTTTCTCACTTGTTCTTTTTTTAATTCATTAAGACTTAAAATATGATATTCAATCGATTGTCACAATTTTTTGAGCTAGAATTTTCAAGCTTGGGGCATTTGCTCAATGAGGTTTTCAAGACTCATCAAAAACATATCAAAACCTTCTATTTTTTTTTGTTTATCCTATAGATCCTTTGAGGTCTCTTGAGGACATGGGAGAGTGTTTCCATTTTCAAAAATATATATATTTTTAAAAATATCATAGATATCTAAAACTGATCTTTTCATAAAAAAGACCTAAACCAATTATGTTTGAAAAAAAAAGAAAAAGAAATATAGCTGAAGTTAACTACAAGATTTGACTTCACATCTCTAATAAGCTTCCACTTGAAGAAAATTCTTTGCAACTTTACAAAACACACAGACTAATGAAAACCAAACTGAAATAACGTCATCAATCAATATGTTTCCCATTCATTACTAACAGGATAAGCATGCAGAAGAACAATGAGTGTGCACACTCATTCGAGGATCATCTTTGCACAAAATACCTGCGTGGACCAAGCCTCCTCAAGCCAAATGAACATGAGATAGCATCACACCAGTATTAACATATGCTATTCCATAAACATACAACCTTAACACACACTTACACCAAAAAATTTAAACTTATAAAGACTAATACACACCTCACACTTACTGCTAGTTATGATCTTGAGAGAATAACAATAATTTAAATTACTATTAGAAGTTAGTTGTGTACTCCACAGTATTCATTTGTCTAGAATACTTGACTTCATTGTAAATACTATCATTAGCTTTTAAGAGTGGGCAATCCTTCTTCACATTTCCACTCTTTCCACAGTATTAGCATCTCGATCTCCTTTTCTTTTATTTCTGATCAACACAAAAAGCCCCCCCACCATTTGATGACACACCTTGATTCGCTAAACACCTGAGTTCTTTAACGAAAACAGTATCTGCAACCTCATCAAAATCTAACACATACAGAATATGGCTACTCAAACATACAACCAAATTATTCCATGAATTTAGCAACAGACTCAGAAATGTGATAGCTTTATCTTTGTCAGACGTCCTCATCCCAACTATAGCCATTTGAGAAACAATGGTGTTAAAGCGTTAAGGTAAGATGTCATGGATTTGTTTGCCTCTGACTTTAGATTGTTCAATTTACAATACAAGAAGACATAATTAGTCACCATCTTTGATTGATACAATGATTTCAATCTAGACCATAAACTATATGGAGTTGTTTCCTCCTGAACATTTTTGAGAATAGAATCCTTCAAAGAATGTCAAATAATCGATTAATTGCTAAATCTTGTTGATTCATTCTATTTCATTCATCAAATAGGATAGAAGCAGGTTTGGCAATTAGTCTTTGTATAGGAAACTCAAGTCCCCACTCATATATAAGGTCCTCCATTTTAATCATCCAGAGCTTGGAATTCCATCCATTAAAGTTATCTATCAAAATCAATGTTTTCTTCATCATGCATAAATCGCTCCCGCTAAAACAAGAAATAGTTTGCAAATACAATTGACTCTACAACAGACTCAATCTGCTCAGCCAACAAATCCCTAAACACACAACTTATCATAAGTCTATATCAAACCACTTCTCTAATACCAACTGTTACAAACATTACAAGTTGTGTAATGCAGAACTACAACATATTGGCAACATAGCAATAATGGTTAATAGAGAAATTATGAAGAATGGAATGAGAGAAGGACAAGGGATAATNGAGAAATTATGAAGAATGGGATGAGAGAAGGACAAGGGATAAATAAGAAAGAAACTTAGTTATATCTTCAAATCACATAAATTACACACTAGTGCTTTCACACAAAGATTTCATTCTCTCAAGTGATTGGTTTCACATCATAATCATCATCATTATTAGTGATTGGTTTCCCCTCATCATCATCATCTTAGCCTTATCCCAGCAACAGGGGATCAACTATATGAGTTCTTTTACACCATTCACTTTTATTAAGAGCTAAATAAGCATTAATAACCAAATCTTGGATGTCTTTCTCTATGCAACAAACAAGTATGTTATGGTCTCCCTTCTTGCTGGTTTAGCTCAATTTAATAAAGCAACTTCTAATAGGGGCATTCTTTGTTCTTCTTAGCACACCAAACAACCTAAGATGACTATCATTAATGTTCTCATCTATAGGTGCTACTCCCAAACTTCTCCTAATAAGAGAGTTGTTAAGTTGATCTTTGCTAGTCATACCTAACATCCACCTTAGCATACACATCTCTCCTACATGCATGTGTTGAGCATGGTGCTTTTTGATAGGCCATGCGGCATCTCATTCTCAGATGTCTTGGCAAATGTCAAATATATGTAACATTTGACATATGCATAATAAATGCAACAAAGAAAATGCAAAAAGAAATGAAAAAGAAGTTTTATTGATGTGAAAATAATGTATTTGGGTCATGCCTTGAGGGTTCCTTGGGGTTATATTCCTTTGACATCTATCCCTTAGAGGCAATTCAGCATTGCCATCACGAGTAAGCCTATACTTGGCCAGAAGGGATGGCTAGTCACTTTCTTATTCTACCGGACACCCATTATTTGCCTTTACTAGCTCCACAACTTTATGTTGGTACGACCTCTAACTCTTGAGTATAAGTACCTTAGGTCAAACTCTCCAAGGTCACCTCAAAAGACATACCCATTATTATAGTGTGCACTTTCGAGTCTTATAAAAATAATCACATCATTCATTACAAAGGAACCCCATCCAGTTATGAAGCGGAACAACACCATTTGGGAATGGGGATGTGATAAACTAGTTTTCCGCATAGTAAAGGATTGCAGGTGTGATAGTAGTTCTATAGAACTTACCCTTCAATCTAACAAGGATTCTTTTATCACAAGGAATGCCATTGGCTTCCCACCATGTCTTCCTTCCTTCTTCAATTTTGTTTATCACATTATTCTTAATCTCACCGTTCATTTAAACAGGAGACTTCAAGTATCTGACGCTTACATTGAGTAACTTCATGGTTTTTGAAACTCATTGGTTTTACATCTCCAACACAAAATAGGAATACAACAGAACACACAGGCCTCAGCATTCAGCACAAAACCATATCTGTCCATACCATGGGCTCTATAAAATATAAGCAAACTCAGATAATTTGTATCATAATATTTTGTGTTATGTGTTTCTTTGCGTTTTTATGTCATGTTGAACATATTTTTGTGCTAGTTTTTAAAATGACACATGAACTTATTCACATATAGCATTTTTAACAGGTTAACTGTATAGAATACTTGTGTGTTTTTGGTATGTGGATGTCAACATTTGATTTTCTTAGCAGGCATGAGCAAGGTTTTATTAATTAAAATAAATAGATACTAAGTAGTGTTACTGTTCTATATTAGCCAAAATATGATATCAATAAGTGTAAGTAATCTCAAGACATCCATACCTAATGAAGAAAGGAATAAAGTTAGAAAGAACATGATGTTTCATATCCAAAAGACAACCCTAAGTAAAAATGGTTACAAGTATGTGGAATAAAGGTTTAAATGTAGGTTAGGAATACTTGAAGAAGATGTAGCTGTGGAAAACTAGCAAATCGGTAATGCATGAAAATCAGAAAATGCTGCAGTGCACGTGGAACATGTC
>MNCI01016025.1:236549-304845 GCA_015680685.1 Gnetum montanum | reverse complement strand
AATGTATCATTATTGCCTAGTAACCCATTTTCGTTGATGAAAAACCTGTATCATATAACACATTACTATCCTACGCTTTGCAAATTCAGACATTAGAAACATATTGACAATACCGCCAGTAAAATAACTTACCTGCCTGAATAATACACTGTGCCTAGTGGATTCTGAAAGTAAGTCGAGACATGATGAGCCACGAACAAAGTATTATACGCATGATAACAGCTAAATCTAGGCATCTCCCAGATCCAACTTAGATGCCTCAATCCTCTGGCACTAAGTTCACGGTCTTGGGGATGCCCAGTATCAATTGTCCCGTCTGTCAGGAAAACCAGGACGCCCTACATAGAACCCACTAACAGATGTTCCAAAATAGCACCAGCGACATCGCCTGACAGATGTGACCACACAATAATACTGTAGTTATGTAGCAAAAACTGCAAAAGCTCCAGCACACCCTTTTGGAACCATATAGCCTTCCCCTGCAACTGAGTCTGAGGGGGAGGAACATTGGGTATGATAGGGTTTATACAACATAAAACCCCATCTATATCCAAAACGATTAGGATGGGTTTCACCATGATACTGTATAGAAAATAAACATGTTACCATCTAGATTCCGATTGCATGCTTAAACTATAGGAAAATTTACAAAATTACGCTTTAGCCATACAACCGAAATCGCCTAAACCGTTGAAATGGTACAAGGTTTGTCTTAGACAATGGTGATAGATGCAATACTATTGTATAAACCCTTGTTTTAATGTAAGGTCTACAGCTTAAAACTCTAATTTACGTAGATGAAGTAAAAGAAATAAACACAAAAAAAACAAACATATCACAGAAAGCAATATGAATAAGCAAGGGATGGCCTACCAATTTAGGGGAGTGACATCTCTCACTTTGACCAAAGCCTACGAAGCATGCTGCAGACTCCCTTGTACTTCGTCGATTTTTGCCAATTTGACATTCTTTCCTCTTACCTTCGGTGCCATTGTTACAGTCCTTCACACCTTCACGAATAACACATTGCAATCTTTTGCTCTTTCTCCTTCTCTCTGTGACAGCCGAGAATTCAAATTTGCAATAGCCAACAACCTGTTTACAATAAGAATTGCCTACTTATATGTAAAACTAACTAGCTTGACACCCGATTTAAGTGAGACTTATCCAAATGCTGGTGTCAGTATGAGCTGGAACCCAAAAATCGAGGCATTAATTGTGCCAGATATCGCATGCATTATGGTGCAAAATGACCTTAAACTACTGCATCTTATCTCCTCGTAATCGGGTCGCATTAATTACAGGCCGTTCATAGAATTCAAAATTTAGTTAGCTTCTTACACTCAGCAACGTCACATCACATCCTTTTTCTTTTTAAACTAAACCAAGCGTCATACGCTAAATACTTATCGCATTCAACTTAGTATTTTTCTAATTACTTTCATATTTGACAATTTTGTAGGACAATTGGTAAATGGATGAAACTTTATCTGCGCTTCTATTTTTAATAGGCTCACACTGGAAAATCATTAGACAATTTGATCCCACACTAATAGAAACTAACCTTGCCCTCAATGATGCAACCATAACCACATCAAAAACATCTCTAGACTAGCCAGAACAATCGACGCACACGCTAGATCTGGAAGCTGGAGATGTCACCGAAGACCCCTTCAACGAGGTCTCTGTGGTTACACATAAAGGTGAGACTAAAAATCTTAAGGTTAGTTCTTTACTAGACCAAAAGGCACATGACAACAGAAAACAGGTCCTCCAGAACAACATCATAGTGTTCGCATGGTGATACGAAGATATGCCAGGACTAGAACCAAGGTTAATACAACACAACATAATTTTAGATCCCTATATCAAAGCAGTTAGATAGAAAGCATGAAAAATTAATCCAGAAGTCGCGCTAGCAGTACGTGATGAGATCACTAAACTGTACCAGGCTGGTTTTATTCATGCGGTCGATTACTCAGATTGGATATCAAACATTGTAGTTGTTCCTAAAAAGATTGGAGGGATACATATCTGCATAGACTTCCGATACTTGAACAAAACTACAATCAAGGATAATTTCCCACTATCGAGTATCGACAAATTGATAGATATAACCGCTGGGCATGTGCTTTTATCCTTCATGGATGGCTTCTCAGGCTATAATCAAACTCGCATCAACCTAGAACACCAACTGACTATGACATTCATGACACTCTGGGGGACCTTTTGTTACACCATGATGCCTTTTGGGTTAAAAAATGCCGGAGCTACGTATCAACGAGCTATGACATATATCTTTAGCGATTACCTCCTAGGGAGACTGAATGATTATGTTGACGATATAGCTGTTAAGTCTATAAGGTCAGAAGATCATTCGGAGGATCTGAAGTTAGTTCTTAACNGTTAAGTCTATAAGGTCAGAAGATCATTCGGAGGATCTGAAGTTAGTTCTTAAAAGATGCTCTAAATACGATCTCCGGCTCAACCCAAAGAAGTGCATATTCGCAGTCAAAACCGGATACATGCTGGGATTCATGGTATCGAAAACTGGTATACGAGTAGATCCTGACAAAGTCAAGGCCATTGTTGAATTACACCCCCTACAAATCTCAAGCAATTACGTGGATTGCAAGGGAGGTTGCAGTTTATCAGGCGGTTCATCTCGAGATTAACTGATAAATTACACCCTATGCAGCATTTGCTTAAATTTCGAATGGACAGATGATTGTCAGCATGTGTTTGATAGCTTGAAGCAAGAACTTCAATGCTTGCCAATAGTATTCCTACCACAAAGGGATCAACCATTTTACATTTACCTCGCAACATCAGACGTAGCCTTAGCTGCATTACTTTGTCAAAAGAGAGATGATGGATTAGAAGTACCCATATACTACTTGAGTCATGCTCTATGTGCGTATGAAATGAGGTATAATGAAGTAGAGCGTAATTGTTTAGTGTTAGTGTTTACGCTCAAAAAGTGCAGACACTATCTCTTCCGTAGCCAGGTCAACATAATCTGCAAAAATAACATCTTTAGGGCTATTACGCATAACTTGTACGAAAGTAGTAAAATAGCTCGTTGGAAAGCTATCACCGTAGAATTCGATCTGCATTACATTGGTCAATCTTCTATGAAAGGCCAAGCGATAGCTGACCAACTAATAACATCACCTATTGATAATCAGGCAACCATAGAACCTGAATTTCCAGACGAGTATGTACATAGTTTAAGCCCTATTTTAATAGGCCCCAAAGCAACTTTATATTTTGATGGAGCTTCAACCACTAGAGGTGGCAATGCTACCATAGTCATTTTGCTATCACATGAGGATGTGTGTCTTCATGCTTACCACTTGGCCTTTCCCTGTACGAACAACCTGGCAGAGTACGAGGGGCTCCTTAGGGAATTATTGAAAGCCAGAGGGCTTGATGTTCAACAACAGGCAGTTAGGGGCGATTCGATGCTTGTTAGAAATCAAATCACAGGAGTCTACGCCTACAAAGCTGCACATTTACAGCACTACTGCGATATGGCTAAAGATCTTTTGAAGCAGTTCACAACGATCGATGCCCAACACGTGCCTCAAAACGACAACACGCTAGCCGATGCACTGGCTACATTAGCTTTAAACATGTCGTCGCACCTGTTCGACACTTGTCCTACCTTAATAACAGATTGTACAGGTCTTATCATTCAGGCGGTGCAAATATCTTCACTGCCGAGGATAGAACGCCAGAGTGGTACGACAACATTAAAACTTACCTCTTGCATCGCGAACCACCACACGAGCTAACACACATGTAAAAAGATGGAATCCGCAAGCGAGCTAGGCAGTACGTCATCATAGGAGATAGTACCCGTTGTAGATGCTCTTTTGATGGAGTACTGCATACTTGCATTAACAAAGACCAAGCACAATGTATAGTTGACGAGGTTCATGAGGGATTATGTGGAGGAGACGTAGCACCACGAGCTATGGCTGCTAAAATCCATCGCTAAGGGTATTATTGGCCGTATATGGAGAAAGATTTTCTTACAAAGGTTAAAATGTGCAAAACGTGTCTGCTTTACGCAAACCTTATACATGTGTCACCTACAAAACTACACACGACTCAGATAACATGGCCCTTTCAACGATGGGGACTAGACATTATAGGGTCTATCACACCGAAATCTTCCGTAGGTCATAGCTTCACAATCACCGCTACTGAGTATTTCACGAAGTGGGTGGAAGCTATTCCTTTGTGAAAGATCACATCCCAACAAATCTGCCATTTCATTTTAGAAAACATCGTAACCAGATTTGGCCTCCCGATGACTATCGTGATCGATAATGGGCCACAATTTAGCAGTCTGGAAACCAAATCCTTTTGTGATAGCCTTGGTATTAAACAATCTGTTTCCTTGCCTTATTACCCACAAGCGAATGGTTAAGCTAAAGCAACAAATAAAGTCATTATCAATTTGCTCAAGAAAATGCTCAGCAACAACAAAAGGTGGTGGCATGAAAGGATCCTCTATGTGCTATGGGTGTATCGTACCACATGCAGAACAACTACAGACAATACACCCTATAGCCTATTCTATGGATCTGAGGCGGTGCTACCCCTCGAATTACAAGTTCCTTCTCTGTGGATGGTCCTCTCCACGATTATAAATGATGCTCAACACACCGAGTCTCGAATCATGGATTTGGATTTAGTAGAGGAGAAACGAATACAAACACTTGATACCATCGAAAAGTATCAAGATAAACAGAGGCAGAAGCATCATCATAATCTTCAACAATGTTCGATCAAGAAGGGAGATTTGGTTCTCAAGGCTGTTTGCGAACCAGTAGGCAAGTTCTCTGTAAACTTGGAGAGCCCTTTCTTGGTAGTTGATGTGTATGGCAACGGTGCATTCAAGCTAGTAGATATCAATGGCAACGAGTTACCAAACCCTGTGAACCATATATATCTAAAGAGGTATCACATCTAGCTACATATCTAGTGTTAGCATCAGGCATGGCAACAATCGTCCGCTACGACGCTAAACTAGCAACAATCGTTCGCTACGACGTAAAACTGGCATTCCCTTCACACGTCCACCATGATGCTAAACTAACAATGCTCGTCTGCTATGACGTAAAACTGGCACTTTCTGCATGTGTCCGCCACAATGCTAAACAGGCAACAATCGTCCGCCACAACGTAAAACTAGCAAGTTGCAACCGTCCGCTATGGCGTAAAACTGCCAGTGTTGTACAGGTCCGCTAAGACATAAAACTGGCATTTCCTGCATGTGTCCGCCATGATGCTAAACTAGCACCAGTTGTCTGCCATGACATAAAACTGGCACAGGAGAGTATCCGTTTGCTGAGACGTGAAACTAGCACAGATATGTCTCTGGGTCACGACATGAAATTAACATCCATAGCACGGTTTGCTGAGACCATAAATCAGCTCTACCATCGTCTGCTATAATGTAAAACTAGCAACGACAGTCTACCAGGACTTAAAACTAGGACCTATAGACCACCACCATGAAAATCAAGTGAGCGTAATCATCTTTGTGCGACTGCAAAACATATGGGGTGGGATGCTGGGAAAGTCCTCGCATTGCCACCTCACAGGCATTCTACTGATTCCTCGGATGTGCTAAAAGGCATACTACTGACCCCTCGGAGATGCTGTCATTGCACCCATTTCAGCGGTGGCACCTCTGAGAGGTTAGTTTCATCATTTAGAGCTCCAAAGGAGTTCTCATCAACTATGACCTTGGGGATCTTTGCTCATCATCACTATCAGACTCTAGCTTCGCAAAATCACCTAGCTGGTTCTTTGCATAACCGGTTAGGTGCAATGATTTTGATGTTCTTTGGCGGCAATATGTTGGGCTGAGCATCAACATTGAAGAGCCTAGCCTTTGGCTATGGTTCCTCGTCCTTGGCCCGCTCACTCTGTCTTGCCTCAAACAGTACTTGTTTCAACAACCTCTCCAATGATTTGACCAAGCAATGGTGTCCTCTATTTTCTTCTTTGGTTGCAGGTTACTTGCTACGAGGATGTCGTTCAAAGGTGCATTCATCTGAGCGGTGAAATATAGACAACGTTTTGAGATGGTCGCTTAACTTATCATGTCCACTCAGGAGTGCACCCCTATTTTCCTCATAATCCTACCTCAAGCTCTTGTTACCCTCCTTAACTATCCCATCTGTTTCCCTTACACAAAATGTGAAACACTTTCCGCATCTACATTACAATCAAGTCCATGAACCGGCATAACGCAACTCACCTAGTGGACGCAAAAAAAAATAGGGGGGTGGGGTCGGTAAAATGGATGAAACGCAACTCATCTAGGCTGTGCAAATGCAATGCAATTCTTCTATGCAACCATCCTCATCTATGATATGATGGCATAACTCCATGCAAATGCAATCGTAGGAGAAAGCCTAATTGCTTATGCATGAAAAAAGCTATACTCCCTCATTTGAGTCTTCCCTGAACCTCATTTGAGTCTTCCCCAAACCTCATTTGAGTCTTCCCCAAACCTTTTTCCTCTTACCTTTGTAAGAATCCCCTTCCATACTATTTTATCTTCCATTTCCCTCACATCTACACTTCTACATTGACTGGGCGACACTTGAGTAACCGTGGATGAGCATTGTTGGTACTTTTACCCATCCGGTGTTTCGTATTCTTTGTTGACTTCTTTCAGGAAAGCCCTCTAAACGTCAATAAAGAGGGGCCATTAAAACACTATGGAAATTGCGAATTTGCCTAAGGCAAAGATTCACGATTTGGGCGAAATTTTGCGATAGAAATCTAGAAGATAGAACGAGGCAAAGAGGCGCGTAACATCAAGTCTCCAAGTTTCTTACAAATTTTGACCTTACTTTGTTTTCTCTCTTTACGCTACATTATGCAACATAGCGTAGTGTCACTCAGTGTAACTCTGCTTAACATAGCCCTATGTCAGAAAGTAACTTACTTCGGTGAACTGGATGAAGTTTAAGGTTTAAGACTTGTTGCATATTCTGCTAAGTCTTCTTGTTTAGGGCTGATTTTACGCTCTGTTACACAGAGCAGCATAACGAGCTTCAGGGAAGGCAAAGTCAAAGTCCAAGGAAGCACATCAGATTGATTTCTTCTTTTTTGCAGATTGGTCATTTTACGCTCATTATGTTACACAGCGTAGACAAGCGTAATTTATGGTAAGGTTGATCATTTTTACGCTCTATTACACTTTGCAGCGTAAATGAGTGTAAAAGAGCTTCAATCAACTACTTCCATGCTCTATTACGCTCTTCCACGTGACACAAGGTAAATGAGCATAATAAATCCTAAAGCTAGCTAAAGAAGTACTAGATACGCACTTGCTATCCACACGCACAATACGCTGATGAGCGTATTGTGCGTAATCATGAAGCAGCTTCAGCGGAAGTGTTTGATAGTGTACTTTTCCCCCTTTCCCAAAAATGTGATGCGACATGACCAGCTTCAATATAAATTTTACCAAGTCAATGGTATTTTGAAGGTTCAAGACATGTGTCATCAGGGTTGTGCCTTCTCCATGTACTACCGAACCTATAAATACTCCAGTTGGCGAAGAGATCTGGATCTTCATCTTCGGCTTTTTTGGTAGCTATCACCTTTTAGCAGAGACAGAAGACATTTTTAAGCATTGGCAGTAGGAGCGATAAGTCCTTTGGCGAAAATATAGTTCTCTCCATCGGTGATCATTGGTAGTTTTGAGTAGAAACTACCGAAGGAAAAGGGAACGGATCAGAGATCGAGAGATCATCTGGTGCGGTCGGCAAAATCTATTGATCAGAAATAGTTGATCGATAGACATCTAGGCTTGACCTTTCTTGCATCCCATCTTTGACTTATGAGGTAGACCGAGCTTCATTCTATACTCCTTGTTGAACAGTTTTCTTGTTATTTTATGTATGCTTCGCATAAGATAAGCGGAGTTTGCCATTGGAACTTTATATACAATATACTCCATCTTCCGGTCAAAACATACATCTTGGAATTGCGCATCTTTCTTAAATTCGATCCTCCTTGTCATGTTGACGGTGTCGTTATTTCAATTTATTTACATCATTTTCTACTCCTTTCATGATTCATTGAATCAATTTGTTTCATGGAATATGTATAATATTCGTCAATTTACTGATTGAGTAAGTCCTTGTCTGATCGACAAGACCATTCAGGGCACCGCGNAGTAAGTCCTTGTCTGATCGACAAGACCATTCAGGGCACCGCAGATACGTTTTCTCTAGCATGGACCTCGCATGGATCCGTGGTTAAGACTGTGTACACGAATTTTCATTTGGTATTTTCCAGCGATTGACATTTTCTGTCGTTACAACACCTTGTAGACATAATAATGGGCTATAAGCATTGTTTATGGGGTTGGAAAGACATGTTACCCATTATTGAAGGCACCCCTTTAGCTAAGGTCCTTCCTTCCTTTCTCTCTTTTCTTCTCTTTCTAAAGTGATGATTCTTCTTTGTGGTGGTTGTGGACTCATGGTTGTTGGTAGGATGGAACACATTAATGTGAGGTCACTATTCATGATATGGACTTGGTCTAAACTTGACGGATAGGTATGCTAGTCATTTTAATGACATTTTTCACAAGAACCTATTGTGGACATCCAAATCTCTAAAATCCATTCTCATTCCATTACTCACCTCATTGCTGCATGCGATTATGAGCCTTTTGGTTTTTTGTAGTATAGTGTAACATCCCAACCATGGTATTGTGTGTAGTTTGGAAAAAAGGCATGATCTACGTTTAACTTCTAGGGTGCCCATGGACATCTATAGAAGTGGTTATTTAAGGGCATTATGATAGGAGCCTACTTTGGGGAGGAACCAATTGCAAAACTTTTATTGATCATGGCTTTTAACTAACCTTCACATCTTCCAAAACATCAATGATAGTTTCTTTGAATTTATGCATAATTTTGGGACTAGTTCTCATCCATTTCGACTAATTTTTCACTCTTTTCTACTTTTTTGTTAAAATATACTTTAAGTTCAATATTTCTTGGTCATCGTCTAAATCAGAACTTTCATTTCAATTGTTCAAAACTTGTGCACTTTGAAATTTTTTGGAAATTTTCAAAATTTTTTCTAACATCCTTATTGATGCATAAAATTTGGATGCACCAACATTGAAAAAGGAAAACTCATTTTAGGAGACTATTACCTAGGATGCCTTCCATATGGTTATGAAAACCCAAGAATAGTCTCAGCTGGAGAAGGCTATGTGATGCTTTAAAATAATAAACCAAGTAGAAATAATCAAAATTTTAAATTGAATATTTTAGCACTTTAAGAGTACAATAAGTAATCCAAAAAAATTTAAATTTTCCTTGGTCTCATTGCTACCGCTTGTTCACTATCTATCTATTATGGATGCTACCACAATGTTGCTTGTAGCTACTGGTGGATGAGGAAGAAGGAAGAAACATGACTGCTATCATCACCTTTTATTTTCATATCTCTATGCACAAAAGAGAGAAAATAGAACTGTAGAAGTTACCTGCAACACTAATGTGGCCATCACTACTGCTTGTCTACCATCGTCTAGTGTGTCATCTACCACTTATGGGTTAGAGAAGAGGAGGCTTGATGGTTTTGTGCAATTCAACAACAATCTACAACACATCAACCTCCATCTACAACTTGTGATCTACTATTTGTCACCACCCGCATGTGTAGAAACTCTTGCAATGGGATGACATCGATTAGCAACAAAGAGAGGCGTTGTTGCTGTGGGTATCCATTTGTAGTTTTGTCTTTGTTTGTTGTTAGCCACACATTGAAGAGAGAAGCCATTTTCTACAATCTTTTATAGAATTCAACACTAATTCTCTATTGGAAGAGGGTGTCTACCATTTTTCTTGAAAGAGAAAAAAAAGGAAAAGATTTTTATGCTTTTTTAATGTTACTATGACTACCTGCACTATAGCTGTTGCCTCTAACATGTGATGTCCATGTCACTAAATTCATGTCTTTGATTCTAACATGTCTGCAACATATACTATTAATTTTTTTTTGTTGGTAGCCACCTTCCACCATGGGTTAGCTTCTAGAGAAAGACATGAAGACCTTGCTATGGTCATACTGCTTTTACTTGCCATCACGCCCAGGTCCTCTCTATCACCAGGATGATCTTGCTTGTAGGGAATTGCTCCTGAGTGAGATGAACCATCCTCTGGTGCCCACTTCCATCATTTTTCTTGCATCCTTTCCATTCATCATCCTCCTATCTCCTTTAGTTAATAGCGACTTGTAGGAGAAGAAACCACCATCAACCATTGTCGACTATCAACTATCGTCGCTTGCCTTCAACTGCCATCTTGCATCAATATTTGTTTCCAAAGATAAAATTTATGAAGTTTTTTTTTATCTATTCAGTATCTATTAATGATTCTATGCTAACAAAAATTTTTATATTGAAGTCTATGCTATCAAAAGAAACAACGATCATAGTAGAAAATGGAAACTCATGGTTTAATTACCAAAAGCTTAAGCTCCTTGGGAAATGCCGGCAAGTTACATTTCAAGCAGAAATAGTAAACCTCAAATCTTTGGATTTAATTCATGTTAAGTTATTTTAAAGAAAATAATAATAAAAATAATACCATCTTTTTAGTTGTTACAATCATACGTTGCATTAAATTTTAGTGTTAGTAACACATACTTAGGTTAATTAGGATACAACTATGGTTTTTTGGTGTAAAGGTACTAGTTCGAAATGTAGTATGGATCCATTGGTTGGTCAATAGGTGTTATGCTTGGTTATTCTTAAGCCATGCTTGATAAACATGTGATTGCTTGAAGGAAGTCTTCAAGTATAATTCATAGTCTCTTAACATAATGTGATTGCTTGATAGCATGGGCAAGGTTGGCCTCAACACTTAGCCCCCAAACTTTAATTGCATGTAAGTGCATGGAGCAACAAAACCATTATTTTTTTAAAAAAAGGGAGATGAAATAGATAGATAATAAAAAACATCACAAAATGGACAAATCAAAACTAGAAAGTAAACTATAGTGATATAAACATGATTAAAATAATCATATAACCAAAAAAGAACTAAACATGGGTTACCCTTACCACACCATCTTATTTAATCAAACTCTGAATATAATTTATAAATCATAAATTTAACTATATAGATATATGTATGTATATATTTAAGATATAGATAAGATCACATTCCCAATCTTTTCACAAGGTAAAAGCAAAAAGTACGTGGACTACTTTGAATACAAAACTTTTACAGAACTTAATGAGAAGGATAGGCTCAAGTTACATCATAGTAAGCCATAACTTTCAAATTTTTCTTTGGTTTTTTTTTTGAAAGGGAACTGGTGAAAAGGGATTATTTGCTTCTCCTTTTTTTTATTTTGAAATTTGGGAAAGAGATTTGTAAGGGGGAATTTAGGTTAGGATGAGGATTCCTATTATACCCCATCACACTCAACAACGTATTACACTACTAATGAACATGGTCCTCATTCTTTTCTTTTTTCTTATTTAATGAAACTTTGCTCATGGTGTACTTCATTCTTAAGGTAGGAATTCCAACACGAATATGGCTAATTAACTACTCTACTAAAGAACATAGTCCTTTCAAAACTTTGCCCATGATGTAGTTTAACCCTTATGTATGTGCCTTTAATTACAATTTGATGGCATCATAGCATGCCACATGGGAGGCTAAGGGCTCTCAAATGGAGATGAACACACTTCACCCCTTTGTTCATAAGGTAGCCATGGATCATCACACCTAAGGGTTGGGGCTTATGAGAGGGGAAAATGGAGCTTTCCAAGGTCACCTAGTGAATATTACTAACCATTCTCCAACATCACATATCCTACACTCACATGCTCATGATGATTACATGATAAGTTAGTATAAATTCCATGCTCCATAATCCAACATAAAAAATAAACTAAAACCTTGAAATCGATTAAGAAGAATCAAAACATTATTGAAATATGTGATATAAAGTAGACTTTATGTAATAGTAATAGTTTATATTATATTATACTTATATTATTTTTCAATAGTGTTATGATGACCAACATCTAGTAACTCAAACGATCATAATGATTACTAAAACCATATTTAGAAACAAAAATCAAACCAAACCAACATGCTAAGAAAGAGACAATGCAAGGAAAACATGCAAATGCAACTATATACAAATGAAATGCATGGTGAAGAAAAAAAAAACATAGAATTAAGAATCTACCAAGTGTCCATGTGGGGCACCTATGTAGAAATGCTTCAAATGAAATGCACTAAAATCCCTATATAATCTTTGTCCTTGCAAATTAGCAATTTTTTATACATTTAGGCCAATAATATCTACAATTTGGAATGGGCCTAACCACATAGGGGAAAACTTAGTTTGAGGGCCAATTTGACCAAACGCTCTATCTCTCTTAAGGACTAGGTCATCCACTTGAAAAATTTTAGCTGCATATTTCTTATGGAACCATCTCTTAAAAATTTGTTGATGAATACATATAATTTTGATTGCTTTGACCCTTTTAAGCTCTAGATTCCAAATGTTGTATGTTTTAGATATTAGATGCTCATTGTTTGGTAAGTAATCTAAGAAGAACTAATATGTAGGAATCTGTAAATTTATTGGCAATGTGGGTTCTTTTCCATACACTAAATCGTATGGTATAGACTTGATTGATTCTTTATAATGAAACCTATTAGCCCAAACTACCCATTTTAGTTATTCATGCCAAGTTTGTGGGTTTTGGGCTATCATTTTCTTTGTCCCATCTAATATAATTTTGTTGGAGGATTTAGCCAAATTGTTATCCTATGAATAATATTCAATTACCACCTTGATAATGATGTTATGGTCTCTAGCCCAATTTGTGAGCTCTATGGAGATGAACAAGGGTTCATTGTTGACTACTAAATCATAAGGATAGTCATACCTCAAGATTATAATGTTTTTTAAGAAGCAAATGACCTCATTATATGATCTTGTTTTAGTTGCTTTCACCTCTAACCAATGTATGCAATAATCAGTGGCTGTTAAGATAAACTTGTGTAGGGTAGTAGACAAAGAATTGATCATTCTGATAAAATCTAAAGCCCATTGTGAAAATGGTCTAGTTTCTATTATAGGCTATAAAGGGGCTGAACTCTTGGGGTTTTTATCCTTAAATATTTGATATTAAGCAGAAGTTCTAACCAAGTTGTGAGTGTAATTTATCATAGTAGGCCAATAATAACTAGCCCTCATAATTTTATGAACTAACAAGAAGTATCCTATATGTCCTTCCTCGTGAAGTTGTTATAGAGCATTGTTAGCCTATTATTGGTCCAAGAACTTAAGGTATATTCCTTAGAAGTTATTTTTGAATAGTTTACCACTTATTAGAGTGAATTTAGAACCTTTTGATATCAAAAGCTTTCTCTTATATCTAGGCAAATCTGAGGGACAATGATGGAAGGTTAAATAACATTTGATATCACCATACCATGGATCATATAATTGGTTGGAAGAAAATGAGATATCATTTTTCTCATTAATGGATAATATGTGAAAAGAAATTGATTCTTTATCTTTAGATGCATCACAATTTTTTGAATTTGAAGCTTTAGCAAGTAACTTGGCAAGACCAGTCCCTCTAACTAGGCAATTTTCTAAAGTTGAAGGTAGAGCCAGCATTTATGAGGTCAAAGGGAAGTTTAGCGAGTTGAAAGGTTCCCCATTTTGATATAAAAGCTATTTTTACTGGTATTTCTTATTTACTAAAATTTGGTTATATCCTAAATACCCATCTAAAATGGAATACATTTGTGCATTGTTCAAAATTTGCAATAGCTCCTCCATAAGAGAAAGTGGATAATTATCCTTGATGCAAGAAGTATTAAGGTTACAAAAATCAATACATAACCTTAAGTACCTAGTTCATTTCCTAATGGGTACTAAGTTTGAGATCCAATAGGAGTGTCTTACTAGGTAATTATTTTGGATTCTAGGAGTTTTTCATTTTCTACTGTCATGAGGATCTCAATCTTTGGATTCATAGGTCTAAGAGTTTGCCTGAATGGTTTTGTTTCTAGACTAAGGGAAATGGTATGTGTCATTACTAATGGATTGAAAGTCCTAAGATCTTCATAAGTTCAAGCTAGAACATCATTAAATTCATGCAGTAAGTCAATGAGGCTTTGTCTTTCATTTGGGTGTAAACAAGCTCCTATTTTGATAGGGTATTGTTTTCCTCTATTTTGAATTTGAATTGTTTTGGTTTGAGCTAACATTTTCCAATTAGTATTTTTGGATAAGTCTATGATCTTTGGGTGTAGGTCATCAAAAAGGCTTCCCTAACTATGATTGCAAGAGATATCTTGTTCAAGAACACATCATCCTTGGATATATCTCCTTGATCACTAAATTCTCCTTCAAGAAATAGAAATTTATAAACATGATCATCATTGTCAAGCACTTGAAAAGAAAAAACATTATTAGGAATAAAATAGGACTTCACCTTTTCAATAATAATTTCTTAATACCAATCATTATTATTAAAAGGGACATCCAAATTGGTGGCCATTTGGGCTAGTGCATTGGGAATGTAATTTTCTTTCCTAGTACATGTTCAATGGCTATGCATTCAAATTCTTTAAAATGCTCAAGAATGTAAGCTTTATATACTTTCATGGTGACATCTTTATCATCAAAGATACCATTGGATTTGTTCACTTTTATTTGGGAGTGACTATAGATTTTAAGTTTTGGATAAGTCGTAGTATTGAGCTAGCTTGATCCCATGTATAAGTGATTCATATTCAACTATGTTGTTAGTCATAGGTTGGGTGAAATTAATGGTTTAAGGATAGGAGCTTCGCTAGGAGGTATACATAGTATTCTTGATCCACATCCTTTCTTGGAAGAAGCATCATCCACTCTAAGTATCCAAGTGTTTAAGTTAGTGAAATCTAAAAAATCAGCACTTTGATCAAGGTAATAATGTTCATCATTGAAATTTGCTCCATCCTCTAATTTTTTATTAGTTAGAATCTTTCTTATGTTCTTATCATTTTCTAATGGTGGTGGGTCATCAAAAAGAAAGGTTCTTCCATCATGCTGGTGATGTGACAAAGTATCTTCATACACCTTCTCACACTTCCTAAAAGCTTGATAATATTGACTAAAATATGTGTACACAAAAGGGTTTATGCGTAGAGCCTCATCTATATCATCATTCAAAAAATATTCACCAAGTCCTAGCTCAACCACTTTGAAAAAATGATTGTTTTTTTGATTTCCTAGAGATCTATTCTATTGATCAAAAGTTGTTACCACTTGGTTGTAAAAGGGTTCCCTAGGTATAATCATATACTCAAATTTTCCTTTGATAGGTGTCAACAATTCCAAGAAATCCAACCTAAACAAGCCCCCAAACTTGGCTTTAAAAGTCCTAGATAAGAGCATACCATAAGTGGGTGACATGTCAACTACTATGATATTCATATAACATATAAATGTAGGGTATTATTTAACTTGTACCTTTACTCCTTTTAATGATCCTATACAGGTATGTTAGATCCATCGAGTTGAATCACACTTTTTGTTTGTGGTATCATTTGTGCTCGTAAAGACTTACATACCTCAAGAGGCATGACACTAATAGTTGCATTAGAATCAATTAAATAGTTGTAGAAATTATTTCCTAGAATAATCAAAGTCATCAAGAAAGGGGGTGATCATTCTTGCTTAACATGGAATTGTTTGCATTCTATATTCATAGTGTGTCAGGACCTTTTGTGAAGTGAACTTGCCTTTCAGGGATTGGGGAATTTTCCTTTTGGGCTTTAGGCATATGAACTATATCCCAAATCACCTCTTTCATTTCATTAAATTGTAGGATATTGTACATCAAAATGAAGGCTTTAACTCTTTTTAGATCCTCAACTAGATCATAATTACTATGTTTGTCTTTGGCTTCTTATTGAGGTAAGGTTCTTCTAAGTATAGAATAGGGGTTTGATCATTGTGGGGGGGTTACTTGCAATGGCCTAGATTGGTTTTTTGCATTGTTTTGACTAGGAACTATTCTATTTTAGGGCATGTATGGATTACTCCTAGTTTTTTTGTTGTGGGGTGTTCACAATGTCACTAAGTCTACGATAGCGAGTGTTGTGCGCATTAGGGTCACCTACCATAACTTGTTCTAATGAGGAAACCTCTTCATTTTCTATTTCATGAGGTACATTAAGGACCATAATAGGGGTTTTCACATTTTTTTCCCTTGGGTATTGTCACCATATAATGACAAGAATTGAGGATAAGTCTTCTTAGAATGTTGCCTCGTGTTATGGAGATAACAATAATCATCATTGATTGATGTACTTGGCTTTTCCGATTGTATAGGACCTTTGTTTTTGTTTCTGTTTAGCTCAACCACTTCATTGGAAAGTTTTTACAATGAAGTCAGTATCTAGGGTCATCTAGTTTTGGGTTTGAGTTGTGGGTTCAATAGGATTAGATGTTCTATTTTAGTTTATGATGCATTGGATCAAGGCTTTTGATTAGTCATCATTCAAACTAGCTTTTGGATGGTAGAAATGAAGAGGACATGGGGCCTTGGGAGTAATTTCTTGAAGGTTAAGCCAATTGAAAGGGTGAAGAAGTCTAAGGTATAGCATTTCCAATACTCATCATTCCAAATTAGGTCTAGATGTTGTTCATAATGGTTATTTATTCTAGCTCAATGGCTTTAGCCATCGCTCCCTATATTTTTGTTATGTTGGGATCAAGTTTGATGGCATAAGCAAAGAATGGGTTAGTGGTAGAGAAATAGAAGTTGAGGATACCATTAGGTTGTGAATGCATCTCATTTGGTACATAAGTAAGCTACTGAAGGAATCTAAGGTTGTAATACCTAACATTTTCTTGAGGTCATTTTCTTAGGCTTGTGAAGTTACTAGATGTGATGGAAGGGCTCGTGAGCTTGTCAAATTGAATTAGGAACTTATTTTTGAACTCCTTCCATGAGTCGATGGAGGCATTAGGGAGCACAAATAACCATTGGGTGGCTTTAGTCATGAATGTTGTCACAAAAACCATACATATCACATCATTTTGTACAATGTTGTGGCTCCCTAGTAAGGTTTCAAAACATTGTATGTGTTGGTGGGCATCACTCGTAAGGGCTGTTGGATCAAAGAATAGGTTTCTCTTTTGGAGAAATTTTGAGATCTCATCGTAATTAGTAAATTTAAAGGGATTTCTCACCAAGGGAGCAAGGGGTTGATGGGCTACCATCCTAGTTCGAGTTCTCCTAGGAATAGAACTTGAAAAATATGAAGCTTGTTGTTTATTGAATGTGAAGGGACAAGTGACTCGCCAATTTGGGATAGGGGTAAGTAATTATTGTTAGGATGTGTGCTCATAAAATAAGAATTTTAGATCATAAATGTGAAAGTAAACTATAAAATTGATTACAAGAAATAAACATTAGAATAATATTATATTTTTTAAAAAATACTAAAATATGCTATATTAAAAAATGATTAAAAAGAAAGAAAAATAAATGCTTGAATTTTAAAAGGAAAAAAAATTTAAAAAGAATAAATAAATAAATATATTTAAAGTTGAACTACTGATGAGTGGCAAGGTACCCCTACACCCAACCATATGAAACACAAGCATTCACATGCAATCTGGTCAAATTCTACAGACTATAATTACTAAGTGCACTAGAGCTAAACAATGTATGTGTGTTGTTCATTCGTTGTCTTCTTAGTCCCACTTTTGGAATGGAATTGTATGGTTAAGTGTTATTGAGGCATAAGATTTTTAGTATTTTGTGTTTTAATGGAATTACTCACCTAGAAGAAGAATAAAAGTAAGAGTGAATAAAAGTAAGAGAGATTAATTGCTAGGTAAACTATAGTCTAATCTATCCTAACACAAGTAACCATTCCCACATTCCAAACACATCTTGGACATTGTGCAAACATTGCTGGGCTATCAAATGCTAGCCATTTTTAAGCTACCAAGTGTCACATGTATGCTCAAGGGGGTTGTGCTTATGTAATTTAACAATTTGCTTAATTGATCAAAATTAATTGCTACATAAATAACATTAATGTAAATTGCATAAAATATAAATGCATAAGAAAGAAAATCTCAAGTGCTACAAGAAATGGATCAAAGAGCTCATCTTTATTGCCAACACAATGATGTGCTTAGGTACATCAATGCTTGAATAAGGATTCGTTCACACTTAGATCTCCTACTGTGGGCACTTGGAAAATATTCTAACTTTCAAATGGACAAACTACAAGAGTTTTGCTATTGAATGCTAAAAACTTCCTCCCAATTGTATGCTTGGGCACTATATTTATAGACTTGAGAGTAACCCTATGATATCAAATGTACGATATCGCATCTTAGGCTGTGATATTGTGTACCCAATATCACAGCCACCCTAATATTGGAGTGATGAAAAACATGATTTATCATACCCCCNCAATATCACAGCCACCCTAATATTGGAGTGATGAAAAACATGATTTATCATACCCCGATAACTAAATGAAAACTCGTTCTTGAGTATAGAAGAAGAGGAATAAGTCCTTTACAAAATATAATAGGGGATGTAGACATATTTGACTAACATGCAAAGTGACACAGAGAAAATAGAAAAATACAAGAGTGCCCAAGCATACAATATTACAATGGTGTATAAAATTTGGTGTTCATGACAATAGGAATGAACACCAATGGATCCGAAGAATATCCAATCCCTCTTGGTATTAGAAGAATGAGGGAGAGGTAGAAGAGATCTAATGGTCATGAACAATCTCTTGCGAGTGATATGGTTGCATCCTCCTTGGTGATGATAGTCTCACTTCTGGACCACACTTTCCACTGCAATCACAAAAAAACCAAGGATTAGTATTTATAATGCAACAAATAATGGCTGAGTACCTTGTCTTGTTGGTGATTTTATCTAGCCAGGTTATGATTGTGATAGATTGGTTACTTGATGTTGTTAATGGAAAGACTAACGAATGAGTTAAATAAGAGAAGTGATCCATACAATTCAGAAAAATATTAACACAAGGAGTACTAGAAAGAGAGTATTCAAAAAAATAAAAAGGAATTCATTATAAATAGTTATGAAGGTATGTACAATTGGATGACATGGATGGGGTAAATAGAAGAAATTTGATGGTAATAATGTCTAAGGATAAAGAACTTAACTTAACCAAACCAAAAGATATGCAAGTGGATCCTCCCCAAAGTAGGCATAGGAATTTTATGCCCTTGCATAACTTCAAACCAAGGTGTCCGTGGGCACCATGGATGATTAATGATTATGAAAAGTTAAGTACAAAAACCCAAAAGTAACTAACTAAGAAACCTGACACATCAAACTAGAACATAGAATCAAAACATGAAATAACATTGAGGTGAGACATGGAAAGCATATATGGATGATAGAGAGAGTGGAATGGAGTTCCTAATTATGGTCACATACAGTCCCTTGTGGAATTTGTGATTAATTAACTTTGTAAGATCCTTCCTTCAGTCTAGATCAAAACCAACCACTTTCAGTGACTTTGCATTAACATTCTAAGGCAAGTCCATCCCTTGGAACACAAGAATGCTCCCACAAAAAACCACCATTCCAAATTGAAGTGAAGGTAGAAAGTGAGAACGGGCCTTAGTTAGAGGAGACAAGACAAGTCTCATAACCAGTGCTTGTAGCCCTTTTATTTGGTCTAAGGGGTGTGCTTTGAATTCCTATGTTTTTTTTATGGGAACCACACCATGCAAAGACCCATGTATTTTTTGTATTTATTTTGTTCAAGGTGTGTGCTTTGAATCCTCATCTCTCTTCCCTTTTTTTTTGGATGAGGACCACACCATGCAAGGACTTATTGGACTTCCTATTATGAAATGACGTAGAATGGTGAGGAGCTTATGAGAACACTCTTGTAGATAGGAAAATAGAAAAGCACAAAGACTACCACATTCATTTGAAGCCACATCCTATCCAAACCTTTGATTCCTTTCCAATTTCGAAAACTACAAAAGTCACCAATTTATTAAAGTTATATTAATGAAGAAGAGACTGCATGCTTCCAAAATAAGGAATACCATAGAGTATGTGGATGGGTGGATGATGTGGATACATTTCCTATTACATGAAAAGAAACCATTTCCTAGTTGCTAGTAATGACATTCAAAGTCAGAAACTAGACATCAACAATCAAATTACAAATAAAGCATACCACCATTAAGCAGTGCATTACCAATGTAGCTACCACCTTATCAATAGAAAAAGTAGGGAAACAAATCAAACATAAGGAAACATAATCATAAAAGAATGTAAAAGAATAGACAATAGATATTGAATATATTAACATATATGTAAAACAAAAACTAAGAAAAGACCAAGAACCTTTAAAATACAAATATATAAAATAAAGAAGATTAAAATAAAAAGTTGTAAAAAAATGTGTAAAAAAAAGGTCAAAAATTGAGGAGCTACCAAAGGTGTTAGTATGGGTGGCCATATCCCCCATGACTAAGTTGTAAGGGAGAGATTTGAAAGATTGAGCATGGTTGTCCATCTATCAAGGTGTTTGTTGCATTGGTTGGCTTGAGCACACGGAAAGGTTTTGTTTGTTGAATGTTAATGAATTATTTTTTGTCTCGGATATTAGTTTTGTAGATGATCATGGCCCTAGATAGAAAAGTGTCATCAATAATGTAAGGTCCTTCCCACAATGTTTGGAATTTGGTTCATTGGGATACATGTGTAGGATTCCAATAAAGAACCTTGTCTGCTGGTTGAAACTTTACTTTTCTTATTCTGATGTCATGGAATTTCTTGTTGAATGCCTTATGCATCTTGTTGAATGAAAGGGCCATTAACTAATTTTCTTCTAGCAAGT
Source organism: Gnetum montanum (assembly GCA_015680685.1). Classification (NCBI taxonomy): domain Eukaryota; kingdom Viridiplantae; phylum Streptophyta; class Gnetopsida; order Gnetales; family Gnetaceae; genus Gnetum; species Gnetum montanum. Next base: position 283,876 of record MNCI01016025.1, on the reverse strand, counting down.
TGAGACTCATTAATCGATCTTTATATGCTAGACTTAGATTTAGGTCAAGGTCATAGGTTGTAGAGAGTGTACAGAGCTCAGAATGGATGGGCAATGTTGGGAGTTTTTCATACACAAGATCATAGGAAGAATAACCTATGGAAAGCTTCCATGTGGAGTGATAGGACCAAAGGGCATCATATAATTTAGTGCTCCAATCCCTTCAATATTTTCTAATGGTACATGTTAAGATTTTTGTAATCTCTTGATTAGTGACCTTAGCTTTGCCATTGGCTTCAGGTTGATATGGTGTTGTGAGTTTATGTTTAACCCCCAAGCATTGCATAAGCTTTCGAAAAGTGACACTTGTAAAATGAGTTTCATTATCAAAAAGTAATGCATGAGGTACACCAACACTATTTATGATGTTTTGTTGTACAAACCGAGCAGCAGTGGTGGATGTACAGTAAATGACGACTGTTACTTCTGCCCACTTAGTACAATAGTCAACTATGACTATTATATAAATCTTTTCATTTGATAAATATGCAATGGAACATATAAAGTCAATGCCCAAAATGTCAAATTATTTGAGAGGTTATATCCATTATTGTGGTTCCTCCATTCAAGCTATCATTCCATCATTCCTCTAGAAAAAATCACAAGTGCGGATGAATTGATGTGCATCCCTGAAGATTGTTGGCCAATAATAACCTACCATGAAGATTTTTATGGCTATGCATCTCCCAACATAATGATCCCCATAAGGAATTTTGTGAGCATCATGAAGAACATGAAACTAATCCGTGTCAGGGATACACCAATGTACTAGGCCATTGAGAAAAACCTTATAAAGATTCTCATTAATCTCCATCAAATATTTAACTCGATGAAGAAACTATTGTTTCTTTCTAGTATCCAACCATTGTGGTAGTTCTTGCTTTAGTAGATAAGTGAGGATGGTGTTGTACCATTTTGGTTCATTGGGAATTTGTGCATTGATAGCACCTACAAGGAGAGATTCATTAGGGAATTGATTAGATAAAGGGATCTCTTTCTCCTTGTCATCCCATCTTAGTCATGATAAGTGATCTGTGATCACATTCTCCACACCTTTATGATCTACCATCATGAGATTAAATTCCTACAAAATCATGAGCCAATGTATGACATGGGGGCTCATCATCAATTTGTTCATTAGAATTCTGATGGATTTATGATCTATGTGCACAAACACTTTGTATCCAAGCACATAGTGCCTCAACTTCTCTAAAGTGAACACCACTACCATCAACTCCTTTTCTATGGTGGTGTAGTTTAGTTGTGCACTTGTGATGCTCCAGCTTGCATAGTGAATGTAATATGGATGTTTTTGACCATCCATCTACATAAGCACTACCCCTAAAGCATAATTTGATGCATCAGTCATCACATGAAATGATTTGGACTAATCTAGTGCTTGAAGAATGGGAATTTCAAGAAGCTTTTGTTTCAACTCTTGAAATGTTCATTCATATGTAGGGGTCTAGAAGAATGATTCATCCTTCTTCATCAACTCTACCAATGGCTTGGTGATTTTGGAAAAATTCTCTATGAATTATTGGTAGTAGCCACTATGACCAAAGAATTATTGAACTTCTTTGACTATTTTAGGTTGACAAGTTATTCCTTGAATGACCCTTATTTATTTAGGGTCCACCTTGATTCCTAGTTTTAAGATGCGATGCCCCAAGATTGTGCCTTCCTGGATCATAAGATGACTCTTTTTCCAATTGAGCTGAAGGTTTGTTTCGACATATCTTTTCAACACTTGCTCAAGACAATCTAGAGCTTACTTAAACATAGCTCCGTAGGTAGAAAAATCATCCATAAAAACTTCTACCCCACTATCGATTTACGATTGAAAAATGTTAAGAACTAATCATTGAAATGTCTCTGGGGCATTGCATAGACTAAATGGCATCTGTCAGTAGGCAAAAGTCCCCCAAGGACTTGTGAAAGTTATCTTTTCCTAGTCCTCTGGTAGAATCTAAATTTGGTTATAGCCACTATAACCATCAAGAAAGCTGTAATAGTCATGCCCTAAAATGGTGTCCAGCACCTAGTCGACCAAAGGCAATGGAAAATGATCCTTGAAAGTTGCCATGTTGAGTAGTCTAATATCAATGCACACTTTCCATTTGCCTCTATTCTTTGGCATGATCATAAGAGGGCTAACCCACTCACTATTTTTAATAGGGTAGATGAATCTCGCTTTGAGGAGTTGTTCAATCTACTCTTTGACAATCTATTTTAAGTTGGTTTTTAAACATCGTTGTGGCTGTCATTTCAGCTTGATGGCAGGGTTAGTGTATGTTCGGTGCTAGCATATTCTTAGATCTATCTTAGTAAGTTTGGAATATGACTAGGAAAAGACTACTGACCATTTTTCCACAAATTTTATGAACCTTTTCTTTTGTTATGCAGCGAGCTTGGTATTAATGATAACTAGTTTTCCATTTTTCAAAAATATATACTCCATTCCAGCTAGTAGCATCTTTAATTCAAGGAGCTCTTATTTAAAACTGTAAAGAATTTTCAGCTCATCCCAGTTGATATCATCATTTTCTCCTTCAGAGAGCTAGTGGTGAACTTACTCAAGTTCATCCATACTTGCAACATACCTGTACATTAGGCCCTCAGTTGTTTCCATGCATAATATACTGTTGCTAGTATTAGCTATCAGCCATTGGGTGCCTTCTTGTTTAGTGGTTACTATGTATAGACATCTTTGGATATCAGCTTCTGGAGCACACTACTTACATGCAAAGATAAATGTTTACTTTACTAACCATAACTTCTACACACAATGGCACCTTGAATCACTGTACATGATACATGAAACTCTCTTCTTCTCGATCTTCCCAAATTCATTTTATTTTGATATCTCCAAGGAAAGATCTCTAATGCCCATTTTGGTATCAATAGTACTTACTCATGCCCTTCCCATTATAATTGAAAAGTCCCCCTTGTAGTTCTTCACTTTGATTACTAGGAAATCAACTAGATATGACCACCCATAAATAGTGGTGATGATGTCTTCAACCAATCCCAATGGAATAGTGATGGACTAGACCACAATTCTAGCCAGACGTTACTCTTTTTCAGAGGAAGGTTCCACATTGTGTACATCTCATGCAAGATCAAATTAACACTAGAACTAGAGTAAGGAAGAGCTTTGGAAGGCTCATTCCTAGCAATTTGAAAGTAAACTAGGGGACTCCCAAGATCAACTAATTTTCTAGGTAGATTACCAACTCAAATCCAATTAGATACAACATTTTTCAACATTATAGTATTGATTTAAGAAGGATTTTGATTTGAAGGGGACTTGGATAGAGAGGAAATAGAGGAAGTTGGAGGAGCAAGGTTACTAACCACCAATGTATTAGAGGGCTTTGGTGGACTACAAGGTTAGAAGAAGGGTCTTTTCTTTCATTTTGGTTCCAACCCATTGGATGGGTTAACTAATTATAGATTAATTACCCTTGTAGCATTGCTTTGTTGTGGTGTGCAAGCAATTCACCCTTCATGGATAGAGCAAGTGATCGTTGTGCAGGAGGTGGAGGATTAGGTGTAGGAACAGGTGGTGTATGAGGGTAGTAGGTGGTATACCTCATTGAATAGGATGATTGGTATAATTCAAAAGGGTAGTGGTGAGATTGGTAAGTAGCAATATGACCAAAGAAGACCCTTAGAGATGAACGTTGCTGAACATAGTACCCGTAGGAATCTAGTTGCAGATAGGGGTATTGCTATCTTGGAGGTGGCAATGCCCATGATTGTGGTTTCTACCATTGCTGATACAGTTTATAGTACTACAGAGGATTTCCACTTAGGTAGTATTGCTATGGTTGGTAGAACTACCAAGGATTTCCTTGTGGATAAGGAAATCTTTTGGGTGTTTGCCTTTGTGTAAGTCGTGCATGTAAGGCATACACCCCAAATTATTGCAAGTGTGATATAATTGGACAACATCCCTTAGGATGTTCATATTGGTAGATATCACATCCACATCATCATCTGAATCACTATCTGTAGCCATATTTATCATAGCTATCTTACCTTTACCCTTAGATTTGGCACATTTAGCTTCCTTACATCTTCAATGCTCTCGCTCATGACCTTGCTACTTGGACTCTTCAAAAATTTTTAAAATAGCTTAAAACTTATTATCCATGGAGTCCCATAGTTGATCAACCTTAGCCACAATTTTTTATTGTAATTTTTGGAATGGCAAGGTTTCTTGATTAACCACCTCATCTCTGGAAAATTCATCCTCACTGTCACAAAATATAATCCCTTTTTTCTAAATAGAAGGGTCTTTGTTGCATTGTTCTATACTTTCATGTTTTATAAGCTCTTCCTCCTCCTTAGCTACCTACTCAATTAATTTCTGGATTTGATGAGCACTCAACTCTATCAATCTCCCTTCAGCATAGATACCAAGGGCTTTCCTAGTTTTGGACTACAACCTGTCTACAATATGGCAAAGTTGATCAAGCTAAGAGTATCCATGCTCAGGACAACTATGCAATAGAGAGTAGTAATGGCCAATAGTAGCATCCAAGGGCTCATGATTCCCTTGTTTTCACCCTTGAATTTGTTTCCTTATATTGGATACCTAGGAGTACGTTTGATATTTATCATTGAATAGTTCCAACATCGTACTCCACTGCTTGATCAATTCTGGTTCCAAGGATTGATACCAAATTTTTGCCTCTTTTATAAGTATTCTTGGAAATAATTTTAGCTTTTGTCAATCATTTTCAATGTTCTGCAAGGCACATGCATATTGGAAGGCCTGAAGATGATTTTGTGGATTAGCATCATATCCTCCATCAAATTGAGGAATATTGTTAATATCAAGCCTCTTTATTCTATTGTCCTTCACGTGCCTAGTTGACTTACTTTTCCAGATCCATTTTTATCATTGGATCCATTTTGACATGAACCTGGATTATGAATGGTAGATTGTACATTCTAATTAAAGACTCCTTAAACAAAGTCAAAGAGAGGAGAATCACTAAAGAAATAATTGCCTTGATCAATTGGGCCAAGTGGAGGTGCAAAGATATTTGATCCCTTTCCCTTCAAAAGCTCATGTTGATGCTCTAGCTAATGATCCCTTAATCTTTATGCTTTAGTGGGATGATAATCCCTTGAGTCAGGATCTCACATTTCGTATTCTCCATGGAGATGTTGAAGCCTATGTTATGCAAGCATTAGTTGGAGCATTTTTGGTACATATCGGTCAAGTGACAACACAATGTTGCCTTCCATATCATGCCACCACATCATTTCATCATGATGTAAGATAAAGGTAAATTTTGGTACATGCTCATTGAGATGAGCATAAACCACCCAGTATTGTTGAGGTACTTGAACTACCCTAGGTAGAGATGGGCTCCTGTGAAAAGAAGACATTTTGTGTTAAGAAACAGTGTGCAGTTAAGATTTAATCTAAGGACAATAATAATAATTTTTATTTTCATAAGATTTGACTCTGAGGGTTTAAACAATGAGATTACTAAGTTCATTAGGTTTAGATAGCACACGAAGAACTATAGTCCCTGACAATGGTGCCAATGATGAGCGGAAATGTACTTATAAGTCCAACCATATGAATCACAAGCATTCACGTGCAATCCGGTCAAATTATGTAGACTATAATTACTAACTGCACTAGAGCTAAATAGTGTCTGTATGTTGTTCATTTGTTATTTTCCTAGTCCCACTTGTGGAATGCAATTGTATGATTAAGTGTGACTAAGGCATAATATTTTTAGTATTTTTTTATTAAATTACTCACCTAGAATAAGAACAAAAGTAAGAGTAAGTAATTGCTAAGTAAGCTATAGTCTAATCTATCCTAACACAAGTAACCGTTCCCACTTCTTGAACAGATCTTGAACGTTGTGCAAACACTGCTGATTTGTCAAGCACTAGTCATTTCTGAGCTACTAAGTGTCACATATATGCTTGAAGGGATCATGCTTATGTAATTTAATGATTTTCTTAATTGATCAAAATTAATTGCTGCATAAATAACATTAATGTAAATTGTATAAAATATAAATGCATAAGAATGAAAATATCAAGTGCTACAAGAAATGGATTGAAGAGCTCATCTTTATTGCCAACACAATGGTGTGCTCAGGTACATCAATGTTTAAATAAAGATCCATTCACACTTAGATCTCTTGCTGCAGGTACTTGGAAAATATTCTAATTTTCAAATGGACAAACAATAAGAGTTTTGCTACTGACTACTAAAAACTTCCTCCCAATTATGCACATGGGCATTATATTTATAGACTCAGGAATAACCCTATGATATTGAATGTACAAGATCGCATCTTAAGCCATGATATTGCGTACCCAATATTGTGGCCACCTTGATATTAGAGTGATGAAAAACATGATTTATCAACTACGTTACCAAAGTTAGCACTTAGGTACAAACCATCAAAATCAGAAATTCAAAAATGGAATTGAAAAAAAGGACTTGGGTAACAATAATTTCCAAAAATGGGAAGCATAAAGAAAAGGTAGAAATTAAAGGTTTGAAGGTAAAGGTTTTTTAAAAAAATTCAACAAGTTTGAAAACTAGATTAGGAGACTGTAGTGACTGAGAACATCGGTGGCTAGAACATTGAGAGCTTACCGAGCATACAACCTAACCTCAAATCTGTGCGAGGGCCGTAGTAGATATAAACGGATGCGGAGTGCCCTAAAGGGTCTAGTCAATCAGACAAGAACTTAATCGGTGTACAATAACCTTCCATAAATGTTTATTTTAAAGGTGTTATGTGCAATTTGAAAGGGTAAGTAACAAGTGTAAAATGATGGAGAATAATGCAAAATATGATAATGGCAAACAAAAAATGAAACAGGCTTGGGTGTGAAAGTGCACCATCCCAAGATCAGGGGATTTGATCTTTGTTTGGCTAAAGCTGTACAACTGATATGTAGTGTGAACAGGCATAACTTACAATGAAGCAATATGGTCATAGCTCCCTAAACTGCTGTCAATAGCTTGGCAACAGGAACCTTTTTCTTGCTAGTCTCCTTGCCAAAGCCAATCACCAGAGAGCCAAGATGCCAAAATGCCAACTTCCACAAAGGTGATTCTCAAAGCCAACAATGCCAAAAGCCAACCATGTTAAAAATGCTAGAAGCCAACCCCTTGAATGTTATTCACTGAGGTATTTATAGAGCTATATGTAGGAGAGAAACATGGTTTGGATGCCATGTGTCTTGGGTTCCACAAAGTGCAAACATGACTATGTTGTGCTATTGTGTAATACTAGATGTGTAATGTTGGATGTGAAACTTGCTATGTTATGACCATACCACTAAAACTGCATGTGCCAGAATCTAATGAACTAGCATATTTGTTACAAATAAAAATGCCAATAATGAATGTAAAGTGGAGCCTGTGCTCCAAGGCTACATCTTCCCTACTCTTGCGAGCAGGCTCAAGCATAGGGACAACTTTGGGGGATAGTTAGGGGGTGAGAATCAAAGCAAACTTGATGATTTTATCTATTTAAGAGATGCTAGGATGGGAGTGACCATTGCCAACAAGTTTTGGAGCTAGCCAAAGATGTCTTAGGGCTTCCATATGAGTGTTATGCTACTTATGATGCCTAGCTTATCATCGTAGAGTAAACACCTATATGCTATGCTATGTTACACTAGGTAGCATAGCATAGTGTAGCCACCAGTCTTGAAGGAATTCTTGCTTGAAAGTTGGGAATACCTATCTGAGCTCTAGCTAGTCAAGCAATTGCAACCCTATATTTCATGTGGAAAAGTACTGAGACCTACTGAGTTCACCTTTGGGACACGTTGATGCTCTATGTTCTTGCTACGCTATGCTACACTATGTATTGTAGCATAGCATAGCAGCTATTGTGACATGAATCCCTGTGTGATTTGCAATGCTTTGTCAAGAAACTTTGCTTAGGGTGCAAGAGCAAAGTGGGACAAGCAGTCTTGTAGGCCAAAGTTTGGCCAAGAGTAGTCCTTTTACTGGAATCACTTGGTAGAGGACCTTCGTGCATTCTATCCCTGGTACACTATGTTACACTATCTAGCGTAGCATAGTGTAACACTTACTTTGGCTTGAATTATGACTTACTTTGCAAACACTTTGTCATAAAATGTTAGTCATGTCCTAGCGTAGCAGTAAAGAAAACTTGTTTGACAGTTGAAGCATGAGAAAATATGCTTACTTCATCAAATCCATCTGCGTAGGAGTATTTTTAGAGTTCATCCCTACTACGCTGCATAGCGTAGCACTCAAATTGTTGTGATTTCTAAAAAAACTTACCACATTTTGTCATGTCATGTTACTCATGCATCAAGGATGAAGTGGAGAAAATATCCTGAAGGACAGAATTGTTCTCAATCTGCATCTTGGGTGCCCGATCAGTCTTCCCTAGGCTTGCTACGCTATGTAGCATAGTGTAGCATAGCAGGTCTCATAGTTAGAAAACTTGCTGAACTGTTTTTCTCATCCTGAACACTTTTAGCAACTCCTAGCATGGTCCCTAGGTAGACCATCAACTGGGTCAAGTGTTAAGATGGGCAAGCTAGAGGGTGTAGCAAGCCTATCAGCCTAGGCAATAGAAAATTTATTGAACTTTTTGGGCTATCCTTGGTGCCTCTTTCATGCAAACTAGCCTTGTGGTTGGGTGCCACATTGGTTGTACTGCAAAGTGTATTGTTTGCATGGTCTAACATGATACCATGCTTACGGGGACCCTTGCCCAAATCCTAGGACTACTGAATTATGAGAATCTTGAAATTTATGGTGTTTCAATGGCCCCTCTTTGTTGATGTCTGGAGGATCTACCTAACAAAAATCGACAAAGAATATGAAACACCATGAAGAACCAAACACCAACATCACTTTTCAGTGTCCACTTAGATGACTCTTTACTATGTTTTAGAGTACTAAGAGAGTGATGTAGGATAGGGGGCAAGGGAAGGATTTAAGGAAATGGGTTTGGGGAAGGAAAAAATTGAACACTTTGGAAAACTATTGCCATAGAATGACCCCTCGTTGGAGTGCTTATGAGGGAGTTAGCATGCATAGGTGTCTTTCTTTGTTGGCCTTGGACCTCTCACTAGAGTGCTTAGAGATGGTTGATTTATGGCCAAAGTGAGTGTAAAGTAGTTGCTGTGCCATTTTTTTTAGGCACTTATGTTTTTTTTGAGCTTTTCTACTCTTTTGCATTTTTTTGTGCTTTTCCTTTGCTGTACACCCACATTCACTTATGGATAAACTTTGGAATAATGTAGTGTCTTTCTCTGTTGGTGGAACACATCTGTGCACGATGCCATCTTGGCTTGTATCCTACAAACATAATAGAGATAAAACCATAAAAAATGACCATGAAGTGAAGTGATGGCAAAGTCCTGCTTACTTTGGACACTACTAGAGTGGAAAGTGTTGTTGGTCAAGTGTGCGATGTCCAAAGCAAGAAGGCTAGTACATATTCTAGCAGTGGTAGGCTAGAAAGGTTGGCACTAAAGATACTAGGAGCGATGATGATGCAGGTGCACGGGATTCCTCACCCAAGGAAAACATCATGTAGTCTAGCTGCAAGGTGGTGATTCCAATAGCTGAATGGCTTTTGGACTTGGATGATGGCAAGGGATGGAGGATGGAAACTTTGTGGCTAGGCCACAATAGTGTTGGGACTCCAGTGGTAGGTGCTGATAGCAAGAGCTATTACTAATGTAACTGGCTATGGTAGCAGTAGCTCTGAAAGGTTAACAAGATGTCAAATGACATCTCTGGAAGATTAGCAAGATGTTAGGGGTAGTGACACTACATGTGTTCCAGAGGGTATTTTCTTGGCATCATGAACTACATTCTGGAACTGCAATGCCCCACCCCACATTGTTCAAGAGTTTTGGAAGTGTGGACGCTCACTTGTTCGTAGGAGTTACATGTGTGCATTGGGAACTTTTACATCACAAACCTAGTTTAAAGTCTTGGTAGACTGTTGGATGTGCTAGTTTAAGGTCCTAGAAAATTGTGATGTGCTAGTTTAAGGTCCTAGCAGACCACTGTGCTAGTTTAACATCATAGTAGATAATGGATGGCCAGTTTAAGGTCATAGCAAACCATGTTATGGGTGCTAGTTTTACGTCATAGACCAAGGATGTGTTGCTCCAGTTTAACATCATAGCAGATGCTCTATGCTAGTTTATAGTCATAGTGGACTATCTATGCTAGTTTTACGTTGTAGCAGATGTGTTGTGCCAGTTTTACATTGTAGTGGATGATCTTGTTACCTTGCTTTGTATCTGATGTAGTCCTTTATGTAAACTATAGTATGGCTTGAGGTACAAGTGGTTAATAGGATTTGCGAACTCATTGCCATCCATATCAGCCAATTTGAATGCTTCATTCTCATAGGCTTTTATGACTATGAAAGGGCCTTCCTAGTTGGCTAAGAATTTATTTACAGGTTCATGAATAGCCTTGAGGACTAGGTATCCTTTTTTGATTGGCTATTGATGTAGCTTCTCCCATTATTTATCCTAGTATCATTCAATGCAACCAAGTGTTTGGGCATGCACCTCCTCTACGGAGTTAAGATCAATGATCCTTGACTCATTATTTTGACTCTCATTCACAATGTTTGATAGGATCATCTGAAGTGATGGAACCTACAATTCAAGAGGTAACATTGCTTTAGATCTATAAATAAGGTTGTATGGGGTCTTACCTATAGCGGTTTTGCATGTTGTATGGTAAGCCCACAACATGTAGAGAATTTTATCATGCCATCGCCTTTTGCTACTACTAGGCATCTTTTTTAGCAGGTTAATGATGGCCTTATTTGTTGCCTTTACTTGACCATTTTCCTATGGGTAGCATGACGATGAAAAAGATTACTTGATGCCAAGGTTGTCACAAAAAGTTTTGGTTTCTGTGCTACTAAATTGTGGTCCATTTTCTGTCACAATAATCATGGGAAGACCAAACCTGGCTACTATGTTATCTAGGATAAAGTGGCAAACTTGTTGAGATGTGGTCTTTCTTAGGGCAATAGCTTCTACCCACATTGTGAAGTATTCGATTCTGATGATAATGAAGCTATGTCCTATATAAGACTTAGGTGTGATGGGTCCTATGATATCTAGTTCCCAACGTTGGAATGGACATGTAATCTATGTAGGATGTAATTCAATGGGTGACACATGTATGGGATTTGCATGGCATTGATGTACATCACACGTCCTAACTTTGGCAAAGCAATCTCACTATATGCAAGGCCAGTAGCATCCTAGGCGTCTAATTTTTCCTACCATAGCCCTAGGGGCTATGTGTCCTCCACATAGTCCCTCATGGACTTTGTTAACAATCTTTTGTACCTCTTCCCTTCCAACACAAGTTAACAATATCCCATAAAAGGATTATTTGCATAAGGTGTTATCTCCTACGAGGACATACTGCTGGGCTCACTTTTTATTACATCCTTTTGAGTAGATGTCAAGCCATGTGGGGGTTCACCATGTTGAAGGTAAGCTTTAATGTTGATGTACCACTCTTGGATATCTATTGCACTTATAGATGCAATGTGTGCTAGTTGAGTAATAGGATCTATGCATCCTATTATCGAAGTGGGTAAAGTTGCAAATAGATGTGGTGGTACGTTTAATGCTAACATAGCTAGTGAATCTACTATAGTGTTTTCATTGTGAGGCACATGTTGAATGTCTAACATTGTAAACTATTTTAGAAAATTCTTGGCCAAGTCACAATAAGATTTCAAATGCAAATCTTTGCAAGCAGAGACTTCGGTGACCTAGTTGACAACTAATTACGAGTCACCCCAGATTGTCAAATGTTGGATCTTTAGCTATTGAGATGCTAAGAGGCCCCTAAGGAGTCCTTCATATTTAGCTACATTGTTCATGCAAAGGAATGTAAAGCAATACATGAAGGGTCAAATTTCCCTAGAGGGAAATGTAAGAACTGTGGCAGTGCTACCACCTCATGTAGTTGAAGTGCCATCAAAATGCAAACTTTCTTCAAAGTTAGATGTTACAGGATTTACACTATTGATATGCTCATCTAGGAATTTGGGATCTACTATTGCCTGATTGTCAATGGGTGAAGTTGTAAGCTGTGTGGCTATTTCTTGACCCTTCATTAATGATTGTCCCACATAATGTAAATCAAATTCTACTATTATAGCTTTCCATCGAGCTATCCTATTGCTCTCGTATAAGTTAGTTGTGATAACTTGAAGTATGTTGCTCTTGAATAGGATGTTAACTTTCCTGAAAAATAGGTAATGTCACCATTTTATGAGTGCAAATACTAGGGCGAGACAATATTTTTCTACCTCATTGTACTTTGCCTCATAAGCTATTAATGCATGACTTAAGTAATAGACCAGGATTTTAGACATGTAATCTCTTTTTTGACATAGAAATGTAGCAATATATGTGTCTAAAGTAGCAAGGTAGATGTAGAAAGGCTTATCCCTCTATGGTGGGTAAATAGTTGGGAGATGAAAAATCTCTTTCTTTAGGTTATCAAAGGCTTGTTGACATTGATTTGTCCACTCAAATTTGACCCCCTTCTTGAGTAGATGTTGCATGGGGTGTAGTTTTTCTATCAACCTCATGATAAACCTTCTAATAAATTGTACTTTTCCTTGCAACCCACACAACTCTTTAAGGTTTCTAGGTGGTGCTAAGTTGACGATGGCCCTTAGTTCATTAGGATCCACTTGTATCCCTATTTTCGACACTACAAAACCTAGCATGCATCCTATTTTGACTCCAAAAACACATTTCCTAGGGATGAGGCACATGTCATGCCTATGAAAATGTTTGAGGACTATATTGAGATTTTTGGGATGATCAATAACTTCCTTAGACTTGACTGTTATGTCATCAATGTAATCATTTAATCTCTCCAAGAGGTAGTTGCTAAAAATGTATGTCATCGGTCTTTGATAGCTTGCTCCTGCATTTTTGAGTCTGAAGAGCCTCATCGTGTAAAAAAAGTTTCCCCAAGGGGTCATAAAGGTAGTTGCTAATTGATGCCCTGGGTTGATGTGGATCTAGTTATAACCCAAGAACCCATCCATCAAGGATAGTAAGGTGTGACCAACTGTAGTGTCGATAAGTTGATCAATACTTGGTAATGGGAAGTCGTCCTTAATCATTGCTTTTTTTAGATCTCGAAAGTCTATAAAAATTCATATACCTCTTGTTTTCTTAGAAACTATAATGATGTTTGATACCCATTTCGAGTAATCAATTGCCCGAATGAAACCTGCTTGGTAAAGCTTGGTGATTTCATCATGTACAACTAGTGTAATTTCTGGTTTGATTTTGCAAGCCTTTTGCTTAACTACCTTGACACACGAATCTAGGATAATGTTGTGTTGTATGAGCTATAGGTCCAAGCCCAACATGTCATCATATGACCATGCAAACACTTTAACATTATCATGGAGAAGTTTTGAGATGTTTTGGTGTATCTGTGGATGTAATAGGGAGTTAACTTTCATGGTTTTTGCTTTACCTCTAGTGGTAGTTACAGGGATTTCAATGAGAGGGTCCTCAGTTACATCCCTAGCCTCTAGGTCTAAGGCCTGGACCAGATGTTCAGGCTAGTCAAGCGATATTTTCAGGGATGCTATGGTGTTGTGAGAGGATAATCCAAAGTCTACCAATTCTAGGTTCAAGCATCTTGTGAATCTATTGTAGGGACCCATTAAGGTCAAAGGTGAACAAAGATCACCATGCATATCCATTTTTTCAATTAGACCTGTCACAATAAGCAAATAGACCAAGTCAAGTGATACCTATTTGAAGCAATAACATGTAATGAATATATGTAAAGCAATAATGTAACATGAGATAATTACCAATTTAAGGTCTTAGTGGACTGTCATTATGAAAAATTTGTTAATTGAAATTGCCAGTTTAAGGTCTTAGTGGACTATAACCATGTAATATCATGAGATGAATATTGAAATTGCTAGTTTAAGATCATGGCAAACTGTTAACAAGTTTACAATGTAAAGGAGTTTAAGGTTTCCAGTTTAAGGTTGTAGCGGACCGTAATAATGTAAATTTTGTTCTAAAATGTAAAATGAATGCTAAAATTACCAGTTTAAGGTCATGGAATACCATTAATAGGTCTAAAATGAAAGATGAATGTTAAAAGTTCCAGTTTAAGGTCATGGTAGACCATCACTGGGCCACACTATAAGTTAAAATTGCTAATTTAAGGTCTTTGCGGGGTGTAACTGGGCTACATCGTAGAGAGAATGCTAAAATTACCAATTTAAGATCATGGTGGACTATCACTGGGCTATATTGTAGGTTAACATTACTAGTTTAAGATCTTTGTAGACCGTTAACATGTTTAGAATTTATAAATGTAGAGTGAAAATCTTGGTGGACCCGCTTACTACACTACCGATGAGTGCTACACTGCAATGGGACTACGCTATAGTAGTGCTACGCTACAGGGGTGTCTCACGTTACACAAGACATAAAAGTGACAAGTGTTTTACTACGTTGGCTATAAATAGGGGTTTACCCCTTGGTAAACTTGTCATTTTCATTGTTAAAGCCCACACCCAGAGCGTAGAGTAGTCGAACTAAGAGAGAGTGTAATAGGCGTAGCATAGTAGTTGGTACAATTGATTTGTAAGTAAGGTAATGGCACACAAAAGTGAATGCAGGCATAAAGGACTTGCCAAGATGGACAAAGTGAGGGACACTTTAGGATGCCTCTCCAAGGCACATGTTGAGGAGTAGCAGGAGGCTCTGTTTGCTTGGTAAGTCGCTACACTACCCTCATTTTTAGCATGTGATGTATTAGGTTATATTTGCATCGCCGTTATTATTTTGGCTATCACAACCATCATCGCTACAACTATTTTCATTGCTTTTGATGATGTTTTGGCTATTGCATTATAGACATGGCAACTCTGGTCACAATGATAGTATGATTCCTACGTTATGGCTGTGCGTGGTACTGCCCCGACCGCCATTGTTAAGAATGGTCATTATGCTATCTCAAGGGTTTGGGTCATTCTAGGTAGTGTAGTGCATGCTCAGCATAGTGTAATACCCTTAGAATGGATTTTTTTGCAAATTTTTGGGGCAACATAACACAGGGCTGACGTAGTGTAGCATGAGCAAAGGAGGAGTTTCTTGCATTTATGTTTCACCTGGATATTTTTCATGTGTTGGAGTAGAGTCGAGATAATGGGAACACTATGATTTCTTTTTCATAGGACACATTGTTTTGGTTATTAGTGTTGTTCAACTATTACATTTTTTCCTTGTTATGCTACGCTATCATGTTAGTAGGCCCGTTAGGCCGTGAAGCTGACAATCTATTACGCTATTATGTTGTTAAACTTGTAATGCTGTTATGTTGTTAAATTCAATATACTTCTATGCCACTAAATTTGCTATGCTTGTTATAGTGTTCTGCCTATTACATTGTCTCATGTTGTGGTTGTTATATTGTCACACTTGTCACATTGTTGTGTCCATTATACTTGCTCCTTTGCTAAGTTGCATAGGGTGCCGTCATCCTGCTATGTTGCATGTAACACAACCATCACCCTTGTGCAAAATGTAACTATTATGCTATGTTGTACAATGCATGACTATTATGCCATGCAATGTAGCGCATAACTGTTACTTTGTAGGGTGCACCCACTACGCTATGCTATGCAAGGCCTAGTTGCTATACTACGCTACGTATGACACTTTGCTACGCTACATGCAATGTTTAAGTCTATCTTATCAGGGATGTATTGTTTTACACCAATGGAAAATATATAAATGGAGGGTTATGCTACACTATATAAGAAATCATTACTTGAACATAGTGCTAATGTTCAGTGCTTTGTCATGCAAAGTCATGTTGAAACCCATTCTGATCGTCCTTGAGCTTGTAGGAGTCCTATGTTGTCTCAGTGAACCTATGGTTAACATTCCCCCTCCCACACATGGATAGGGTAGTAGTTAGTCTGGTTTTAGGAGGGTGCATGGGACTTCCTAGAGTTCCTCCTTCTCCATTTTAGTGTGATCGTGTGGTCACACTTATCGGCCAAACCAACCACTATACTTACAAAAATGTTGTTTCCTAGGGTAAACCAAGGCATTTTGAAGTTCATGATTGATAGGTCGATCAAGGGTAGCGAAGGGGTAGAAGGCTCAAACTAGTTCCCAAGGGGCTTGAGGCACCTAAGGTAGATTTGGGACATGCCCAAATACAAATGCTACCATTTATACAACACGTTATATGTTGCTCATCACATGGGCACCTGCTTTCAGAATAGACCTAGAACTATTCACTATGCTAACAAGTGAGTTCTGTGAAGGCGTTTTAAACATGTTGTATGATTTGCTTTGCTCTAGTAAAAAATGCTTACCATATTCTTGTGTGTGTTGCCAAGTTTTATATTGACTATAATGGTCTTCATGGTAACATGGATACCTTGGAGTTGGTCCAAATGGCTCTTCAAGAGTTCTCCTCTACCCGAAACATGCATGCCAGTGTTATAGAACAACTTGGGCTTGATTTCAAAGCCTATCCAACTAGGTATTCCAAGTTCTATGGGAAATGTAAAGAAGTTGGCTGGTTGGATAGCAAATAGGCATCTCGTTGACCAATTACCATAGAAGACATTTTGGTGGAACTTCCACCATTTCCTATGCCATTTAAACCTGGTATGTTAAATCATGTATTTTTTCTTATGTGTTCAAGTGATGATCTAATTTTTCCTTTGTTAATATTTTTCACTAACTATTGTAGTAACAAGAAAATCCCAAGAGGTTACAGTGATTACCTCTGGACATGATGAGATCAACCTTTTGTTCAAGTACGGGGAAGTGGACAAGACTCAGCGTTGGCTTTGCAATGGGGCCCCAGCCACCCTTGTTCACAACATTCAGGAGGCTGGTCTCATGGATTTATTTTTGGCTATAAATCCAAGTGTCCTGGCTGTAGAAATGCTTTCCCTAGCCGATTCCTTCTCTGAGAAGGTTGACTACTTCCGCACACATGTTCACAATGTGCAGGTGGTGTTCAAAATTAACAACCATCTACTTATGGATCTTTTCGATGTCCCTTATGATGGTATCCATGTAGGAGAAAAATCTAGCAAAGATGAAAATAATCAAGGGGATATCAAGGAATGGCTAGGAAAAAGCAAAGACCAAAAGGGGATTTACATCCACAAGGTCAAGCTAGCGTAGCCCAAATAGTTTACCCTATCTTCTATGCCCGTGCCTTCCCTTAGCTACTCTTCCAAGGGAAAATCCTTGGAGTAGAGTAGGCTTGGATAATGAGGGAGGTCATGGAGGAAGGGACCTATTACAACTAGGCCAAGTAGCTCTTTGAAGGCTTGCATGCTGAAATGGTTTAGCTTCGTGAGAAGCTTGACTCCCATTTTAATGTACATTACACCTTCTTCGTAGCTTACCTGTGATAGTTTGTGAAATTCCTGGTGGTCTATGAAAATGGTGCCAGGGTATAACAGGACCGTAACCAAATATCTAAGCCATGTATTTGCCAAGTTTTCTACATCACCTGATCCCAAGACCCCCCAGAAGCTATCGGGGAATCACTTTCAATAACGACAAGGGATCGGGTGGCACNGCTATCGGGGAATCACTTTCAATAACGACAAGGGATCGGGTGGCATAACCCTTTCATGCTTGGGACAGTGTGGGAGAGGCACCTTCCATTAACACAAGCAATGTGTTAAGGGGGACACACCTCATTGTAGAAACTATGAAAAGTAGGTTGTAGTGTAAGAAGTCTCATCCTACGGAAGAACCTCCTAATAAGAAAGAAGAGAGGGGAAAAACGTTGTGAATCAAAGTCCATAGGGTGAAACCCCCAGTTGGTGAGTGTGCTTAACTATTTTGTTAGCGTAGTGCTTACTACGTTGTGCTATGTTCTGTAGTGTAGCACATCATAGCACCTATTTTAAGTTGGAGTATCCTACTTACTGCAATTGTGTTTTATTAGAAGAAGAAGAAGAAGAGGAAAAGGCTCTAGCCCCTAGAGAAGGGACACTTGCTGAAGAGGAGGAAGAGGCCCCAACCACAGAAGAAGAGGCCCTACCATAGAGGAGGAGGCTCCTGCCAATGACCTTTTTGCAAAATGTGCTTCAGTGCCTAAGAGGCACATGAGTGTCAAGGATGCCACTACACTTTTGAATCAAATGGAAGGAGAGGGGCTACAATTTGATGCTAGTGAGTTTAACTGCTTGCTTGATAGTGTGTCGATGGGCGATCCCCTTACTATCACCCCTGAGGGTTTGTTGGGTAGGAACTTTGCACTATCATTTGTCATTTTTCATTAGCTTTGTTGTTTTTATCCTCTCCATTGCTAACATGTTTTATTGTGTAGCAAACACCACTATTGATGCCCCTAGCCCTTCTTCCTCAATCCATCTCTGACCCTAGACTGAGACCCCTGACAAATTCACTTTTATGGATGGGGTGGTCGATAACATGATCGATTGCCTAAGGTAGATCGATCCTGAGATAGGTATGTTGTAGTTACTACATTAGGCTCTCTACGTGGCCCCATTTTTGCTATGTCACTGTGACTAAGACTCTCCCATGTACAATTGGCAGGATCTTAGGCAAGACATTGAGGTTGATGTTGTGCCTGAACTTCTGCCAAAGGTAGCTGAGGTACCTAATCACATATATGATGAAGCAAGTAAATGTGCATTGTACTCAATATGATTCTTATGGGAGTATAGGCATGTGAATGAGGAACTCTAGAAGTAGGCACAAAAACTTGAGAAAGAGAAGACCAACCTAACCACTGAGTTGGGGAACCTCTGATCCAGAAATGAATTTTTGTTGGCCGGTGATACTTGCAATGGTAATTTTTGTATTGCAATGGAACCTCTGATATAGATATTGGATAGCTGTATAGAGAAAAAATGAGGCCACTTATGATATTATTAAATAGCACATGCTGATGAACCTTATAACATAGAAGAACCAAGACTGGAAGGATTATAGCACAAAGGTTTACGAATGGGGAAAGACATAAAAGAACCATAAACATATGTATAATATGGAACATGCCACCTATTATAGACAATACAAGGATGCTATTATTAAGTTACATACCCATAAGCTATTCCTTGATGTCATTGGTGCTTCTAGTGCTTATGAGAAGTTCATGCAATAAGTGATGGTCAGTGAGTCTCCTGAAAGGGAAATGACCCTACTTGCTGAGGAGACCACCATTGCCACCTTTTCCCCAAGACTTCCAAGATGGAAAACTATGGAAAAATGGAAGGTTATGAAAAGTGTTGATCTAGGGGATGGAAATTGGGCCAACCTCATTGAGGAGGAGATCCTACAATGTCTTGTAGCTGGCATGGATTGGATACCCTCTAAACTGGATGTGGGGCCATCTCCAGTTAGTCACTTTCTTGTTGTGTCATAGTTCATTTTATGAAAGCCTTCGTTATAGTTTTGATTCATTGTTGTATTTTCTACCTTATGCAGGATCCAAATGGACATGCAAGACCCAGTGGAACAGGAAATGGTGATGCTAGCGAATATTCATAGTGTGGTGGTGAAATTTTTTTTATTTTGTTTTGTGGATTTAATTCTTTTGCAAATATTATTGACTTACATTGAATGAAGAGTATAATTTGAAACAATTTAGTTCACTTTCATTAAAGTGTTATATTTATTTTTTGTCTTTTTGGGCCCCTTGAGAGCCTCTCTTCTTAGTTTTAGGTCATTTCAGGCCATCGTTAGTCTTAGGCCATTTCAGGCCATAGCAATAATTTAAGGCAATTTTGGGCTATTTCTTAATGATAATTTTTTTTAATTTTTTCCTATTTTTTTGAGAAGTGAAGTTGGAGTTTCCAGTTTTAGTCCTTAGCAAGCTGCAATGATAGTTTAAGGTCATTCCAGGCCATCACTAGTTTTAGGCCATTCCAAGCTATAATAGTAGTTTAACTAATGCAAGAAATAGACATAATGTAAATGGTGGACATAATGTAAATAGTCAAGATGATGCGAATGCGAATAGTAAACATGATGTGAAGAATTAGAATAATGTAAACAATTATGCAAATAGTAATCATGATGCTAAAACTAAGCTAAAAGAAAATGCAAACGTTGAAGCCAAGCCTTTATGAAATTGAATTAGAGATAATTTCTAATTATGAAATTATTTTCTAACCCATCATGAGCTAGGCAAAGCATATGGCCAAGAGGCTTTGTTGTGGTATTCTTCTATATCACTCTCCACTATCTGAAAAGGCAACTTAGCCCACGTGGTTTCTTTACCCAAGTCGAAATTTTTAACTGGCTCATCAACCATACAAGGGGTTTTAGTGCAAATAGATGCTTCATTCTCATATAGTACACTCTTTGAACCCTGCTACATGTCAACATTGCTTATGGCTTCAGCAGCTACTTCATCATCATAGATCACCACCTCCCTGCCAGGGTAGGGTAGGTGGATCTCTTGATCTATCAGCAAAGAGATAGTCCTTAATTAGGCTAACCATGATCTCCCCAAGATCAGGTTGAACCTAGGCATCTCTTCTATTAAAATAAAGATTGCGCTTGTGGGGAATTTGTCCCCTACCACAAAATTAATGTGGATAATTCCTTTTACCATTACCTGCACCCCATTGAATGATTTCAGGTAGGAAGTCATCGTGGGCTTTATTTGATTCACCAAGCCTAATTTTTCCACTATGGGGAATGGAATTACATTGGTAGTAGTCTCGTCATCAATGTGTACCCTTTGGAACTTATATTGACCAACCTAAATTATGATGAACATGAGTTTTGTTATTACCTAACCCTTTTTAGGGCCATCCTGAATGGACTTATCATGAAATGTCAATTGTGCCAGCCATGGTTCTTCGATCATAGAGGGAACCATGACAACGTGGATTTATTTCTCTTTGATTGGTATGTTTTCATCAATCGGGATGGATGCTAACATGTGAACCATGGCCACGCGGTGCATCGTGGAAGTCATTATCAAGTCATATAGGCTCAAAGTTGTGTTTTTCTATTTTAGGGCCTATTTGACTTGTGTAAGGGTGTTGAAAAGATCCGACCTGCCATCTTGTTCTTTGCTACCTTTTTCCTCTTCTATTCATCCTAAAAGATGAATCTCCTAAGTGGGAGTGGTTTCTTGTTAGGCATTAGGCTTTCTTGGATGAGACAGTGATGATTGCATCTGCACAATGTTATCAGTTGTTGATGATGAAGGGGCCATGGGCATTGAGGACAAGGGGATAGGCTTGGGGGGACCTAACATGGTGCATTCCCTAGCCATCCTGTCCACTAGATGCTCTTCCCATTTTTTCAAACAGGGAGGCTGCGGTGTAGTTTTTGTTGCCTGAATTTTGATGGCAGAGGAGCTTGGATGTTTTGGCACCTTAATGATGAATGATCCCTGTTGTGTTGGTACAGGTGATAGTGTAACTTTGAGCACAAACGGAGTAGGGGTGGATGTATGATGAGGAAATTTAAGGACAAAAAGTTGTTGTGATGTTGTTTTTTTTGGCATTTCTATGTTATGAGGAGGCAGATGCATCACACATGATTGTTGTGTTGGTTCTGGATTTTTGCCAATGTCAGTGACGTTGATGGTATACCATGCATTGTTAGCATATAGGGGGCCTTTGTAAACATGCATTGATTGATTCTCAGGGCAAACGAGACTACTTTCATCCAAGACCAATTTTCCTTGATCAGTCATCCATTGAGTGTCATCTTTTAGTGCTAGGTAGTAGTCTGTGTCATGACCATAGTGTTGGTGGTAGTCCCAAAAATGTTCTAGCCTAAAATTCTTAGGAACTGGTGGCTCGTTGGGCATAGCCAAGGATGGTTTCCTAAGAAGTTCATAGTACCATTGATGACATTTGATTGCCTCCTCCAACATTCATTTATGCTGTATACACCTAGCTCCCAATAGTTTCTTTAGAAGTTCTAAAGGCTTAATGGGCAAGGGGGTATACTTGGAGCAATCCTTAAGCTCAAAGTTGGGCTTCAGTTGAGTTGGCACTGCAGGTGTTGATGTTGAGGCCTAACCGGTGTTGCTTGAGCTAGATGTGGAATTAGCAGGTGTTATGGCTACCTTCTTGTTGTTGCTATTGTTCGGCTTGGTCTCGTTGGCCACAACAGCCACCGTGGCTATTGCAACCTTACCCTTCTCTTTGTCTTTTTTGATGTATGAATTTTTATATGTGACATAGGCCAGTTCTTTGCTAGCTTTGGCTGCATCCTAGATGTTCTTGTTCTAAGCAAAGGCTTGGCTAAGAGAGCATGAGGCCAGGTAATAAAGCTTGAACTTAATAAAGTCATTTACTAACCCCTTGAAGATGGCCAGCAGGTGGGCCTCAGTGATAGGCTCATGTATCTCGTTTAGGGTTGCACTCCACCCCTGTATGAATCTCTACAGAGATTCCAACAAGTCCTATTTGATGCTCATGAGCTAGTCCAGTGTGACCTTCAATTTCAGGCTATATTTGAAGCAAGTCATGAATTGGCTTAACAGCTCTTCTAGGGTGGAAATGGAGGCATGTGGGAGTTCATGGTACCAATCTAGAGCTTTGCCTGTGATAGACATGAAAAAGACATAGATAATGGTGTGTGGTCATGGTTGTAGCAGTAAGGATTCAGACTTGAAAGTTACCAAGTGTGAATTGGGATCGTCTTCCCCATTGTATTTTGTAAATTGGGAAAGTGGCACCCCAGGGGGCAACATGAGCATAGGTATGGCCAGGCTCATAGGGTCATCATGGTAAAAGTCCATGACCTATACGATGTTAGAACTGGCAGCTTTAAGCCATTTGATTTCTTTAGTTAGGGTCTAGATGAGTTGGAAAGGTTGATCCAAACCTGGGGACATTGCAAATGGTTGTGGGATTGCCTGAGCAGCCATCACATGCAACACTATTGGGGTGGTGGCCTTCCCCATGGGATGCATCATTGGAGATGCTCTAGCAAGTGGTGCTGCCTAGGCAGTCCACTACCTAGTGGGTGGTGCTATTGGGGCAATGGTCGTTGGTGGTGCTGTGGGGTTGGCTACTTGCCTAGTTGGCAGGACAACCCACAACCCTGTGTTTGGTTGCACTATCTGTAGGACTTGGTATGCTTGGTGGTGGACATAATGTGACATTTAAGATGGTTGCGCGTTAAGGAGAGAAGCGATTGGTGCCCACCATGCAGTTGAGACTAGGTCCACTACTGGTTGTGGAATGAGTGTAGATGAGGGAATAGGAGAGGAACTCATGTGGGATTGCATTGTAGGCAGAGTGTGTACATATGGAAGCATAGCTGTGGCTGACATTGGGTATGATGTCGGAACAAATTAGAAAGGGAAGGTAACTGAGAAAGAATTTGAAGGGCCCATTTACTGGTACATTGAAGGCATAGGATGGCTGCCCATTACTGAAGAGGGTATGGGCTATGGTAGGCTTGTGGCCATCATGAAGGAGGTGGAAGAAAAGAGAGGGTTTGACCAGAAGAGCACAATGGAAGGTATAGTTGTCACATAGGTCTGGCCACCACATTTGGAGTGGGAGTCTATGTCTTCCTACCCATCTTGGAATGCTTCATCATAATGGGACCTTGTGTCCCATTGCCTAGACCTACTCACTCACATCAACTGGTTTAACACCCATTGATACATTTCAATCAGGGAGATGGTAACATCAAGGGCAGAGATGAATTCCCTCTTGTTCTAGTGAAGGAACTTGAAGTTATGTTTATCCTCGAGTTTCTGGTGGTCCAAGGGTAGATTCTCTTGTACCTTTGCATAGAGGAAATAATATCTCTCTATGTCTTGTGCCAAACACTCAGGTGATAGGTGTCACAGCCTCAGGGACTATTATGGTGCTAACACTGGGCTAGATGATCACTCAGGACTTGCCACATGTTAAATAGAGCAAAGGATGTCTAGGTCTAAAGTGGGAATGCTAGTAGTTACGGGAATCATTTTCTTGTCGTAAAAGGGAAACGGTAAAAGAGAGAGGCTAAAACTGGGTATGTTGGGGAGCGTTGAAAGCTGGCTTCCTTCACTGCTATGCTAGCTACACTAAGTAGGACTATTACGCCAAGGGGTTTGCTATGCCACACAAGATGTAGGTAGCATAGCATAGTCAACGAAGTAATCGTGATACAGTAAGTGGTTGGAGGCTTTTGTCCTACCAGGTTCCATAGGAACCGTCATTCTAACCAATCTATACCACATTGTGCATAGAAAACCACAAGGGTGTCACGTTTATGCTAGTATGTGATGGGGTACAAACAACATGCAAGATTACCCATGATACATAAAAAGGGCACAAAGGGCCCTCCTTCTAGTGCCAAAAACTATAGTGACTAAGAACATCGATGACTAGAACATTGAGAGGTTACCAGGCATATAGCCTAACACTGAATCCATGCGAGGACCGTGTTGGATGTAAATGGATGTTGGGTGCCCTGAATGGTCTAGTCAATCAGAAAATGACTTAATCAGTGTACAATAACCTTCTGTAAACATTTTTTTAAAAGGTCTTATGTGTAAGTTGAAAGGGTGAGAAAATAGCATAAAATGATGGAGAATAATGAAAAATATGATAATGGCAAACAAAAAATGAAATAATCTTGGGTGAGAAAGTGCACCATCCTAAGATCAAGGGATTTGATATTTGTTTAGCTAAAGGTGTACAATTGATATGCAATGTGGACAAGCATAGCTTACAATGAAATAGTATGGTCATAGGTCCCTAAACTATGGTCAATAGCTTGCCAATAGGAACCTTCTACTTGCCAGTCTCCTTGCCAAAGTCAATCACCAGAGAGTCAAGATGCCAAAATGCCAACTATCATAAAGGTGATTTTGAAAGCCAACAATGCTAAAAGCCAACCATGTTAGAAAATGCCAAAAGCCAACCCCTTGAATGTTGTTCACTAGGGTATTTATAGAGCTATATGTAGGAGAGAAACGTTGTTTGGATGCCACGTGTCCTTGGTCCCACAGAGTGCAAACGTGACTGTGTTGTGCTGTTGTGTAATGTTGGATGTATAATGCTAGATGTGAAACCTGCTACACGATGACCATACCACTGAAATTGCATGTGCCAGAATCCAATGAACTGCCATATTTGTTACAAGGAAAAATGCCAATAATGAATGCAAAGTGGAGCCTATGCTCCAAGGCTACATCTTCCCTACTCTTGCGAGAAGGGTCAAGTGTAGGGACAACTTTAGGGGATAGTTAGGGGGCTGAAAAACAAAGAAAACTTGTTGATTTTTTTGTTGAAGAGATGCCAGGATGGGAGTGACCATTGCCAACAAGTTCTAGAGCTAACCAAAGATGTCTTAAGGCTTCCATACGAGTGTTATGCTACTTATGCTACCCACCATATCGTCGTAGCGTAAACACCCATATGCTATGTTGTGCTATGCTAGGTAGTGTAGCATAGCATAGCCACTAGTCTTGCTAGAAGTATTACTTGAAAGCCGAGAATACCTGTCTAAGGCTTAGCCAGGCAAAAAATTGCAACCTTGTCTTTCATGTTGAAAAGTCCTGAGACCTAATGAGTTCATCATTGGGATGCTTTGATGCTCTATGTTCTTGCTATGCTATGTAGCATAGCACAGCATAGTAGCCAGTGTGACATGAATCCCTATGTAAAATATAATTCTTTGTCAAGAAACTTTTCTTAGGACCCAAGAGCGAAGTGGGACAGGAAGTCTTGGAGGCTGAAGTTTGGCCAAGTCCAGTCCTTTTGCTGGAATCACTTAGTAGAGGACCTTTGTGCGTTCTTTCCTTGGTATGCTATGTTATGCTGCATAGCATAGCATAGCGTAACTCCCAGTTTGACCTAAATTCTAAATTACTTTGCAAAAACTTTATAACAAAATGTTAGTCATGTCCTAGCGTGGTAGTAGAGAAAACCTCTTTGATGGTTGAAGCATGGGCAAATATGCTTACTCCATCATAGCCATCTGAGTAGGAGTATTGTCAAAGTTCATCCCTACTACGTTGTGCTACACTGCATAGTGTAGCACTCAAATTGCTATAATTTCTAATAAAAATTACATTTTTCCATGTCATATTACTCATGCATCAAGGATGAAGTGGGGCAAATATCTTGAAGAACTAAATTGTTGTCAATCTGCATCTTGGATGCCTAATTAGTGTTCGCAAGGCTTGTTACGTTATGCAACATATCGTAGCATAGTAGGTCTCACAGTTAGAAAACTTGCCAAACTATTTCTCTCATCCTGAATACTTTTGACAACTCTTAGCATGGTCCCTAGGTAGACCATCAACCGGGACAAGTGTTAAGCTAGGTAAGCTACAGGGTGTAGCAAGCCTGTCAACCCAAGTGATAGAAAATTTTTTGGACTATGTGGTCTACCCTTGGTGCCTCTTTCATGCAAAATGGCCTTGTGGTTGGGTGCCACATTAACTGTACTACAAAGAATATTGTCTCCATGGTCCAACGTGACACCATGCTTGCGGGGACCCTTGCCCAAATCTCGAGACTATTGAATTATGAGAATCCCAAAATTTATGGTGTTTCAAAAAATAAATGGCAACATGAAAATGGAAAGAAGAGCTAAAACCAAAGGTAGAGAAGGTCCTCCTTCTAGCACCAAAAATTTTTTGATGCATAAAATTTGGACACATCAACATTGGAAAAGAAAAACTCATTTTAGGAGACTATTGCCTATGGTGCCTCTCATATGGGTATAGAAACCCAAGAATAGTCTTAGCTAAAGAGGGCTATGTGTTGTTTTAAAATAACAAATCAAGAAAAAATAATCAAGAATTTAAATTAAATATCTTAGCACTTCAAGAGTATAATAAGTGATCCAAAAGAATTCAAATTTTTCTTGCTCTAATTATTGCCACCTATTTGCTATTAGCCCATTGTGGATGCTATTGCAATGTTATTCATGGCCACCACTAGATGAGGGAGAGGGAAGAAACATGATTGCTACCATCACCTTTTATTTTCATGTATTTGTGCATAGGAGAGAGAAAATAGAACCATAGAAGTTTCCTTCCACCCTGATGTGCCCACCACTGCCACTTGCCCACCATTGTCTAATGTGTTGTCTACCGCTTATGGATGAGAGAAGAGAAGGCTTGATGGTCTTGTGCAATGCAGCAACCATCTACAACACATCATCCTCTGTCCACCACTTGTTGTCTACTGTTTTTCACCACCTACACATGTAGAAACTTTTGCTAGCATGATTATGCCTATTAGCAACAAAGAGAGACACTACTACTATGGATATCCATCTGTAGCATCATCTCTGACAATTGTCAGTCGAGCAATAGAGAGTGAAGCCACCATCTGCCACCTTTTGTGATGTTCATCATTGATTCTCTATTGCGAGAGGGAATCTACCATTTTTTTAAAAGTAGAAAAAAAAGGAACAATGTTGATGTTCTTTTGATGTCACTGCGACTGCCTACACTGTAGCTACTACCTTTGACACATGATGTCCATGTCACTAGGGTTGTGTCTCTGCCTTTGACATGTCTACAAGATCCATCATTAGTTTCTATCCATTGGTAGCCATCTTCCATCGCAAGTTAGCTTATGGAGGAAGAAAGAAAGATCCTACTATAGTAGTACTACTTCCACCTACCATCACACCTGCATCATCTCTATCACCAGGATGATCCTGCTTATAGGGTCCATTCTAAAGACAGACCAACCATCTACTACCATCCCTCCTATCTCCTCTAGTTAATAACATCCTATGGGAGAAGAAACCACCATCAACCACCATCAATTGTCAACGGCCATCGCTTGCCTTCAACTGATTCTACTTCCATTGAAACTTGCACACTAAACGAAAAAAATGATAGCCAAACTTCCAAAAGAAAATAAAGAATATCAAACATCCCCTTTTATTTTTTTTTTTTGAAATGAAATAAATGATATATTCATTTATAAACAAAACAAACTCTATATTCATATAAATCAAAAAACTAATTTACAACTGAAGTAAAAAAAATTTCACAATAATTAAACCATGAAACACTAGTCAATAAACAAACACAAAGCCATCATATAATCATGTCTCCTTTGCTGTGGCAAGATAATAGAAAGTGAAAGCTATATAGCTAAAATGTATTATCATATCAACATAAAGCATGGACATCCCAAAATCACAAACTATGCTACATTAGAGCAGTAACAAAGGGCTTCAGACAGATCATGAGGCTTTCAAAACTTTTTGGTGAGTTGAACTTCATCTATGTGAAGTGAACACTAGTGAAGGTAAAATCTACAGGCCAAGGTGAATAAAGATGGGGACATCCTCATTGAGGCCATTTTAGGGACATGGCAAAGCTGAATAGGAATGAATAGTTTCATGACACGTACAACAGTGACACGTAAGTAGAGTAATCGTCAATGCCTCCTTGCAAACACATAATACCTTCTGCATCCAAGGACATCCACTCTTGGAGGAGCACATCCATGATGTCTCTTGATAGTCGTAGATCTACCACCTCATTCCTGATAGTCCGCATGCATGAAAGGAGAAGCCCGTGTTCTACTTAGGGTAATCTAGTAGCCACCACACCCTCCATGATGGACCAATGTAGGTTTTCATTCCTCTTCCATTGCCTCACTAGTGAATAACATAACCATAGTAATGGAACTTGGTATATGTTACATATTTTTTTTCCTCAAGAAGAATGGCAATTGCATCATGTTTTTCTAAATCATGATTACATAATCCACACATTTGGGCTTTCATATCATTGAATGAATCCCTGTGATTAAGTTGGACCTTTTTATATAAATATGTAAGTTTGTGGACAAGTTAATTAATTATATTTAACATTTTGTATAAACCATCCCTTTCACTAGATTAAGTTTTGGTATATGCATTAATAAATTTATCAACTAATTACTAATTTATGCTTTTCTATTAATTTGATTTGGTATTGCCTTGGATTAATAAAAACGTTGATTTTCATGACATCCTCCTAATTGGTGCTTTTATTTAAAAATGTTATTAACATTTTCTTTTTGCAGGTATCTATTGATTATGGCCCCATGCAACAACATGGGCAAGGTTGGCCTCAACAATTCTATTTTCAAACATTATGGTAACTAATAATAATTGATCAAAATACGATGAACTTAATTATTTTAGTTACCTCATAGCCTTGGGCATAGTATGTTGTCATCACCTTCTGCTTAAATGCAAACTAAGTGATTCGAAAAGGGTTAATTATTAATGAAAATTTACCAAAACTAATGTTGATCCTTTGGTGACTATAGGTGATGCTAAAATAAATCCTTAAGGAAGAAAGTCTTTTGCCAAGTATAAAATAAAGCCAAGAGGTGGACAACAAAGGATATACCCATGGATAAATCATAGCACATACAAGATAGTAGCTCAAACTTTGCATGTTTTCTAGATCCATGGGATGATGAAAAGAAATTTTAGTCCATCCTTCAAGAATGTTCTGCATAACTAGAGAAGCATCAACATAATAATCAAGGTTGAACGTCTACCACCATTAAAGCCAACAACAAGAATTGTCTTTAGCATATTTTTAAAGACCTCTAGAAATTTTGTAATCTTAAATATTTGTCCTATATTTTGTATGCATCTACTCGAATAAACTTTTGTAATGCAACACTCAAAGTCAATCGGTAGTTAGCATTAATCAATAATCTCATACCTTCTCAATATTTTGTAAGGAACTTGTTTCTCCTTTTGTTTACTCAAGGAAGAATTTTCATTCAATCATGGAGTTATGATGAACCATATTTTATTTGGCTCCAATATTGAATATCCAATATTTGAGCCCTAATATCGGATACCCAATATCAGGTGCCAAGATGTGATGTTGGATATCCAATATCATGGCATGTATGTCAACCTATAAATATAGTGTTTGAATACATGGTTTGAACAAAATTTTAGACAATAGATTAGCCAAAATCTTGCAATTTTATTTCGTAGACTTAGAGAACAATCAATGAGTGCTCATAGTATGGATTTGAGTTAGTTGTATAGTGTCTTATTTGAGTGGCAATGCACCTAGACATATTCCATGAACAATAATAAGATCAAGATTGATTCTTATTCATTGCAGCACTTTGACCTAGATTCGATTTACTTTTCATGTACTTAGTTAATATTTATGTTTCAAATGCATATTAATGAATTAGTAGAAAGAGCATGACCAATTTTGAGCATAAACACTTATTCTCTTGGTAATCCCAACAATGTTATTACTTCATTCACCCAGTAGCATAATGCTTAGTAGTCCCAGTAGTGGATACATGGATTCAGGACATGTACGTTAAGCTAGAAATGGACACTTATCACCCTTAGGATAGTTTAGAATTTACTTTCCATTATTAATTGGTTTAAATAATTGATTTCTTTATTATCGTTAGGAGTAGCATAAGGTCAAAACAACATCAAGAATCATATGCCTCACTTTTGACTAAACCTTACATGATAAAGCTACTACTAGTTCAAGTGGGAAGATAGTAAATTATGATCAAGGCATAATGATCTAGATGCCACAACTATTCCCATCCATGGAATTCAATCGGATTGTGTATGAAAACTTATGATTCATATAGTTGGATGTAAGAGGTACCTCACCACTCATCAAGATGTCTCCTTAAAATAGTAGACATCTTTATTCTATAGTAGATGTCTTCCTAGAGATGTCCCATAAGAGATGTTCCATTTTCCAAACAAACATCTCTCTTGAATTGAGGTCAATCTCAATCAGACATATCAACTTTGAAGAAGACATCTACACTAGCTGTTTGGTAGTTGTTGCATGAATTTTGAGGAGTTTTCAATAACTTCAAAGCTATCCAAAGATACTAGTATTATGCAAGTATTATTTACAAAAGATCAATCATTGTATATTCTATGCTACTATATTCTTGTTCTTCATTGTAACATCATTTTCTTGGATTTGTATTGTGCTATGCTTCAAAGTGCAAGGACTTGTAAATTTAGTTACATTTTTTCCTTGCTTTTCTTCTCTTTCATGTAGCCCTATATTGTCAATGTGCTTGTTTTAAGAAGACATCCATATTGATTATTGGGGTCTCACAAGATTGAGTGCTTTTGCTGGGTCAAAACACTTTGAAGCAGAGCTAAATCCTATAAAGGTTGTATGATCCTTAAAACTACATTCTAAGCATGTTGGGAGCTTGTGGAGTTGAGTGGTTTCATAGTGATGAAACACTTTGGTGCAGAGATCAGAGCTTGTATAGGGTGTAGTGCCCTTTAAACTATTTTTTGAAGGAACAAAGTTCGAAGATCTATAAGGAATCTACCCTTCAAATGTGGAATACCCAAGTTGGGGAACCACATAAACTTTGATGTGGTTTTTGTGGCTCGTGTATTTTTAATTTGGGAAATGTAATCAACCTTCCTTCTAAGTTCTCGATCCTCAAGCTCAACCTCATCACCATGGGCAAGAGGGTGGTGGACATTGAGAGATATGTTCATCATTAAAATCATGATGATGATGATGGGGTAGAGCTCTTCAATTTTGAAGAGGACATGGAAGTGGAAGAAAATTCAAAGGTTTGATACATACCTCAAACTTAATTTTGTTTTAGCTGATGGAATGGCTATGTAGTTATTATTGAGACTACAGACAAGTTTAATTTTTTTTTGTATTATTATTTAACTCTAATGATGGATAGTGAACATAATGATCTTTTTCTTTGTTTATATGCATATATAAGATTTAGATGTTATGTGTTGAGTTTTAAATTTCAAAATTATGTTATGAATGTTGTATTAGCATATCAATTATAGTTTTAGTTTTTTCTCACAACAATTTAGATAGTTGTACATATATTATACATGATAATGTTTTTCTTTTCTATCACTTGCTTATTCTGGCCTTTATGGCCAAACATTGGATAAAGGCTAGTTGGGGGCTATATTGAACCCCAAAACGCTATAGTTTTTACCTTATAAACTCATATTTTTATTTTCTTATTGTTTTGCCCTATTGAAGATAATTAATTTTAGTGGTAGAAATCAATAAGCATTAATTCCTTTCTTATGTTTTATGTATCGGAAGAAATCACGAGAGTGATAGGAATCAACATCAATTATATCAATCCTCATAGTAGTTTCCATATTGATGAAGTGTTTAGTTGATATGTCGATTGGACCAGGTTAATGGAGCCCCATTGACATGACCATAGTGACGTGACCCCATCGACGTATTCATCCATGCATTAACGTGACCTCGTTAATGCAGAGTTTGTCTTCTGTTATAAATATGTGTGTACCCGCATCATTTATGGCATCTTTTGAGTTAGATGTGGTGAAGTTCTTGTAGTTTGTTTCCATAATAGTTAGAATATTTCGTAAGTGCCCATAGCAGAAGTGAGAAGAGTGTACACCTCTTTATTGGAGCACGAATGTACCTAAGCCCATTTTTGTAACCAATAATAAAGATGAGCTTTTACCATATTCCTTTCAGCATTTGGATTTCATTACTTAAGCATTTAAACAATTTAATATTTTAATGTTTTAATCATTGTAAATGCTCTTTTTATTATCATTTTACGATCACAATGCTTTTCATAGTTTATAAGAACCATAGGCATGACCATCTCGAACATATACTTGACACTTGGCAACCCAGTGACACTTAATGTCTAGTAATGGAGTAGTGGTTAGGGCATGCTCAGGATGTGCATGAAAGATGAGACTGGTTGCTTATGCTAGGGAGAGGTAAGCAATAAGTAGAATAGTCATAGAATTATAAAACTTTCCATTTCAAAGAATTAGACCTTAAAAGATAAAAATAAAACTAATAAAAATCATTTGCCTCAATCTCACTCAACCATCGCCATAGAATATCACAACTGAGATTGGGAAGACAACAACTGTTCTAATTGAGGTATTCCTAGCTAGAATTTGGTGTATGTAAGTGCTTGTAGTCTATGAAATTTGATCGAGTTGTGCATGCATGCTTGTGATTCGTATGGTTAGGCATAGGGGTACCTCATCGCTCATCATTGGCATCATTGTCAGGGACTGTTAGACTTACATGCACTATCTAGTCTTAGCAAGATCATCATTCACTTCATTGGAGCAGACCTAGGCTAGTGAAATTTACACATGTTAGGTGGATTAAGTAAAGAATAAGTCATACTAGTTTAGTTGTTATCTAACATCAATAATGTCTTCTTCTCTTAGGTGAGATGGATCCAACCCACCAGTGTCGCAGGAGTGTTGGGTGGTATACATACATCCAGACAAGTATATCCCCAACTTCACCTTTATCCTACATCATGATGAGCATCTACAATGGTAGGACATGAAGGTCAACATCATATTACCTCCTAATTGATCCATTCATGGAATGCTACTTCAAAATCTTGCCAGACTAGGCATTCAAGACCATGGTGTGGAATACATAATGGAGGATCATGACTACCGAGACTATCATCGAAATGAGGCATAATGTGCATGAGACGATGAGGAATTCCATGAACACATAATGGGAAAATAGTTTAGTAACCCTTTATTCTTTTAGAACCCACATGACGATGTGGAACTTTTTTTTCATGATTTCCATTTGGTGGAACCTCCTCCAATGCATCAGATCATTCAGTCCATCATTCAAAGTAAATAATCAAGCAACCAGGAGCCCTAGGATGATGGGAGATTACACAAGAAAGATCATCACAAAGGGAAAGATGGATGTGGAGATCAAGGTCTTCATCAACGTAGAGGAGGAGATCAACACCGAGGTGGTGGCAATTCTCCTCCCTGTTCTCCTTCTTCTCCATCTTCTTGTTCTACTTTTTCTTCACTATGTTTTGAATCTGATCACAACCGTAGGAGGAACTAGGGTGATACTGATCGAAAAGACTGAAAAAATTGCAAGGAATAAAGAGGAAAATGTGATGAAAAGTGTGACCAATCATGTGAGTCTCACCATCAAGAAACGAGAGGAAACCAAAATCATCACAGACGTTGTGGCCATCAGCAGGACTATGACTCGAATGAACCACTGTTGGCTATGCGAAGCATGCTCAACATAGCTAAGGTGGTTCAAATACCCAGTAGGCACTTAAAAGATAGTTGGATCAAGCACCTTGACATGAAGAACATCCCCAAATTTGAAGGGGGATATAATTGTGATCCATAGACTCACTTGCAAGAATTTCATGATGCTTGCACCCTACAAAATATAGATAATGATTGGAAGAAACTCAATTTGTTTCCCCAAACACTTATCAAGGAAGTGAAAAGCTAGTACTAGTCTCTGGAACTAGAATTAATTAGACAATGGAGTACGATGTTGGAAATTTTCAATGACAAATACCAAACCTACTCTAGAGTGTCTAATTTGAGATGAAAAATATAAGAATGGAAATAAGGTATCCATGAACCCTTTGATGCAGCCTTGGGTAGATATTACTTATTGTTACACTAATGTCATGGTCATGGCTACTCTCAGCAGGAACAACAACACCATATCATAGATGGGCTCCTCTTTGAAACAAGAAAGACCCTTGGCATTTACACTCAAGGATGACCATTGAAATTAAGGGTCCATCAACTATAGCACCTAATTGAGCAGGTGGCTAAAGAGGAAGAGGAACTAAGGAAAAATGAAATCATAGAAGAATATAATCAGGACCCTTCCATATGAAAGAGGAAAGTCTAATTTTGTGAATATGTAGAAGAATCGCCATTGGATACAACGGTGAACCGAAAAACCTTGTCCATACAAAAATTTGCTTCTAAAATTTTAGCCAAGGTTGATAAGATGTCGGATTCTTTGGATGAAAAATTTGAAAGTGTTCTAAAAATTGTAGAGAAACCCAAATAACAAAGTAATGATCATGATCGACGAAGGAGAGGAGAAGCTGAACATGCTTACCATAAAGGTAAGGGCAAAGTTGTTATAGCAGAAGAGATTGTAGACTCTAACATAGAGGAAGATGATGGGTGTGACATATGCCAATACGAACATCCTAAGGGGTGTTATCCTATGGTGTCAAATTTACAAAAGTCTAGGATGTATGCATTGAATCCTCGCTTAGAAAAAAGGAAAACACCTTAGAGATTACCTTATCCACAAGGCAATCCCAGGCAATTCCACCAGCAACAAGGATATTGTGCAAGTGGAGCACTACCGCAACATTATGAATATTTCTAGCAATGGTAACATCCACAATTGTGGGGGATGCCACCTCCAAGGTAGTAGTACCCTTACTAGCAACCGAATCCTTATGGGTACTACATTCAGAAATTAGTCTCTTCACAGGACTCTTCTAGTCATGCAACTTTTCAAAATCATTACTACCCCCTGTAATACTTCCAAACACAATCTCCATCATAAATAGGGGAGAATGCACATCTCTACTGTCCTCCATCACCTTATCCTGCCATACCTACTCATCGGCCGCCAACTTAGCTACCTTCTGCTCCACCTATGCAAGGAGAAATACCACCATAGCCATAACAACGTAATGCCATGAGGGCTATCAACTTACAACTAGCTTCTTAGCTAAGTGGACTAGAATTGAAACCATGCAAACATCCTTTTTTCGAGCCCAATAACCCAAAAATACCCTCACATTCACATGTGGCCAATGCCTCTAAACATCTAATCGCCTCCACCATTCAACCCTTCGAGAAACCTTCAAGCCAAACAACCCCCAAAGTACAAACCATCATGCTAACACACGTTGCGACAGACTTGATAAAGGTAAGTCATCTTCCTTAGAAATTGACTGATCTAGGGAGTGCCCTCATATACCTTCAAGTGGTAGGCAATAAGCCATGCAAAGCTCTCTTTGATTTGGGGTTAGGCATCAACTTGATTTCACACGATATGTACAAGACTTGGAACCTACCCCTAATGAAGAAAAGTAGCATTCGGCTCAAGTTGGAAGACCTATCCATAATTGTTCCCTTAGGATTTTTAGAAGATATCATGACCACCATTTGTGGGTGGTCCTACCCTACTAACTTCCTAGTCATCTGGGTAGATAATTATAAGGGGAATTTTTCGATCATAATGGGAAGAGCCTTGTTCAACATGGTGGATGCAAGATTGGGCCTCCAAGATCTTTTCCTTGAAATTTTAAAAGAAAATCCTTTCAAAAAGATTGATAAGAAGTGTGTTCCATGCATCACATATAGTGACTTCAGGTGCAACTATGTGTAGCAACTTTGGTCTGCTAAGCAGACATCTATTCAAGCATGTAGTCGATATGCTAAAGAATCATAGATTTAACAATGTATGTATGTAACAACTACAAACCAAGAAGGCACCTAGTGGTTGACTCCTGACTCTAATAGTAGAACTTTATGCATAAAACCATCTGAGGGCCTTGTATGTGCCAATGTGAAAAGCATGAATGAATTGGAAAAGGTCCATCAACAAGTCTCCACTATTGATGATAGTGATGATTGAGGAAAGCTACATATCCCTAAAAGATTTAAACTGGAGCCACTAGAATTAAAATCCTTACTGGCCAATCTAGAATATGCATTCTTGAAAAATGGCAAGCTGGTAATTATCGATGCCACTTTGGCTCTTGAACAAAAAAAGAAATTGCTAAAGATGGTGAACAAATGGATTGCTACTTTTGCATGGTCATACCTTGAACTAACAAGAGTTGATCCTAGGGTATGCCAACATCAAATTTATATCGACCCCTCCATGAAGCCATGACAATAGCTGCAAACACAATTAAATCCCAAACCAAAGGAAATTGTCAAGGATGAAATTAAACAGTTACTGAAAGCATGGTTCATCTACTCCATTGTAGATAGTGAATGGGTCATCCTGCTTATTATTGTGCCAAAAAATGATGGCAAATGGAGGTTCTATATAGATTTCCAATTACTAAAGATGACAACCTTCAAGAATCACTTCCCACTTCCATTTCTGGATCAAGTGTTGGATATCATTGCGGGACATTGTTACTATAGCTTTTTGCATGGTTATAGTGGCTATAACCAAATCCAAATTGTGCCAAAAGACCAGGCCAAGACAACATTTACAAGTTCCTAGGGAACTTTTGCATATAAGAAGATGCCCTTTGGCCTGTGTAATGCACCTGCAACCTTCCAACACCTTGTCCTCATCATATTTCAACAACAGATTAGCAATGGAGTGGAAGTCTTCATGGATGACTTCTCTAACTATGGAGCAAAGTTTGAACAAGCCTTGGCCCGTTTGAAGCAAGTTTTAAAAAGATGTCTGGAAACTAATTTATGGCTCAACTAGCAAAAGAGCCACTTGATGGTCCAAGAAGGCATTGTCCTAGGGCAACACATTTTACAAGTAGGGATTGGTGTAGATCCTGAAAAAATTAGAATCATCCAAGGAATCACTAGTCAACCAAGCACTGTAAAAGATGTTTGATCATTCCTTGGCCACACTGATTATTACCAACACTTCATCAAGAATTTATTGAATATTTCCAAACCATTTTTGGAACTAACAAAGAAGGACACTTTATTTATTTGGACTAGGGAATGTGAATCTGCATTCCAAACACTAGAAAAGAAACTCATAGAGACTCCAATTTTATGAACACTCGACTAGTCCAAACCATTTCACATCATGATAGATGCATGTAATTATGCATTGGGAGCCATGCTTACATGGATGACTAGAAATTCCCATATTATATCCATTGTGCAAGCCGAAGCATTGTGGGTGCTCAACTCAACTACACCACCACTGAAAAGGAATTAATGGCGGTGTTGTTCACCATGAAAAGGTTCCAACACTATGTGCTCAATTATAAGATGTTTGTACATACTAACCATAGTGCCATTTGATTCTTGATGAACAAACCAACGGTGAGTCCCCATATTATATGATGGCTTGTGATCCTTCAAGAATTTGATCTTACTATGATAGATAGGAAGGGAACTGAGAATGTGGTTGTCGATCACTTATCTTGGTTACAATGGGATAGCACAGAGGAGGAGAAACCACTCTCTAACCAATTTATAGATAAAATCCTCTTCGCTGGAGCAATCACCAAGGAAATGTCCACAAGATCAACTTGGTTTAGTGACATCATCACTTATCTCTCAACACAAGAATTACTAAAGGAGTGGGATCATTGGAAGAAGTAGAAATTTCTTCACAAGGCCAAGCACTTCATGGAAATCAATGGACACTTTTACAAGGTGTGTGTAGATGGCTTGGTTCAGTGGTGTGTCTTTGATGTGGATACACTACAAGTCCTTTAGGATGCTCATGAGGGCCCTTTTGGGGGCCACTATGTTGGGCAATGCATAGCCATTAAAATCTTACTTGCAGGATATTACTAGCCTACATTCTTCAAAGATGCTCAATGGTTCGTCCACTCCTATGAATGATGTTAGAGATATGGTGGGATGACAGAACCAATGGAGGGACCCTAATAGTGGATCTAGCCACTAGAACCCTTCGATATTTGGGGCATCAATTTCATGGGTCCCATTACACCCATGTCCAACAAGTAGGCATACATCATCACCACTGTAGACTACTATACTAAGTGGGTAGAGGCGGTAGCTATCACTGATTGTTCCTCAAACATAACCATATGGCTTGTCCAACAACAAATTGTGAATATGTTTGGGGTGCCATGTGCACTCATTTCAGATAATGGAACTCATTTCACAGGCACTACTTTTCATAAACTCATGCAACACTTGGTGGTCAAACATAAATTTACAACACCCTATCACCCCCAAGCCAATAGGAAATTCGAAGTCACAAATAGGGAGATTACAAAGATCCTAACTAGGACCATTAGCAAATATATGAGGGATTGGGGCATGAAACTTAACTATGCCCTTTAGGCCTATCGCTCAACATGGAAACTTCCTATCAGCTACTCTCCTTACAAGTTAGTGTATAGGAAATTACCAAAACTTCCAATTTAGGCAAAACTCCAAATACTATCTACCACCAGTGACTTGGATCTTCACTTATCACTAGCACAATGAGAACAACTCATCAACTTGAATGTGTTAGATGTGAATTGAGTAGTGGCCCTATCATCAAATGAAATACACAAGGCCTATAATAAAAAATGTCATGATCTTAGGATTCAAAAGGTAACATTTCAACGTGGAGATAAGGTACTCTACTGGAACCTCACACATGTACACAATGTACTAAGTTTCAAACACTATGGGAGGGACCTTATATTGTTTCTTAAACCTTTCCATCCAAGGCCTTACTTATACACAAACCTGAGGATCCCATGAAAACATAGTCAATATGCAACAATTAAAACCCTTCCATGAACTCCACTAAACTAGTGTCACTACCCTCTCATCACAAAGTCAACCTTGTTCCATTTTCTAGATCTCCTTCTTCCAACTTAGTCATGGGGGAGACCATCATCCATGCTAACGACATCTACTAGCTTCTCAGTTTTTTTGAAAGTTTTTGTTTTACACCTTTTTGTTTTACAACATCATTTGTACGTTTGACCATTCTTACTTAATTTTTATTTATTTATTTATTTATGTATTTATTTGTTTATTTTTATATGTGTGTATGTGCTTATCTTCCAGTTATTTTCTACTTTTCATTAATAAGATATCTTATTATCACAAGACATACTAGTGTGGTTCTTCCTCTTTGCAATGGTGCATAGTATGGTCCACCTATTATATCTAGTTCCTGCCTTAGCAATTTTATTCCAAGAAGTCACGTTATACTTTCATTTCATTTAATAGGTAGTGAGTCCACGTCATCCACCCATCCAAGCACTCCATGGTTTTTCTTATTTTGGAAACATGTAATCCCTTTTCCATTTAAAACAACTTTAATTAATTTTTGGCTTTTTTAGTTTTCAAACTTGAGGTGGATCAAATGGTTTGAATAGGGTGTGACTTCAAGGGGAATGCAACATTCTTCATACTTTTCTATTCCTTGGTCTACGAGAGTGTACTCAAAAACTTCTTACCACTNTGACTTCAAGGGGAATGCAAAATTCTTCATACTTTTCTATTCCCNGTCCTCATCATTCGAGAAAAAAAAACAACACAACAAAAAAACAAACATGAGGATTCAAAGCACACCCCTTGGACCAAATGCATGCGAAAATGCATGGGTATTTTCATGGTGTGGTTCCCATATAAGAAAAGAAAGGAAATTCAAAGCACACCCCTTAGACCACCTCTAACGGGCTACAAGCCCTAGTTATGGGACTTGCTTAGTCCCCTCTAACTCAGCCCCTACTTCACTTGTGATGTTTCCCTCATGTTGGAGTGGTGGTTGTTTGTGGGTGCATTCTTGTGCCTCAAGGGGATGGACTAAGTCTTTGAATGTTGTTGCAATGTCGTTGAGCATGGTTGGTTTTGGGTTTGAACTAAGGATGGCTACTACCAAGTCACTTAATCACATACTTCACACAAGGGATTTCATGTGAAAAACATTAGGAATTCCATTTCACACCTTTCTCTTCATCAATTCCTTCCCATAACTCACCTCACTATCAGTTTTACCTTTTGATCATCCGTCATTCTTTTCTTGAACTTGTAAATTCTTTGGCTAGTTCTCATAGTGTGACCATTAACTTGCACTAATCATTAGTTAAATATGGGACCATAGACTCCTATGTTGATGGTGTGCAAGGGTTACTGAGGCTAATGCATGCTCTACGGAGGACTCACTTGCATATCCTTTGGTTTCGATTGTTAATCTCCTTCATCTTTGGTATAATTTGTCGATCATCTACATTCTACCCATCGCATGGCTCTTCACCCACAAAAGTTCCATCTTATGACATTCTCCTATCTTCGACTCTTATTTTCATGAAAATATTCCTTCCTCTTTCTATGAGATGGTTCTTTGATCTCTAAGTTCTCAAATCAACCCAACTTTGTGTTCCAATCCAAAGATTTGGGATCTCACTTCATCAGTCAACGTAGGCTGACTAAGCTAAATAGCAACATCAACTAGGCCCCAAATATGCATCCCCCTACATTTATGTAGCCTCACTTATGTGGCCCCATTGACACATGAAAAAAAATACTATATATACCCATGTTGCTCCTTTGAAAATTATCCATTTCTTGACAAAGCAAGGGGATTTTTTTCATTTTTTTTGCCAAGTCCTCTTAGCATGCACATACCATTTCTATTGCTTGTCCCAATCCAACCATTCTTTCAGCCTATTGCTACCAAAGGTATGCTCTTCATCATGTGGGGATGAGGTCTATAATTATTATAATTATCAAAGACTTAACACCTCTTAGGTGACCAACAAGAAAAAAAATAATAAAACAACTATAAATTTCAACTCATAATATTTTATTGTTTTTCTAACCACTCAACTACACTCTAGGGAACCTAACAAGATACACGTGCCTGTGTCATAGCTTGGTCAAAATGAGAAAGTGTATTATTGCCATTTTGAGTAACTTATACACATTATAATTCATGGTTATGCTATGAATATTGATGGCACATAAACCGAGGCATCCAAGGGGAGAAGAACCATCCCAACGAAGGGACAAGAGACCTAGAATAGGAAGAGGATGAGGCACACAACCTCCAGAGCATGCGGAGGGCTCACACACAACTGGCCCCCTCCACGAAGGACTTGATGTGGAATCTATTTGTCTGATTCTTGAAGAGGATGTCCCTAGCGAACAATCGCGAAGGGACGAGAGTCTAGTGATGATGAGTGGCGAGGCACCCCTACACTCAACCATACGAAACGAGCCTAGCACATGTGATCCAGTCAAACTCTGCAGACTAAATGCCTAAATGCCCCATGGAACACTTGAGGTTAATCATTCATTGTCTTCCTAGACTTACATGTTGTTGTTACAGTGTATGGTTAAGTAAGTCCAAGGTATATGATTTTTATAGCTTTTCTAGTTTTTCTCCTATGCTATCAAGGTGAAGGGTTGAGAGAGCTAACTAACTCTAACTAAGAACTAAGTCTAAATTAACTAGTGTCAGCATCCGTTCCCACTTACCGTACATACCCTGAACTATGCAACTGTGGCTACCAAATGGTAATCGTTACTGGGATCACCACACGTAACACACATGCTCAAAGTGGTCGTACTGAGACACTTAAATAGCCTAAACATAATGAGCAGTTGATTCCTTGACTAGTTGTACACACCCATAGATGCTCGTAATCAAGTCGTACTTATTCCACATTCTAGGAGTTGAGGGTGACAGAGACTAATCACGATGAGCAGTCGATTCCTTGTTTAGCCATACACATTCGTCAATGCTCGTAATCAAGTTGTACTCATGCTATGCTAATGCAGGTAATAAATAATAGGTAAGAAATCCTATTCCACGCACTACAAGGTTTATCCACAAAGCTCGTCTTTATTGCCGTACACAACTTACGTTTAGGTACAAACTTCTCGAATAAAGATCCCTTCACTTGGGAACTCCTACTACGGGTATATGGAAAATATTCTATCTCTAGAGTGATCAAACTGCTAGAGTTTTTCTAATTTTAGCCAAGGATGGGAAATGAGGGGAGTGCAGCCTCTTATTTATAGATTTGGCGGTAGACCGTGATATCGTGTATGTAATATCGTAGGGGACGACGTGATATCGTGATGCATGCAATATCACGTCTTATCATACCCCCATGACTGAATGAAAACTCATCCTCGAGTTCCTTACAATAATATTAGGTAGGTATGGAGTTATTGAGCGAGATGGAACTAATGGGATGAAATGTGAATGGATCATTATTACAAGACTTGACAAAACTGGTGTTCATGATAACAAGGATGAACATCTTATTACAATGACATCAGGCCTTTGTTGGCAGCTGAGAAAGAGAGAGAGAAAGAAGTGTCGCTGCTGCCAACACCAAGATTGCACCTTTGTTGTCCATCCGTAAGCGCGCTATCGATCTTGCTCCTTGCATAGCTGCTTCAACACTGCTCCATTCCAAGTGTTTGCTCTAGATCCAATCTATTATTGCATGGTCGCCATCTGCACACACAACATAATCTTATATTAGTAAGGGTAATTGAATCATCATGTAATTGATACCTTGCTTTGGTGTAAACTCATTGGCTAGGTTTTGGTATGGCTGATATGCATTTGGGAATATGTTACTGATGACTACCGAAGGTGTAGGGGTTAGGAAGAAAATCAAAAAATTTTGAGGCTAGGAGAAAATCGAAAAA
Organism: Gnetum montanum; assembly: GCA_015680685.1. Lineage (NCBI taxonomy): Eukaryota > Viridiplantae > Streptophyta > Gnetopsida > Gnetales > Gnetaceae > Gnetum > Gnetum montanum. The sequence goes on along the minus strand of MNCI01016025.1, from coordinate 240,619 downwards.
ATCAGGCCCCATACCCCCATGACTAATCGTGAACCTCTGGTAGCATTAGAATGGAGAAGGAAAGGAAGTAAGAAAGATAGATAAAAAGGGACAACTATGGCATCGATGAAATGGATGTCAATATGGTAATGAACAAAATAAAATTAATTGCAAAAATGTTAGGGAAAAGAAGTTAATGGGAAAATTAAAGAGGAATGTCAGTGGGTCCTCCCCAAAGCAGGCTCATGCCCTTAGTGCCCTGACAAACTCACATTCAAAGAGTTCGTAGGCCCTAGGAATGTTATTTGGAACAAGAATTAAAGTCTTAACCGCAAGCATTTACCAAAAATAAAATAATGCATCAACCAAAATATATATACTAATGATACAACCGGTAATGAGGTGAACAGTGGAGAGAAAGGTGGAGAGAAGAGGATGGAATGGAATCCCAAGAACAAGGTGGTGTATAGCCCCTTGTGTGTTTCATGATTAATGTGTTGTAGCAAATCTCATTTCAACTCCAGCCTCAAACCAACCACATCCAGTGACTTCACATCAATGCATTCAGCCAAACCATCCACTTAGATAACAAGGAGGCATCTCCAAAGAGCCACCACCATTCCGACGAAACAAATGAGAGAATGGAAAGTGAGAAGGGCCTTAGTTAGAGGGAACACTTTTGGTTCCATAACCAGTGCTTGTAGTCCAAGTTTTATTTCTTCTAAGGGATGTGCTTTGAATTCTCACTTCGTGTTTTTTTCTTTTTGTGTTTTGTATTTTTATACGTGAGAACCACACCATGCAAATACTTTTTTATTTTTATTGACTCAGCTTCCAATAATTGGGGTAGCATTGGAATGGAAAAAAAACTCAAGAAAAAACATTCAAGCACCCAAGAGAATGACCAACACAAAAGCATCAAGTTCCCTTGAAGTCACACCCTTTTCAATCCTTGAGTCCTTATTTAGTTTGAGAAATACCTATTCATCAATTTGTTTAAGTTCTTATTAGAAGGGGACTATACATTTCCAAGATGAGAGAGACCATAGAAACTGGTGGATGGATGGATGAACTGAACTCATTACATGTCATATCAAAAGAAACATACCTTAGTATCAACATTGTGACTTAAAGGTAAAAAACAAACATTAGCAATTAATATGGAAATAGTTCATACCATCATTCCGAACACTTATTAGGTGACAAACTTATAGGGTGGAACACACACACACAATTGGAAAAGTATAACAATGTTGTAAAACAAAAACTAGAAAAGTTAAAGAAACTTGTAAAATAAAAATTAGAAAGGTTAAAGAAATTTGTAAGACAAAAATATGTAAAACAAAAACCTGTAAAANGAAAGGTTAAAGAAATTTGTAAGACAAAAATGTGTAAAACAAAAACCTGTAAAACAAAAAATTAAAAGAACTAAGGGCCCCATATGATTATCATAGATGGCCATCTCCCCCATGACTAAGTTGTAAGGGAGAGATCCAAGATAATAAGCATTTGTTTGAATTTCGTAGAAGTGCCCAACTTCTTCCAACTGATGTTCTTAGGTTGAGGGGTGGAAGTTGGTGATGCTCATATTTTAATGTGTCTATGCCTTCGTTGTTGGCATGGGTTTCCATAGTTCGTTTCATGCACATTTTTCTACTCCTTCTAGCTGTCAACCACGAGGTGTCTACTACTTCTTGTGTGGTTGCTACATATAGGCATCTTTCTTGCAAAGTTTCAAGGGCACACTTATTATATGGAGGCATTTCCTCCATGTCCTCACTCGATGAATCATTGTATGTGATGCATGGAACTTTCCTCTTCTCGATCTTTTCACAAATGTTTATCTTAGAGATTTCCAAGGAAAGATTATGGATCCTAAGGCATGCGTCTACTGGACTAAGCCATGCCCTTCCCATTATAATTGGGAAGTCCCCTTCGTTGGTTGGTGGAACTACCTTGGGTTACCTTGTGGATAAGGTAACCTTTAGGGTGTTTGTCTTTTGTTGTGTCTTGGATTAAGCGCATGCACCCCAGACTCCTGTAGATGTGAGATAATTGGACAACATCCCTTAGGATGGTCATAGTGGCAGATCTCATATCCACTGTCATCATCTGTGTCAAAGTCCATATCCACATCGGAGTTAGTGATTTTTCCCTTACCCTTGTTATGTGTAGGGCTTAAATCTCTCCACTTTTTCTTACCTTTGTCACTACTTTGTTCTACCTTAGACTCTTCTACAATTTTCAAGACAATTTCAATTTTAGAGTCTAAGGAACTCCATACATCATCTACCTTAGCCACTATTTCTGTTGTTAATTTTTGGATTGAAAATTTTTTCCGATTCACCAACTCTTTGATTGGTGACTCATCCTCTTCGTCACAAAATTTCACTCCCTTCTTTCGAAGGGAGTGATCATGATTGTACTCTTCTGCACTTTCCCTTTTGCGTAGCTCATCCTCTTCTTTTTCTACTTGCTCCAACAAGCTCCATACCTCATGGGCTCTAAGTTGTGAGAGTCTCCCTTGGGCATAAGTTCCAAGGGTTCTTCTAGTTTCATTCCTTAGCCCATCCATGATGTGGCAAAGTTGATCCTACTGAGCATACCCATGGCCCAAGCAACGATGTAACAATGTATAATAGCTGGTCATGGTAGCATCCAAGGGTTTGTATGTACTTTGCTTCTAGCCTTGGATCTGCTTGTGCAAATTGGACACTTTGGAGTACGTTTGATACTTTTCGTTGAATAGTTCTAGCATCGTACTCAACCTCCTAATGGTTTACGATTCTAAGGACCGATACCAGCTCTCTGCTTCTTTAGTGAGTGTCCTTGGGAACATCTTAAGTTTTTATTACTCATTTTCTATATTCTGCAAGGCATAGGCATCGTGGAATTCCTGTAAATGATTTTGCAAATCAGCATTTTATCCCCCTTTGAATCGTGGGATATTGTTCATGTCTAATCGTTTGATCCGACTATCTTTTAAATGCCTTGTGGGAATCCTAACTACCTCCGTTATGTCAAGCATACTTTGAGTTACGAGTAGGGGCTCATCATGATAATCTCTTTCATGACACCTGTGATGTCTGCATTTTTCCCTACTCTCCCTAAGTCCTTGCCCTTGTTCTCTCTCTCGACTTTCCCATCAAGGTCTTTCATCCTTTTTACCTTTATCCTCACCTTTATGTTCATGGTGGCTATGCCCAGATGTGGAAGGAGAGGGTGAGTGATGTGAAGAAGGGGAACCATCACCATGATGATGTATCTTGCCTTCTCTTTGGCTGCTATAGCCCCGATCGTGGTGACAATCTAATTGCTCATCCTTAGCATGAGTGGTTGTTCCCTCTATGAATAGTTTTTATTCACGGGCATCAAAACCAGTGTTATCTATTGTTGATCATAGGTTCTGATACCTAACCTCCTCATCATCATTAGAAGGGGAAACATCATTTACTAATGAACCCATGATAAGGGGTTCCTCATCTCCTATTTCGCTCAGGACGTGCGGGGCTTTGCCCTTCAGAAAAGTATGTTGACTCTCCTACCTTACGTCTCTCACACGTTGGGCATCTATGGGATAATAATACCTCATGTCAAATTCTTCACCAACGTATTCAACAAATAATTCCTGCATGCCAATCTATGCCAAGGCATGGAAAAGCATCTGAGGAACTGATCGATTTGGGGGTAACACAATGCTACCTTGCAAATCTCTCTGCCGCAACTATTCGTCCTGATAGAGAATAAAAGTAAAATTAGGAATATACTCATCGGGAGGAGTATATGTCATATTTTATTATTTAGGACTTGGCTGATTTTGGTTATGTATTTTATCTTGCCGACTGTCTCGTGTATGGTCCTTAGGTGGTGAGTTTCTCTTATGAGAAGAAGGCATTTTTATTAGTGTGCTAATTCACTGTTATATAAATTTTTTTTCTTGATTAACCCAAAGGTTCGTTAAGACTCACAAAAATGTGAGTAATATCCCTTATGTTCTATTTGGCGTACAAACACTTAGTCCCCAGCAATGGCGCCAATGATGAGTGGCAAGGTACCCCTACACTCAACCATACGAAACGAGCGTAGCACGC
>MNCI01016025.1:12189-236507 GCA_015680685.1 Gnetum montanum | reverse complement strand
TGGAACACTTGGGGTTAATCATTCGTTGTCTTCCCAGACTTACTTGTTGTTGTCATGATGTATGGTTAAGTAAGTCTGAGGTATATGATTTTTCTAGCTTTTCTAGGTTTTCTCCTATGCTATCAATGTGAAGGGTTGAGAGAGCTAACTAAATCTAGCTAAGGACTAAGTCTAAATTAACTACCGTTATCATCCATTCTCACTTACCGTACATACCCTGAACTATGAAACTATGGCTACCAAACGCTAATCGTTACTAGGATCACCACATGTAACGCACGTGCTCGAAGTGGTCGTATTGAGGCACTTAACTAGCCTAAATGTAATGAGCAGCTGATTCCTTAACTAGCCATACACACCTGTAGATGCTCGTAATCAAGTCGTACTCATTCTGCATTCTAGGAGTTGAGGGTGAGAGAGACTAATCATGATGAGCAGCCGATTCCTTGATTAGCCGTACACATTCATCAATGCTCGTAATCAAGTTGTACTCATGCCGCGCTAATGCAGGTAATAAATAACAGGTAAGAAATCCTATTCCATGCACTGCAAGGTTTATCCACAAAGCTCATCTTTATTATCGTACACAACTTGTGTTCAGGTACAAACGACTTGAATAAAGATTTGTTCACTTAGGGACTCCTATTGCGGGCACATGGAAAATATTCTATCTCTGGATTGATCAAACTGCCAAAGTTTCCCTACATTTAGCCTAGGATGGAAAATGAGGGGAGTGTCACCTCTTATTTATAGATTTGGCGACAGACCATGATATCGCGTACGCGATATCGCAGCAGACGACACGATATCACGACGGCTATGATATCGCGTCTCATCAAGTGGTAACACCACGGCTTGAGGTCACCCTAACCTAGGTTTGTATTGATGCTATTAAGTTGAGGGTGCTGCAACGAATGGTCCTTCAAGAGTTGAACTTTGGGTAGTTTCTAGAAAATGCACTAAAATAAGTCAAACCCCAATTGCAAAATTCTCCTATGTGGCCAATTATCACATCCAATGGTGAATGGTAGCTAGGAGAAACTTACCTCTTTTGGACGAATCAACAACCGAGGTCCAAAGTAAGAATCAAAGATATTCATGTATCTTACCTTATAGAAGCAATCACACAAGCCCTGGGGTTGGTAGAGATCGGAGTTGATGTGCCAAATATTTCCAAATAAGCAGATCCCAAGGTAAAAGGGGAGTGGATTAGGTGGTGCTATGGGATAGAATGTAAGGAGTTTGACACACTAACCATTGTAGAGAGTATTTATTCAAAAATCATGCCTTACCACTTGAAACCAATGGTAAGACCCAGCAAGATCACTACCTTCTCTACTCATGCATGTGCCACTCTAAGTAGAAAATTTTCCACCAAACTTTGATACTTTCTTTTCCTAGAAATTGAGAAAAGATTTGCTAAAAATGAACATGGAAGATGAGCTCTATCCTTTCCCTACCTAATCAGAAAGTTGTGCAAATGGGAAGGGATAGCACGATATGTCAATGATACACTTCGTCACGCCCCAATTGCCTCATGATGGGAGATGATGAAGGACAAGACTTTAGCCATAACCCAACTCAGGGAAGAGTAGCAACCACCTCCACTGCTTGCACAAACAATAAGGTTGGGGTCATAGACAATCGTAGAACACATACGTGAGATCTGACAATCGCTCTTGAACCAACAGGAGTAATTAGTAGGAACTAGTGGTGGAGAAGGTCCTTTAGTCTATCACCCTACAATGAGCCATCTTGAACAAGTGGCTTGATCAGTGAGTTTGCTAGAGAGAGTAGGGTCGATGTTTTCTATCGCAAAAATGCAGGTACCTACAAGAATTGACCCTAGTGTCCAAGAAGTAATGGTGTGCACCCAACAATTATTTCTTGAAATTTCAAGAAATGCCGCTACTTTCTCAATGTGCTTGGAGGATGGAGAAGGGGTGGTTGTCCTATTAATGCAACACCAGGGACAGGAAGTTGTAGTTGAAGTGGTTGCTAACATAATTGCTATAGCCCTCACTACACCTATGGTGCCTGTACCAAATGTACATGGACTTGGGGATGTACAGATGTCTATAGGAACTCAACGTAGCAAAATCAACATAGCCCAACATAAAGAGTTGTTTGATTGACTAGGGAACTAGGAAACTGCTTCCAGATGTCTTTAATCTTCTGGACAATATTACTGTAATCCAACCAAAGCTACTCTTAGCAAGGGGCTAGTGCCTCATCTTGGAGGGGAAACTTGAAGTAGCACAAGCAGATTATCAATGCTTGGTAGTGGAAGTTTCCCAATTAAGGGTCCAACATGCTAATCTAGCTTTCCTCAAACGTGAATCACTAGGGATGAAGATTTTCAAAAAATTCAAACCAAACTTCAGATGGTTGAGGGTGAGTGAGATTTAAATCTTTGACAAGTCCTTAATGGACACTCATTTGTATCATCTAAACAAAGACATGGCAAAGGTTCACTAGCAGAATGTTAGGCTAATCGCATAAGTTCATCACCTACATAATATTGGTGTTGAAAATCAACACATGAAAGATTTTATCCATCAACAGTAGGAGGGGTTATCTAGGGTAAACACTGACATGAGGAGATTGGTAGCTGAAAATCGTAATCTATCCATGGAAAAAGTTTGAGCCTTGTGACAAAAATCAGCTACTGAAATCATTACTTGGAAAAATGAGGTCCTTAACTTTGAACGAGTCAAAAATCACTATAGGTACCAAGTGACATTGCAAAAGGAAGTGAATGAGAAAGATATTCAAGTTGCAAAAGCTAAGATGAATCAAGCACTCTAGCAGCTCAAGAAAGGAGGTGAGGTCTGGCAACCCATCTTTGATGGATTGAATGCCTACAACCAAGCTAAGATCTATCTCAAGGGGCTACAGATTGAAGAGATGATAGAATACATGGAGTTAGCCAATCTCCATTATGCAAACCTGGCTATACTGATAGCTAGAAGGTCATGGTTTGACTTGGAAAAGCAAGTGGCAGCCTTGTATTCTTTATACAAGGATGAGTTTCAACTGCATAAAGAAACAAAACAAAAGCTAGAAACAGCAAATGTGGAACTTGAAGTTCTCTGTACCAGTTTTGAAGGACAACGTGTGATTGCAGAAAACTTGGCCCAACAAATGAATAACTACTAGTAGTTGTAGACATCAATCCAAGCATTCGATATCAAATAAAAAAAGTTCACTGCTTGGTTTGTCAATTTGAAGGAATTTTTTCTTCCACTTCCATGTCCTTAGGATGTTCCTATTCCAGCACACATTGGCGAAGCTACTTGGATAGTGAATGATCCTAGAAGTAAAGAAGATAAAATGAGGGCATTCTTGGAGGCTTTTTAATTGCCTCCAGAAGTTGCAGCTACTGCAGGGCAATCAACATCAATGCCACAACTGCCACATGCACCAAAAGTTGGTGAAGGCTTGTCAAAACCACTACCACCAGGGATGGTGTGACATTCTCTAGCAAATTCAAAATTTTTGGTAGGGTGGAGAATCCATTGCTATTAGGGTGTTCAATTTTATCTTTAAACACCATAATTTTGTAATTTATTTTTCTGTACACTCAGGCACTTGGTATGTTGATAGAGTCAGTGTTTATGTAGATGTGTTTTGACATGTGTGTTGTAATAACTTCATACCTTCCAAATTGTAATAAACTTAGGGATGAGTTTCCACGTAGTCATGGGGGTATGATGAAGTGTTCAGTTGATACGTTGACTGGGCCATGTTAACAGAGCCTCGTTGACATGGCCACAGTGATGTGACCTTATCAACATATCCATCCATGCATTAATGCAACCTCATTAACATAGAGTCTGTCTTCCGCTATAAATATGTGCACACCCGCATCATTTATGGCATCTTGTGAGTTAGTTGTAGAAAATTTCTCATAGTTTGTTCCTGTAATAGTTAGAATATTTCCCAACTGCCCATAGCAGGAGTAAGAAGAGTGGATGGCTCTTTATTTGAGTGTGAATGTACCTAAGCCCATTGGCATAATCGACAATAAAGATGAGCTTTTACCACATTCCTTGCAGCATTTGGATTTCATTACTTAAGCATTTAAATACTTTAATATTTTAAGGTTCTAATCATTGTAAATGCTCTTTTTATTATCATTTTATGGTCACAACACTTTTCATAGTTTATAACAACCATAGGCATGACCATCTTGAACATATACCTGACACTTAGCAACCCAATGATGCTTAACGTCAAGTAACACAGTAGTGGTTAGGGTATGCTCAAGATGTGCGTGGAATATGGGACGATTTCTTATGCTAGGGAGAGTTAAGAAATAGAGTAGAATAGTCACAGAATTATAAAACTTTCCATTTCAAAGAATTAGACCTTAAAACATAAAACGAAAACTAATAAAAATCATTTTCCTAAATCTCACTTGACCATCACCATAGAATATCACAAGTGAGATTGGGAAGACAACAACCGTTCTAACTGATGTCTTGTTGGCTAGAATTCAGTGTAAGTAAGTGCACACTTGTGATTTGTATGGTTGGGCATAGGGGTTCCTCGCCGCTCATCACATATGGATTGATCATGTAGATTTCGATGGAAGAAGCATTTTGTAAAGAGATTGAGATATCAATTTGGGTCAATGGAAGCAATCCAAATTGAGTGTTGAAGATTTTAGAAGTCGTGATATAGTGCAAAAATACTACAATAGATTGCTATCAAGATTTATGATAACAAGCAATTCCAAAAATGATTATTTTTCTAATTATTGTAAATCATGTTTAGTATAAATAGGAAGCTCATTTATGAATGTGAGGAGAGATAAAAAAACTTAGGAGAAAACCCACATCAAATTAAATCTACTTTTTGTATTAACTTATCCAAGAAAGAGATAGATACTCTAGGTAGCACTTGCTAGTAGTCTAGGGCTTGTCCAGTCAAGGACATGGAGAAGACACACAACACAATGTGGGTCCAAGCTTGTAGTAGTAAGCACTTCAAATGAAAGATGATTAGGTAGACATTAGAGTTATCTTCAGCACTGTATTTAGTGAAGTGAGGAATTAGGATGCCTTTAGGAAGAGTTTTTTACAGGACTTTGGGGTTGATTGGATCATCTTAGTGAAAGGTCATGACTTTTAGCATTTGTGTGATGTTAGCCTCAAGCTTCTTCAGTTTATTGATGAGACTTTGGATTGATTAATAAGCTTGATCTAGGCTCAAGGATGCACTTGCAGGCTATATTAGTTACATGACTAGTTGTACTAATGGTTGAATAGCTTGAGATCAAGCAATGGGTTGTGGCATTAATTGGAAAGACCTTTTTTTCATTACTACAAGTAGAATAGAGAGGGAAAATGATGTTTGTACAAGGATTTTTTGGATAAAGGGAATAGAGTAGATGCAAGAAGTATATGGGATTTGAGATCCCAAAGAAGGGCCCACTGAGATGATAAATGGAAAAGCCATGGGAGACACACTAGGTGGAATGGGATTGGGTTCCAAATAAAAGAGATGTGAATACGGAGGAGACTCAAAAAGCTAGTTGGAAAGTTTAATCCAAGAAGATGGTAGGCATTTCCTGTGTGAAATACAAGGGTTTGTTTATAAATAAGTTGGTGATGGATTGTTGTATGTGTTTCTCCTCATTATCATCATTGTCATAGTACCATCCAAACCCATCCTGGTCCTCTTAGTCTTGTTCTAAACTATCATTTGAACTAATAAGTTAACATAAATTTTCAAAATTTTTATTTATCATATGGGGAGGAAGCATACTCCTTTCATTTGTATGAACAAACTTGAACTCATGCTTGGAGTCTAACTCCTTGCATGGAATTGGTAGACCAACTTGAATTTTGACACATATAAGATTATAATATTCTTTAGTAATATTACCATGTGCAAGGTTCTGTTTCATCAATTTAAGGAACTACCTATGCTCCATCACAACTGGATCCCTAGAATCATAGATGTGACTGGATTATTAGTTAGCGACCATGAAAATGATGTGGTATAGTAGAACAATTAATGCATAAGGCATAAAACATATGAAACCAACTAATTGGTCTAGGTGATAAAATCTTTTACCATAATGTTTTAAACAAGCTATAAGTTTTTAGCATATAAGGTTCACACCTTGTGAGGTTGCAGCATGTGAGGATACAATGTGAAAGACTCATAGCATGCAAGGCTCAAACATGCGAGGTTGTAGTATGTAAGATGCATAACATGCAAAGCTTTAGCATGTAAGACACAGAACATATGAAATTTACAACATGTAAGAGTTGTAGTATGTAAAGCTATAGTGTGTGAGAGTTGGAGTATATAAATCTATAACATGTGAAGCTATAGCATGTGAAATGTAGCATATGAGGTAAACTAGATCTATACCTTAAGAACATAAATGGAGAAAGTAACACACACTACAACTATAGCAATGATACTTTTAATTTTTTTAGCATATTTAACAAGGTTGAGAACAATGTAAACCATCTTTAGTGTACCTAAAAGGGAAAAATTTAAAACTACAAACACAAAAAATGAAGCAATGTGTACTATAACTGTAAAGACAATGTAAGGAACTGGGCTAGCATTCTGCACTATAACTATGAAAATTATTTTTTAATTGTAAAGTGTAGACAACATGGGCAACTCTGCACACTACAACTACAAACATAGTAATAAACAAATTTGTAAATGAAATAGGTTATAAGATCACATGCTTGGGTTTTGGAAAACCCAAACAATTTTAATTTTGTCAAATATGCTCACACATCAAGGTAGAAATAGGCAATGAAATTTTGTGAACAAGTTTTTGGTTGAGAAGTTAAACAAAGGTCCTTTTAGCACTAGAAACTGTAACGCTTAAAAAATTCATAGAAAACCAAAAAACTTAGTGCTAATAGTTTTAACTCCAAGATCCATGGGCTTTGAAAGGATTTGGAGTGCCTTAAATGATTTTTTCGATCACTTAAGAACTTAAATAATCTATTAATAAATAATGAAAATGAAAAGAGCTAAAATATATAAATGCAAAAGTCCAACATTTATACTAGAATAGAGAAAAAGCAAAACAATATGGCCAAACAAAAGAAACTACAAACTTTATGTTAAATACTATGAACAATAATTATAGAATAGGTTTAGAATGGTACAAATTAGGCCTTTAAAAGAGCCTGAGAATAGAAGATATTTTTAAATAACTGGTGCAGTGTGCAAGATGTATTCTGCATAATCAATGCTGCTACATGATGTGGTACTCCAGTAATTTGTGCTAAAAAATGCTATAAAAGGTTGTGAAAATCTGCTATGATGCTCTACTATTCATTCCCAAGGTATGATCTACCCAAAGAATTGTAAAAACTACATTGAATCTAGTATTTATAGCCCTTCAATCTATTGTGTTGGTGTCTGTTACATTTCCATATGCTTATTGGAGCGTTACAGAGATTGTATATGGAAATGCATATGGTGCATTTCCATATACTTTGAGGAAACAAAAATAATACAGAGATTGTATTCATTATGGTGCATCTACTTCAAAATCGATGATTGATAGTTATAAGCAAACGTGTCAGGCGTAGCTGCATCATTTTGTTTTTTACGAAATTGCTAATAGAGATTCCATTGTAAATTCTTCGAACCATATCCATGGCATTGCTAATAACTAAGGAGGTGAAAAGGGATTTCAACAAAACAAAAGGATGTCTTTTTCAAGGAAATAATTCCTACATGGTTCAAACTTTTTATGGAAGCACAAGTAAAGAAGACATTTATGACCGTGAAAGCTTGAAGGAGATTGCTGAGTTTCAACAGGAAGCAAAAAAAGAAGAGAAAAAAATGGCAACAGCGAAGAGAGGTGGAATGTTTGAGAAAAAGAAAAAGTGCATGGCCTAATAGCAAGCGTTATTATTCGAGATTGCAAAATTAGCAATCTCAAATTTTGGCAAGTCCCGGATCATCCAGCATAAGTTGTTTTAGGAACTTGAAATTAGAAAATCTCTTTTGCCTCCTTGCTTTTTCGGTGCATGCACCTCATCGCAGGTTGCATGCATCTACATGCCAGATTTTTAGCGAAACAATCACGGAACCGAGCCATGGAAACTTGCCTTACGTTTTATTTACAAAATCGAAAACTTGCATGTAATCTTCGTCCTACCGTTTTTGTTGTGAACAAAATAAGAGACATGCATGTCTCGGTCTCCATTTAGACAGATTCATGCTGCAGCAGCCAGGGACGCCATTGTGAGGAAGCAAGAATCATTGACACTGCCTTCCATAAGAATGATTATCTATGACGGACATTGTATGTGCCTGAGATACGTGGCCCTCATTACTATGGGTGACCTCTACGCCAACAAATCTGTGCATCAACACTGCCAATATGGCACATGCAGCATAACGTAGCATTAACAAGCCATGATACAACTGATAAGGCATTTGATGGACACAAGGGTACAATTTACGTGCTATTTTGTTACACCTGCATGCTTGCTGGGCGCACAAGTTTCTAGAAGATTTTGTGGCAACCCTGCATTCTACCATGTCAAATCTATCCAAGAAGCCTACGTAGCCTCCAAGAATGCATCATCTTCCTCTTCGTCTTCACGGCAGAGCAGCTTTATTGCAATTTTGTGAATCTGCAAAAATTTCGGCACCGACAGCTGCACCTTTTGTCAAGTATATAAGCCCTAGCCTAGCAACATGATTTCATGGAGATGGAGAGATATATAGTGGAATGCTGTGGCATTTTTGAAAACGGCATCTCTGACATTCTAATTTCTTTCCTTCCATGAGCATTAGCATACCATCATGACAAAGTTTGATATGCTGAGGCGGTGCTCCCACTGTGGCCACAATGGCTATAATTCCAGTACCACATGGCAAGTGACAAGAGCTCCGAGAATTACAATTAGGAGTACCAACGACCATCAATGGCAGACGTGGTCATGTGGTTGCAATCCCAGTCACGGTCACAGAGATCGGCTAATGCCACGTAGGTGATCCCCGAGAAACTCACCAAGATCACCATGTTGTGGACGTCCTGCACCTGCGCTAGCGATGCTTCGTCTGGCTCATGAGAGCTCCACACAACCAGCCATTCATGGACGATTCTTGTTAGTTCGTTCATCCGTCCTAACAGATTTGGATCCAATGGAAAGTTGCAACTTGGGATGCATTTGCTATGTTGGTTTTCACGTAGCGCAGGTCCTCTGGCTTCGAATATTCATCTGTGTTTCATTACAACTAAGAAATCGCTCTCCAGGCATTATAATCACAATCAGGTGATTATTCTGTTGTTCAAATATCATCGCTTATTTTCTGCATAAAAAGAAGAGGGACAAGAAATGTGTTTTAGCTAAGGGGAGACAAAATGCTTTATTTTCCCCTTCCATTTCATTATGAATAGATACTGCTAGTTGTAATTTTTCCATGCCGGTTCAAACAAGATGAAAGAAAAAGCAAGCAAATACCAGAAATGGAGAGAGAAAACTCAAACACTAAAAGGCAAAAGGCAAAAGAACAGTAGAAGGGGGAAAAGTGTTATTCCCAATTGCTTACACCAATATAATATTAAATTTAAAAGAAAGTGCAGAAATTAAAAAGACACAGAGTTACCCTGGGAAAACCTTCAAGGTGAAAAACCCCAGCAAAAAATCAGTTTTTGGATTGTTAGCAGTAGCCCAGTTTCAAAAGATTGAAGTAGCCCAATTTCAAAAGATTGAAGCTCTTCAAAAGATTGAAGCTCAAAAAGAATTTACGAAGGAGGGGAAATGACTCTCAAACTTATGCTTCAAAACAATGTCGCCTATTGGATGCGCCCATTTATCTCCTTATATATTGCTGGGGTTACAAAATAAACCCAAAAATAAAAGGGATAAGGTAGTTTATTTTTGTGGGATAGGTACGGGACCAAATATAACATAGATACAAATAAAAATATAAAAAGCCACGGTAGAAATATCAAGAGAAAATCAAGGAAAAATAGCATTCATCCACCCTTACAAAAAGGATGCCATAATCAAGAAAAAATCAAGGAAAAATTGCCTTCATCCACCCTTACAAAAAGGATGCCAGAAAAAGGAGTAGAGGAATCGAACTAATGAAACCATAACCACATTTAGAGATTAGGGGAGGAAGAAGTCCTTTCCCTTCAGATTCATTACTAGTCCAATTCCGGTCTTTGTAAATGGAGGAGGAGGAGATTAAGGTGAAGCTCTACACTTGTTGGAGGAGGTGTGTGTCCTAGAGGCATGGGAAAAGAAGCTTACGCATGAGATGATCTATCTCACAAATAAGATTCAGGCCTCTATATTAAGCTAAGTTCTTTTTTTTTTCAACCTTCCCATTTTTTGTGTGTTGCTAAAGAACTATGTGCTTCAGTCATTATTGTAAACTTAGTCATAAGTAGTGCAAAGAAACGATTTGATTACAAAGCTGTATGCTTGTATGGAGAGTTTCTATTATTTTTTCTTCAGTGTCTTATGAGTTACTATTTATTTTTATGTCCAGTTTTAGAACTTAATTAATTCATGGTTATTGTTTATGCAAAATTCCTAGCCTCTTCTTTCTGATTAATTTTCAAATATATTCTATAAATGATTTCACAATCTGTAATAGCATAGTTAACTATAATTGTTTGTCTATTAATCATTTAAATACTACATATCTTTTCCCATCTTTGACTATTTTTGGGTTTCCATGTCCATATGGAAGAAGCTTTAGGCTTTTGTCTCTTAAAATAAGTTTTTTGAGGGCATTGTTCTATGATCCAAATTTGCACGTCAACACATACAGTCAACCAAACATCAATGAATCAAAGGTTGACAATGGAGAAACATACCTATAATCCAAAAAGATCAAATAGCTAGGTATTCCATCAATATCAAAGCAATGGAGTCCAAGGTGAAATTCAACATTCCAACATGATCCAAACAATCAAATAACACAATGGTATGAGACTTGGACTTAGCAAGTAACTTGTTTTTTAAGATAAAATTGGACTTAGCAAGTTACTTGGCTAACTCACATAAAATAAAAAATTGATTTATTAATGTTTTACTCAACTCTTAAGGCATAAGTAACTTCGGTAAATAACATAAAAAATCTTGAGACTCTAGGAGTGCTTGTCAAAACTCTACAAATATTGTAACATTGATGTCATGCATCTAGTAGGTAAATTGTCCATCATAAAATATCATGAGTTCATTTCTTGCTAATTTTTAAGTATAAACTTCTTTTTCATGTATTCCAAGCCTTCTTTGAGTGATGCATGAGGTTTATGTTTCAAATAGTAGTTACTAGTTGGTTCTATTTCTTAAGATCTTATCATATATCAAGTAGTTTCCATCATTTATTAAATTACAGTAACTTCCTAAAAGAATTAAAATGAATAGTTAAAAATATACCCTAAATATTAGTAATCATTACGCACTTTGATAAGAATATCCACCAAATTTAATACATATGAAATGTAAAATTTTGTATCAATGAAAAGTGATGCATTTGTAGAAAACAAACTCGTAGTAGAAGAGAAAGTGTTTTTTAATGTACTTTTTGAATGATAGGATGTTACTTTGTTTCAATCACTTTCTTGGTGATATGCTTGTAGCAATTTAACCCACTAACATCAACATGGTTAGGTAAATATGGAAGATTCAAAAGGATCTTATATAATAACAAATCATGATATCTTATAACTTTATACTACATTATTGATATCAAATTTCATGTCACGCCCTTAATTTTGTTGGCTTCTAATATGATTTCATTGGTGGTTGTAATTGTAAATTTGAGGACATCCTTTATTCATTCCTAATAAGACTATTTTCACCTTTGAAAGATCTTCTAGGCAATGTTAAAATTAAAAGTAAAATTTAAAAAAATATATAAGGAGTTATGTATTTCTATACATGAAAATAATTAATCCTACTACAAAAGAGGCATGAAAACCACATAAGCTTGATAGAAATGCAAATGCTTAGATGGATGTTAAATATTATGAGAAGAGATAAACTACACCATACATACGTTAGAAAAAGGCTTAGAATAACTTCTATTTCAAATGACAAGTTACATGAATGGTTTCTTAAAAGGTTTAGGCATCTGCAAAGAAAATGATAGAGCTATCCTATATAAAAATCTTGCTACATCATTCTTACATGAAAGCCACCTACAAGAAGAACAAAAAAATACATGAAAATATGATTAAAAATAATTTGAAGAAATTTCAAATAAATAAAAATCTAGGTCTTTATAAAGTTGAATGACTAAAAAGAACTCATGGAGCTCATCCCATTTTCTTGAGATAAGGCTAAGATTATGATGATGATAAGGAGTTATACACTTATGCTTAACATAGATTTGAATCTTTTGATGGTAAAAGTTCTACTTGTATTCTATTAATATACTTACTCTTCAAGTGTTTAATAAAAATGTTTGAATTTTAAAAATGTTGCATAGTTATTTGAAGTATCATCAAGCACATAATCAAGAATGCATGATTTTGCTAAAGCTAATTCTAGCATCCTTGAACTAAGAATATTTAGTCCTACATAAAAATAAAATCCCATGAGGCGCATGAATCTTAGCTTAGAAGAATTCTCTTTCCACCATTTACTTCTCCATTGAAAATGTCAAAATGATGATTAAGTAATATTTAGTTAGGTGCAAAGTATCTATAGTATCACCATGAATGGTATGTGTACTGACCTAAATCGTCGGTGTAAGGTGGGAAGGGAAACAAACACCGAGAGATCGTTGGGTAGCCACAACGGACCCTGCCTTTGCTTGAGGGCAAGGTGGAAAAGGGAACGAAGGCAGAGTGCCTTGGATGGTTTGCACACAAATCAACCAAGGACTTCCCCTAGCGTAAGCTATGGCTAGTGCTTGGGTTATCGTAAACGATGTGAATGGAATATAAACAACGATACGAAATGTAAATAAAGTGTACTAAATTATGAATAAAGCGTAAACAAAGTTATATTGTAAACAGAAGATAAACTGAAGTAAATAATGTAAATGAGAGGCAAAAAATGAAACTGTATTGTATTGTTTTCAAATAAGAATATGCACCGGTCAAAGCGTAGTTTTATATTCTAAGAATAAGAATAAGAATAAGAATATGGTATTTTTGTAGGTGCAAGCTAGTGAGTGGCAATAAATTGGTCTAAAAATTAAACAAATTAAGTTTTGACATATTGCTGAACATCTCTGAGTGTTGGCTTTTGGTGACTAAGAAATCCTTTTGTATTACTAAATGTTACTATATCAGTAAAAATTGAGATGTTGTGAATCCTATATTTTGGCAATTTCAGTTATTTTATGCTTCTTTTGGGCTTACAAATTAGGCTTATTTGAGTCATTAGAACTTGTCATTAAGGCTTGAGAAACATGAAGGCCACATGACATACAACTTGAAAGAAATTTTTAAACATTGGTTTATGATTATGAGCTTTTTCAAGATACACATACCTACTAGGGTAGAGCCTTCTTGAGTTGCCAATATTTACTTCTTCTTTTGGATTTTATTACATGTCTTTTCATGACATAATAGTCTCATAGGTCTTTCCTCTTTGGATGTCATTTCTTTGGCTTTAGATTACATGTCACTTGGTTTACAAATAATAATACCACATGGATTACAAATATTATGAGAAATGTCCTTTTTAAGCATCTATAGAGGACTTTACATAAGGACATCTAGGGTCATCCTTCCTAATATTTTTCATGACTTACAACAATGAAGTACAACTAATGACTTTGGATTGAACAACAAAACATCAATTGCAAACATTTAGGGGAATGTAAGAAATTAGAAATAACCTATCCTTCAAAGTAAAATGTTCCAAACATTTATTTACTATGCCTTAGACAAATTGTACTACAAAAGTACTTTAGAAAACTTTAATGGATAGATATGCCTTATCATCAAATTCATTTTTGCTCATGAAAACACCTCTTACCCTAAATTCATAATGTCACCTTAGGAAAACTGAACAAAACCATCAAGCTTTAATACTACATGTCAAAGCAAGTGCAACATAAGGTATTATTATTGGTGGAAGGTCATGAGCATCCCTACATTGGCCTAAACTTGTTTTAAAAATCATATACAAATAAATTACTAGGCATTGTTGGAGTATTGTCTTATGACTAAGAAATCCTTCTATATCACCAAAAATTGTTGTATCAAAAGAAATTGAAATGCTTTGAATTATTCTATATTCTAGCATATTACTAGTCATTACTTCTGGTGAATGTAATCAACCTCTATTGTAGTATGGATCATCTTGCTATCAATTTGGTTTTATCTCTCCTACCCTACTATGAAATGAAATATATTGTGTCATATTGATTTGGGTAATAAAAATTAATATCATTAAAATATATCATTGAAAGTATTAATGTACACATTAATTAAGAAAATTAGTAGACTAACAACAAGTAATAGAAGTAGAAATTCAATCATGAAATAGAAAGAAATGCATCAATAACAAAAACGTTATCCTAGGGAAAGCATATGAAAACTGCAACAATGGCTCCAACTCCTAGCAAGTCTTAATTTTGATGAAAAATTATAATAGAAAGAACACATTTAATGGCAAAAGGCCTTGAACAATGAAAGACTTACTCCCTCTCTCATTTGATCACTCAATGTAGCTTGATCCCTTGATGCAACCTTCATTTTTCCCATCCTTTAACCTATTAATTATATAGTGATTTTATAGGCTAAATAAATATGGTGGAAAAAAATAATAACATAAAATATATTGTCACATCATTAATCACTTTTGGCATGTTTGGAAAGTCACAACCATTACATGCACCAGTGCAAGTTATTTTCTTAAAATAAGAAACATAGCCATTACAATTCTCCTATTGTTGTTTATTTTAAGATATTATAACTAGGAGCAACTATTACATTTCATAATTTTCCAAAACAAGTTCTTTTCTACACCATTTGAACTTGTCCAAAGGAATAGTCTTGATCATCATGTCTACTATATTTTGAGGACTAGGAAACTTCTCAAGTGAAATGATTCCTTTTTCAATATGATCTCATATGAAATGATAATGAATTTCAATATGCTTTGTTGTTACATAAAACTCAAGATTGTTTAATAAGAATATTGGACTTTGGTTATTACAAGAGATTTTAATTTTCTTTTACCCTTCCTCAATGTCGTTGACTAGCTGTTATAGGCAAACCACTTCCTTTCTTTCTTGAAAAGCTACTACATACATGGCTTTAGTTGTCAATAATGTAACACAACTTTGTTTTTTGCTAACCTAGCTAACAACACCTATGTTCATTTTGAAGGAAAATTGACTTAAGGATTTTTAATGATCAAGATCACCATTCCAATCTACATCTAGAAAACAATGAAATCCAAAGGATCTTTTCTCATAATAGATGAAAAAATTAATAGTGTCTTTAAGATAACTAAATTTCTTTTAACTACCATCCAATGTTCCTTACTAGGATTAGACATAAACATGCTTATAGCTCCCATTGCATATGCAATATCAAGTATAGTATATACCATTACATACATGAAGATGACTACAACATTAACATAGATGATTTTTCTCATTTTCTTCATTTCTTCATCTTTTCTAGAGCATTTCTCCATTGATAACTTCATGCCCACAAAAATTAGAGTGTTTACTACCTTACAATCTTGTATATTAAATTTTTCTAGAATTTTATTAACATATGAAAATTAACCAAGCTATAGCTTTTGAGCATCTCTATTTCTTTTACTTTCCATGCCTAAGATTTTCCTTGTGGTATCAAGGTCCTTCATCTCAAACTAAGATAATAGCTAATATTTCATATTAGAGATTTCTTGCATATTATTTCCTACTATTAACATATAATTAATATACAATAGCAGTATCAAATAGATTTGTGCCTCCTTTTCTAAATCCATGCAAGGATCACTATTAGAAGTTACCAAATCAAAATTTATCATGCAAGAATCAAGTTTCTTATACCAGATCCTCAAGGATTATTTCAACCCATACAAGGATTATATCAAGTGCATATCATGTTCTCCTTACCTTTAATTCCATAACCTACAACCTACTGCATGTAGATTTCTTCCTCAAGGTTTCCAAAAAGAAAAGTAGTCTTGATGTCCATCTAATCAGGCTTAATATCTGAAGTAGCTAAAAAATAAAATAATAATCTTATAGAGGTTAGCTTTACCACTGGTGAAAATACTTCTTCATAATTCATACCCTTCTTTTGAGAGTATCCCTTTGCTATCAACCTAGCCTTGCACACTTCTCCTTCTTTTATGCTATAGAGCCATCTACAATTAATTGTTTTTTATAGGAAAAGTCAATAAGTTCCCATGTTTCATTTTTCATTAGTGATTTTTTTTCTCATCCACTAAAGTTTTCCAAGCTTTGCTAACTTTCAAATTACAAGCTTCTTGATAGAATTAAGGAGCATCAATAATATAAAAGACATATGAATCTAAATGCTAAGGTTGTCATATTACATGATTTAACCATTTTAGTGGTTGATCTTCTTCTTGAGGTAGATCTTCCACTCCATTAGTTTCATGATCAACTTGTGCTACAACTAATTCCTAGTCAATATCATAATGATCTTTTTCTAGAACATTTTCTTCAACCATATTAGGTTGAGATTATTCTTTAAATACCACATCTCTACTATACATTATTCTGTTAGTATTGGTATTTCATAGCTTATATCTTTTTAAAGCATGGTCATATCCAAGAAAAATACATTTATTATATTTATAATGAAATTTAGCCTTATATTCTTTTAGCACATGAGAATAGGATATACTCCCAAATACTATCAAATGATCTAAAGAAACTATTTTACCATATCCTATTTCTTGTGGAATTCTAGCCTCTAGTGATGATGAGGATGTTCTATTGATTAAGTAGCAATTGTTCATCATAGCTTCTACTCAAAATTTTGTTACAAGACCAACATCACTGAGCATGTGCTAAGATCATTTTAAAAGAATTTTATTCATTTGTTCTTAATGAGTCCCGATATCAGACCTGTGATATCAAATCCCCTATATTGAATATGCAATATCAGGGTAGATGAAGTGACATCGGATACATGATGTCAGAACCTATCTCATTGCCTATAAATAAGAGACAGAGGAACTTGGTTTTGGAAGTTAGTTTTTAGTCCGTTAGCCGAACTCTTGTAGTTTTTCCGTTCCAGAGTTAGAATTATTTCTAAGTGCTCGTAGTAGGAGTCATAAAGCGAATGGATCCTTATTCAAGCATTGTGTACCTAAGCACACCTTGTGTCCAAAAATAAAGACGAACTTTGTGATAAACCTTGCAACATTCAAAATAGCTTAATTATTTCATTTAAATGTTATTTGCTATTGTTTTCTACTCTCATTAGTTAATTAATGTTATTTCTATTGACCTATTAATTATCAATGAATTAGCACACTCAATAC
This sequence comes from Gnetum montanum, assembly GCA_015680685.1. NCBI lineage: Eukaryota > Viridiplantae > Streptophyta > Gnetopsida > Gnetales > Gnetaceae > Gnetum > Gnetum montanum. Next base: position 219,042 of record MNCI01016025.1, on the reverse strand, counting down.
GACCACTTCGAGCATATGTAGAACACTTGGTAATCCAGTAATGACTAGCATTTGGTAATCCCAGTAGTGTTACACTAGTTCAGAATGTGTCTGGCAAGTGGGAATGGATGTTGGTGTCAGGACTAGTTAGAGCATAGTTGATTAGTTAAATTAAATTAGTTACTCAATTATTTCATTTCTTCATTTTAAGAACCAGGAACGTAAAACATAAAAGGAATAAAAAGCATATACCTCAAGTTTACTTAACCATACAATTATGCTTTACAAGTAAGCTTGGGAAGACAATGATCACATAACTCATCCTTGTTCTATGTAATTGCACAAGCACTTAATCCTTGGAGTTCAATCAAATCACATGTGAATGGTGATATTCATATGGTTGGGTGTAGGGGTACATCACTACTCATCATTGGCACAATTGCCAGGGATTTTGTTGTTTGTGCGCTAATTAGAACTTAGAAAATCCTTCCATTATTGGAATGAATCCCTAGGGTTATTTATCCTACAATCATCAAAAAAGAGTATTGCGCACTGAATAATCAATCAAGTATCCTTCTTCTTATGAGAGTGCTTCACTGACTAGGTCTAGCACAATGAACAATCGGAGGTGGAGTACACATGATGATCCGCTCGTGCCCCAATAGTTTTGCATGGTATAAACTCATCCTAAAGAGCATATACTAGACTTTACCTTTATCCTCCACCAGGATGAACAACTACGTTGGCATGATTTAGAATGTAACATAGTGTTATCTCCGAATTGCTCAATCCCAAGCATGCTTCTTCATGCTCTCACACGAATTGGTATGCAGCACTTAAAGGTAGAGTATGTTGTGCATGAACATGAATCGAGAGAGAATCAACCCATGGAGGCACAACACCAAAGGGACCTAAAACAAGAGATACATCACAAGTCTATGAAGGGAAAATGGTCTCAGGATGTTCCATATATCCTAAGTGAGTACGAGGGTGGTGAACCTACCTTAAAAGGTTTTCCACAAAATGATGTTCCTTTCATTGACTTTAGTCAAGGATTTATGTATTAGAATCTTTACTCAACTATTCATAACCTAGGTTCTGATACCAATGGACACAAAGGGTCTGAGAAAGGAACACAAACATGTGACATTGATGGACATTTCAATCATAACCATGACCAAGGCTGAGACCACCAAAGAGAAAGTGATAGGTGCCATCATGACACCAGTCCTCCTTCCTCTTCACCCTCATAACTTCCTTCCCCATCTCCTTTGGGATCTGAACACAGTCACAAAGGGAAAGACCATGAGGACAATGGTAAGAGAAATAGAGATCATAGACAAAACAATCGAGAAAGGGGACAAGGGCATTCCAAAGAAAAACATCACGAAAGAAGGAAGAATAGGGAACAACATAAGCATCATAGAAGCTATAGATAATATGATCACGATAAACCCCTACTCACCACCTGGAGTATGTTAGATATAACTGAGGTTGTTAGGATCCCAACAAGGCACCAAAAAGATAGTAGGATCAAAATACTAGACCTGAATAACATCCCACGATTTGAAGGGGAATACAATGCTAATCCTCAAAACCACTTATAAGCATTTCACGATGCATCTTCCTTCCAAAATATAGAAAACAAGTGGAAAAAACTCAAGTTGTTTTCATGGACATTGATCATGGAAGTAGAAAGCTGGTACCAGTCCTTAGAACTAGAATCCATTTGTCAATGGAGTACCATGTTAGAGCTATTCAATGATAAGTATCAAATTTACTCCCGAGTGTTCAACCTACATAAGCAAATCCAAGGATGAAAACAAGGAGTACACAAACCCTTAAATTCTTGCAAAGGGAATAACTATGCCATCTTGTAGATGGGCTTAGGTACAAAATGCAAAGAACCCTTAGGACTTATGCCCAAGGAAGGCTATCTGAGCTCAAAGCCCATCAAATACAAAGATTGATGGAACAAGTTGCCAAGGAGGAAGGTGAGTTAAGGAAAAGAGAAATTTTAGAGAAATACAACAAATATCCTTCCCTCTAAAAGAAGGAAGTTAGATTTTTCGAAGATGAAGAAGAGTCACCACTTGAAGAGATGATTAATAGGAAAACTTTGCCCATTTAAAAACTTACATAAGAAGTATCAGCAAAGGTGGATCAAATGTGGAAGTCCCTAGATGATAAATTTCAAACCATTCTAAAAATAGTAGAAGAGTCTAGAGAGCAAAGTAGTGACTGAGAGAGAAGGAAACAGAAGGAAGCTAAGTATGCATGTAACAAAGGTAACGACAAAGTTTCCATCATTGAAGAGGCTATGGATTCAGAAATAGACAATGATGGTAGATGTGAAATATGCCAATATGACCATCTTAAAGGATGTTTCCTAGTAGTGTCACATCTACAAGAGTCTAGGATGTATGCACTAAACCCACAATTAAACAGATGGCAAGCACCCAGAAGGTTACCTTATTCTCAAGGTAATCCAAGGTAGTTTCACCAACCCTTGACATATTATTTGAGTGGAGCCCCACCACAATTGAATGAATAGTATCAATAGTGGAAACACACCCAATAATGGGGGATTCCACTAGCACATCAACAATACCCTTACTGTCAACCTAACCCATATGGGTATTATGTTCAGCAGCTGATCTCTCCACGTGGCTACTAGTCATGTTGCTCCTCACCCTCACTACTAGATTTATGAGTACTATAGAACTCCTTCTCCTAGGAGTGATGTTCCACATATGTACTATCCTTCTCATCTAATTGCACCTCTTCTACCCTTAGCTCCATTATCACCTTCTCCAACTAACATAACACTACAAGGGTTGTCAATCATCAACCTACTATTGGTTCAGACAACCACATAAAGAAGAGACCTTTCTTTAGAACCAATAGTCCAACCAAGTCCTTACAGACACAAGTAGCTAATTGTCCAAATTCCTTGCCATTGTTTGAATCTTTGGAGCTTCTTTCGAACCAAAAATCTGATCCAATGCACATGTTCATGTTGACTCATTCCATCACTGATTGGATTAAAGATGACTATCTTCCTAAGAAATTCTCTAATCCTGAAAGTCCTCTTATTTATTTACAAATCATTGGAAATGAGCCTTATAAAGATCCTTTGGATTTAGTTCCTAGTGTCAACTTAATCTCTCAAGAAATGTATAAAGCCTGGAACCTACCTTCACTAAAGAAGAGTAACATTCATTTAATGTTGGCCAACCAATCCATCACTATTCCATTGGGATAAGTGGAGGACATTGTCACCACTGTTTGTAGGTGGTCATATCCAATAGATTCCTAGTGATTCAAGTCAACAACTATAAGGGAAACTTCCCAATCATAATGGAAAGAGCATGGCTAAGTATGATCAATGTGCACCAAGGCATATGTGATCTTTCCCTAGAAATATCAAAAAAAAAATGTTTGAAAGGATCTAGAAGAAGAAAGTTCAATGCATCGCATACAGTGACACAAGGTGTAACTACATGTAGATGTCCTAGTTTGTACAATGTTTAACATTTCCTGCATGCAATCAGTGTGCACAAATAACTAACATACGAAGATGCCTGTATGCAGCAGCCACAAGATAGGAAGGCACCTAGTCACTAATAGCTAACCAAGAGAGCAATTCAACTCTATGCATAGAACCAACTAAAGGCTTAACTTGTGCCTATATCGATAGCAGAGATACATTAGAGTAAGTCCATCATCAACTTCCAAGTACTTACATCGAAAATATCAACTGGGGAAAGTTGAAAATCCTTGAAGAGTTTAAATAAGAGCCCCTCAAATTAAAATCACTACCGATTGGTATGGAGTATACATTTCTCAAGAATGAAAAATTTGTAATCATCAATACTAAGCTTGCTTCTAAATAAAAAGAAAAACTGCTGAATATGGTGAACAAATGGTCAAAAGCCTTTGCTTGGTCATATCCTAAATTAACCGGAATAGATCCTAGGATATGCCAACATAGAATTTACACTGATCCCTCTATGAAGCCTTGGTGACAACCACAAAGAAACTGAAACCAAAGCTTAAGTAAGTAGTTAAACAAGAAATTAAAAAACTTCTAAAAGGTGAGTTCATCTACCTCATTACTAATAGTGAATGGGTTAGTCCATTAGTAATTGTGCCTAAAAAGGGAGGTAAATGGAAGGTGTGTATGGACTTTAGGCTGTTAAACATGGAAACATTTAAAGACTATTTTCCATTGCCATTCATTGACCAAGTCTTAGATACCATTACAGGGCATTTCTATTATAGTTTTTTGCATGGTTATAGTGGATATAATCAAATTCAAATAGCACTAGAAGACCAAGACAAGACTACATTCATAAGTCCTTGGTAGACATTTGCATAGAGGTAGATGTCGTTTGGATTGTGCAATGCCCCAGTAACATTTCAACGTCTAGTTCTAAGTATATTTTAGCAGCAAATAGGGAATGGTGTGGAGGTTTCTATGGATGATTTCTCCACCTATGGAGTAGACTTTGAACAAGCATTGGACTAATTAGAGAAAGTACTGAAATGATATGTTGAAATCAACTTAAGGCTCAATTGGTGAAAAATCCATTTAATGGTCCAAGAAGGCATTGTATTAGGGTATAAGATTTCACAAATAGGGATAGAGGTACATCTTGAAAAGTTTAAATTCATCCAAGGATCAGTCATCAACCTGAAATTGTAAAAGATATCTAATCATTCCTTGGACATACTAGCTATTATAGACACTTCATCAAGAACTTTTTGAAGATTGCAAAACCATTAGTAGAATTAATGAAGAAGGACGTACCCTTTGAATGGTCCAGGGATTGTGAGCTAGCTTTCCAAACCTTAAAATAGAAGCTTGTAGCCCATTCTACAAGGTCCTGACTTGTCCAAACCATTCCATATAATAACTAACGCATCCAATTTTGCTTTAGGAGTTGTACTTACATAATTAGATGACCAAAAACATCCCTATTACATTCATTGTGCAAGTCGAAGTATTGTTGGTGCATAACTTAGTTACACCACAACAGAAAAAGAATTAATGGCTATGGTGTTTGCACTAGAAAAATTTAGGCACTATGTATTAGACTATAATATATTTGTACACATGGATCATAATGTAATATGGTTCCTAATGAATAAACCAATGGTGAGCTCTTGCATCATACGATGGCTCATGGTCTTACAAGAGTTTGATCTTATGATGACCGATCGTAAAGGCACCAAGAATGTTGTTGCTAATCAGTTATCTTAGTTACGATGGGACAACAAAGAGGACAAATATGCAATTTTTGATCACTTCCCTAATGAAATCCTCTTTGCAAATGTAATAAACAATTAATTAACCATAGAGACAAATTGGTATAGTAGCATTCTTACCTATCTTCTCACACAAGAAACACCACAAGGGCTAGACATTAAAAAGAAATAACAGTTTCTTCACCAAGCCAAATATTTCATGGAAATCAATGGACACCTTTATAAGGTATGTTCCGATGGCTTGGTTTGATGGTGTGTTACCAATGTAGATCAATTGTGAGTTCTCTAAGACACTCATGAGGGCCCTTCTAGGAGATGAACAACTATTAAAATCTTGCTTGCAAGATATTATTGGCCTACATTGTTTCGGGACACTTATCATTTCATCCAATTTTGTGAACACTGCCAACATGATTGGAGATTGACTACTAGAATGGAGGGTCCACAACAATGGATTCAACCTTTATAACCCTACGACATATGGGGTATTGATTTTATGGGGCCTATCATACCAATGTCTAATGAAAAAGCCTACATTGTTGTTGCTATTGACTATCTTACAAAGTGGGTAGAAGTAACTACTATTATTGACTATACATTATCTACCGCTACATGATTTGTTCAACAAAAAATCATAAACAGGTTTGGTTTGCCTCATGCACTTATTCCTGATAATGGTACACATTCTACAGGTGCGACCTTTTAGAAATTAATGCAATGCTTAGGAGTTGAGCATAAGGTAACTACACCATATCATCCTCAAGTGAATGGTCAAGCTGAGGTCGCCAATAGGGAGATCACAAAAATATTGACATAAACCATTAGCAAATATAGGTGAGACTAGAGCACCAAATTGAATGATGCTATTTAGGCATATCGCTCCAGATGAAAACTCCCTATAGGCTACTCTCCCTATGAGTTAGTGTATGATAAACCTCCAACACCTCCTATCCAAGCTAAGCTATGTACACTATCTACAACATGTGACCTCAACCTTGACCTTAGTCTAGCATAGAAAGAATGGTTAATAAACCTTAACTTTCTATATGAAAATTGATTAGTCACCCTATCATCCAACGAATTGCACAAGGTCTTCAACAACAACGTCATGACCTAAGAATTAGGAAAGTTACATACCAACTAGGATATAAGTTTCTTTATTAGAATCTTGCACATGTGCCACAATGAACTAAATTTAAAATGCTATGGGAAGGACCTTATATCATTCATGAAAATTTTCCTTCAGGGGCCATAATGATCTATAAACATGAAAGCCTAGGTAGGAAATTATTAGTCAACATCTAGCAAACCAAACCCTTCCATAAGCCTAAAATGGCCAATACTAACACTACCTCTATTAATGGACAACCTTGCTCATTATTTTGGATTTCCTCCATCTACCTCAATGGTGGGGGAGATGGCCACCAATGCTAACCATTCTAAGCCCTCAGTTTCCTTTATCTTCTTTTTCTACACATTCTTCATCTTTACTTATTTTTGTTTTACACCATCATTAGCATTTTTACTATTTCTTTCTCTATTACATTTTGTTTGAATTACTATCACTTATTGTATAATAACTGCTCATGATGGTGGATTGTACTATAATGGTGTTGATTGCTAATGTTTGGTTTTTACCTTTGACTTTAAATGTTGATGCAAATATATGGTTTCTTTTGATAAAACAGGCAAATGAGTCCACATCATTCATTCATCCATACAACTCTATGGTCTCCCTTTGTTTTGAAAATTTATTGTCCCTTTTTCTAAGAAAATTTATTAATGACTTGGTGGCTTGGTATTCTTCAAACCAAGGAAACATCCAAATGGATTGAAAAGAGTGTGACTTCAAGGGGATTCAACCCATTTGTACTGGCTATTCTCTTGGGTACTTGGATGTTTTTCATAGGTTTTCCACCATTCCACTATTGACCAATATCAGGAAGTTGACTAAATCAAATAAGTCTTTGCATGATGTGGTTCTCACTCAAAAAGAAAAAACAAACTAGTGGGAATTCAAAGCATACCCCTTAGACATAATAAAGGAACATGGGCTACAAGCACTGGTTATGGTAGTAGAAAGACATGTTACCCATGTCTGAAGGTTCCCTCAAACTAAGGCCCTTTCTCACTTCTTGCTTCTCTATTCTTCTCTTGTTGGAATGGTGGTTGCTTTGTAGAAGCATTCTTTCTACTTCAAGAGGATGGATTGGTCAAGTGTGCTGATGCGAGGTCACCAGATGTGGTTAGTTTTAATATGGATTTGGGCTGAATTTTATTAAGTCACCTTAACCACATACCACACAAGGGACTTTACACAACCTTAATTTTGGGATTCCATTCCATTTCATTATCTCTTTCCATATTGCTTTCCATATTCCACCTCATTGTAGATTTTATGATTAATCTATATCTTGGTTGATGCATTATTATTCTTTGGTAAATTCTTGTGGGTAAGTTCTTAACCATTGTTTCCATATGCCATTCCTAGATCCTATAGACTCTTTGGTTTATGGGTTTGTCAAAGCATAAAGGGCATGAGCCTGCTTTGGGCAGGACCCACTGGCATTCCTTTCTGGTGCAATTTTTAAGTTCTTTCCCTTAAAAAATTTCATGCAATCAAATATTTTCCATTTCACCCCATCCATGACATCCATTTTTATTTTTGTTTTATTGGCTTCACCATTGTTATTTATCTAATCTTTCTTGTTCTTGCATTTTCCATCCTACTGCTATCAGAGGTTTACTCTTAGTCGCGGGGGCCTATCACAAATTTTTCCATTCCATTACTTATCTCACCTCTACACCTTGGGTAGTTATCAATTACAAACCTCTAACCTAGTGTCTACTATACCCACAACCTAGCCAATGTGCTTCATATCAAGGCAAGGTATCAACTACATCTTATCTTATCTATCCTTGCTAATTTGTGATTGTGTTGTGTGTGTAGATGGTGATTACACAAATAATGGACTGGGATAGGAGGAAGCACTTAGGATGGACTGGAGTTGAAGTAGTTATGCAAGTAACATGCTTAATCGTGGGGCCATGGATGAACAACAATGTGCACAATTTTAACATCGTTAGCAATGCACCTCATTTTCTTTTCTCTCTCTCTCTTCAAGTTATCGAATGAGGGTCTAGATGCCATCTATGTACAATGTTCATCACAATGGTAATGAACACCAATGTTGTAATACATTTTTCGATCCATTCATCAAGCACTTGGAGTCTCTCATTCCATGTCACCGTTAGTTGTCATTCAGTTAATAATCCCATACCTTCCCAATATTTTGCAAGGACCTTGAGGACAAGTTTTCATTTAGTTATGAGGGTATGATGAGTTTCGATATCAGACCCATGATATCAGATCCCTGATATCATATATGCGATATTAGGGCAAACCAAGTGACATTAGATACATGATGTTAGAACTTGTCTCATTGCCTATAAATAAGAGATAGGGGCCCTTGGTTTCGAAAGTTACTTTTTAGTCCCTTAGCTGAACTCATGCAATTTTTTCTTTCCAGAGTTAGAATTATTTCTAAGTGCTAGCAGTAGGAGTCATAAAGTGAATGGATCTTTATTCAAGAATTGTGTACCTAAGCACACCTTGTATTTGGAAATAAAGACAAACTTTGTGATAAACCTTGCAACATTCAAAATAGCTTAATTATTTCATTTAAATGTTATTTACTATTATTTTCTATTCTCATTAGTTAATTAATGTTATTTCTATTGACTTGTTAATTATCAAAAAATTAGCACACTCAATACACTTCGAGCATATGTAGAACACTTGGTAACCCAGTAACGACTAGCGTTTGGTAATCCCAGTATTGTTACACTGGTTTAGGATGTGTTTGGCAAGTGGGAATAGATGCTGGTGTTAGGACTAGTTAGAGCATAGTTGATTAGTTAAATTAAATTAGTTACTCAATTATTTCATTTCTCCATTTTAAGCACCAGGAACAAAAAACATAAAAATCATAAAAATCATATACCTCAAGTTTACTTAACCATACAATTGTGCTTTAGAAGTAAGCTTGGAAAGACAACGATTTCATAACCCATCCTTGTTCTATGTAAGTGCATAAGCACTTAATCCTTGGAGTTTGATCGGATCACACATGAATGCTTGTATTCATATGGTTTGGGGTAGGGGTACCTCACCGCTCATTAGCTCCACAACTCCATTTTGTTATGAAATGCCTAGAATGCTATTCTATCTAAAAATATTAAGGATCTTGCAAATCCTTTCAAATTAATTTGAACAAAATTCCATACCATTATTTGTTCTAAGGGATTTATTTCATTTTTCAAAATAATTTTTAAGAAGAAATTTATATTCTTTGAATTTATTGAAGACTTCATACTTAAATTTTATAAAGAAAATACATATTTTCCAAGAATAATCATCTATGAATGAGATAACATATTCAGAGCTAGTAATAAAAGCCACCAAAACAGGACCAAATACATCATTATGAATGAGATCTAATGTGTTTTTAGCTCTTCGAGTATTTGTAGAAAAGCCTAAACAATGTTGATTTTCATTTACGTAATATTCAAAAGGAGGCATATGATCTTGGAATTTATCTTTAATTATACATTTTTCTTGAAGAAGTTGGATGAACTTTTCTCCCACATACCCAAGTCTTCTATGTCATAGGTTCATGTTGAAGTTTTCTTTTCAAGCATAAAAACATTTAGCTTTGTCAGCAACTATATTCTACCTAGTACAACATCCCACCACCTTTTTTGAATCATATAACTATGATTTCTTTTCCTTAAAATATTTTATAATTCTTATTTCCAAATATTATAAATATGTAAAAATCATCAAAGTCAACCATAGCTAGTAAAATTTTGGTGAGTTATAGGATATGATACACCTTGGAAATTATTATTAATTTTCCGTTACATGACAACGTTAATTTACAATAGCCCTTAACAACATAAGTTTTATTATTCCCAAGAAAGAAAGAAGAGGACAAAGCTTTAGGGTATTCAAAAAACCATTCTCTTCTATGAGTAAAGCTATATGAAGCACCTAAATCAAAATACCAACAATTATAATTAGGATTACCTCCATTTGTGATAGTACATTAATTTAGAAGTTTATCCTTAGCATCTTTCCTAGAACCATATTCAATCTCTTTGTCCTTCTTCTTCAAAAATTTGTAGTCCTTTTTCAAAGTGATCATGCTTCCCACAGTTTCAAAACATTGGAGATTTTCTAGAAGCATCATATTCAACTTTTTTGAATTTAGTATTATTTTTACTAGAGTATTTACTAAAGTATTATTTACCTAATGCCATAATAATCAATGCTTTAGTAGGTACTAGTTATTCTATTATCAATCTTCCTACAACTTCATCAAATTTTAATCGTGTCCTAGTGCTAGTAATATTTTGAGCAATATTATCCCATGATTTAGGAAGAGACTATAACAAAATAATATATTGATCCTCCTCTTCTATATTACTACCTATTGATAGTAACTAACTTACATTGGTACTAAAAGTAGTGAGATGAAAAGTAGTAGTTGCATTATCAAATATTTTTAATAAGAATAAATATCTTCTATGATGAAATCGATTTGATTGGGAATTTGATTAACAAATTCTACCAACACCATCGCATAGAACCTTTGTAGTCATTTCACTTTTCAAATTTATGAGAATAGAATTTGTAATACCTCTCTTTATTCTACCAAGAGCCAAACAATATAGCTGAGCTTACTCATCTTGCTTGTTTGGACACTTGGTTTAATGATTCAGATTTATTGCTTATTTTTTATCAAAAGATCTTCCATTTGGACCTTCTATAGATCATAGTTTCTACCATTGAATTTTTCTATTTAGAACAACTTGTTATTTTACTACGCTTAATGAAATAAAAGCCTTTGTAATCAAATCAACTTTTCTCTATTACCAATTTGTGAATATACACCACAATTAAGAAAATTAATAGACTAAAACCATGCAACAAAAGTAGATATTTAATAATGAAATTGAAAGAAATGCACCAATAATAGAAGAATTATCTTGAAAAAAGCACCAATATCTAACTTTTGCTAAACTTGATAAGAGTAGCCACATCAACTAGGCTTGTACAACACTGATCTCTTCTCCATTAATAGATTTTATTTTTTAATAAAACTTTATTATTTGAGCTTTTCTTTTTCCTATGAGCTTTTATGCACATTTATAATTTCTAGCTTTCTCCCCTTTATATTTTCCTAAAAGTTTGTAAATAAAGTTTTTTTCCTTTGTTTAAAAGAAAGACATTGTGATGAGGACATCACCCACCTCATGTATCATCCTCAATGGAATATTTTATGTATTTCTTGTTATTTATGAGTATTTAATATTTTCTTGTAGTATCTCTCTCTATTTTTGAGTGCTTTAGCATGATTGGAGATGTTTTGAGCTATTTTGATAAGTTCAAGGAGTTTTGGGGTTTATGGGGACTTGTTTGAAGGTGTCCAAAGATTCTAGACCTTAAAATGAACATCCTTTATTTTGGTCCTATTAGGATAAATATCTCCTATGGAGTATATATGCCTCCCTTGCAAGATAGATGTCTCCTCTTAAGATAAGACATCATGTATGTAGTATAGACATTTATCATACAAGCTGAATGTCTCTTATACAAGCTTACAACTCTAGGAAGACATCTACACTACTTGTAAGACATCTTCTCTAGACTCAAGATGTCTACACCACCTAGAAGAAATCTTCTTTATAAACTAACTAATTTCAAGTGGGACATCTTCTCTTATTTAAAGATGTCTTTTCTAACCATAGGATGTTATTATACAAATTCTAATAAACTCAAAATTTTAATTTTTAATATCATGGTGAGAAAAGGTCATGAGACAAAATATAAATGAGCCTTTTAAACATCCATTTAGGTAGGAGGGAGAGATGTGAGGAGAGAGTGATGTTAAGCTCAATTTAAGAATCCATTTTTGTAAGGCTTCATAGCCATTTTATGTGTAAGTATGTTTTATTAGATCTTTATTACATGTCTATCCTAAACATTTGTTTCCTGCATTTATATTTTTCTTTCATTTTCCAAGAAGAATGAAGAACTATTTCTTTCTTGTTTCCAAATGTGTGTGCAAGTTTAAAGACCTTAGTTTTAATTTTTGGATTACTAAAGCCAGGTCCTCACCAACTTGGTACTAGAATAAAGGATTGAAAAAAATTAAGTTAAGGAGAGGAATACTCTACATCAACTCAAAAGAATTCACTTATCTCCAACTTTATTTTGATTTTGTAATTTTGTTTATGTTAATTTCCATTCTCAACTAGGTTTGATTATTATTTTTTTGGCTATTTTGGGTGATCAATTGAATTAGGTATTGGAAATTCTTATTGTAAAAAATTATCAGTAACTTTGTTTAGCTAGGACTTTTGTAAATTGTATGAATTCTATTTTAGCTTTTCATATCTATTGTGGAATCTAATTGGCTACTCTAATTTTGGTTGTGAGTACTCTTAATTCTTTTGTAGTTGAGTATTTATGTATTTTATATTTTAGATCTATTTGGTCATTGCACACAAGAAGAAATTAGTCTAGGACATAGTTAAGGACATGAAAGATTTAAGGAATGCACTCTAGATTCATATGGACAAAATGGAAAAGCTTAAAGAAATGAAAGATTAGCCTCCAACACCAAGGACATGTAGGAAAGATGTTAACTCAAAAGTTTCTTCACCAAGGGCTTCATTAACAAGTCAATCATCCATGTTAGACATTAAAGATGATATTCCTTTTTGGGATGAAAACATTGAAGATGAGGAGAAATATGATGGAAATCATTATTTTCCAATTATTGGGTCAAGATCCTATAGGTTTAGATTTTCAAAATGGAGGAACCATGGATCTACTTCTAGACCTTAAAGGAACCCTAAGGAGGAAATGAAGGTCACTCTTGTAAAGGCATTTAGGAATGCCTTTAGAATGCCTCATGTAGAAGTGAAGACTTTTAATGGGATGAAGGCCACTGAATCTTTTCTTTCTTAGTTAAAGATCTCAAATAAGTACTTTGAACTTGAAGATGTAGAAGACCATTACAAGGTGTCATATACTAAGACCAAAATTAAGGGTATCACACATATTTGGTGGAAGAAAGAGAGTAATGCTTACCTTGTAAGTAATAGAGCTCCTATTAAATATGGATCCCTGATGCAGTTCATGCTCAAACAAAAATTTGAGACAATCCACTATAGATAAGATGTAATCCAAAAATTAAAATATCTAAGGCAAGGTATTATGAGTGTTAAATACTTCTACATGATTTTTTGTAAATCTTTCTATCAAGCAAAAAGTTTATTGGGATGGTTATCAACAAGCATCTACTTTTCAAGGATTAAAGAGGGAATACCAATAAGAGTTGACATTCTATGAGCCCCAAACATTGGATGAGACTATTGAATTAGCTTTTAAAGCTGATAAGAAAATTCAAGGCTTTCATAGAGATCCTAAATCTTCTTGGTGCAAAGACTTCAAAGCTTCTACATGTAAGAAGGTATCCAAGAAGAATGGAAATGTCAAAGAAGATACAAATAAGAAGTAAGAGAAGAATGAGCAGCAAGAAGAAAAGAAGAACAAGAAGATTTTGTATGGGATGAAGAGTAGGAAAAAAATTTTATTACTCTCATATTGGCTATTCTAAATTTTTCCAAGCTTTTTGAAGTAGACATGAATGCAAGTGGACTTGCAATTGAAGTGGTGTTATTTGAAGAAGGTAGGCCCATTGCATTTTTCTTAGAAAAATTCAATGAATCGAGGCCATAGTATATTATGTATGAAATAGAATTATATACTATAATTTAGATCATTAAACATTGGAAATATTATTTGTTGGGAAGTGAATTTTTATTATTGACTACTCACAAGGCATTATAATTCTTGAATTCATAAAAGAAGTTGAGTTCTAAGCATATGAAATGGATGCAGCATCTCTAAGAATTTCACTTTGTGCTATAACATAGAAGTAAAAAAAGTAATATAGTGGCAAATGCTCTTTCAAGAATTTATATTTTCAATCATTCATGTAACTATGTAGAAGAACTTGAGGCCTTGACATCTTTGTACTCTTATTATCCTAATTTTGAAAATGCTTAGAAAGATCTTAATGCTCCATTTCTTGGTAGAGTGGATAGGTGATGAGACTATCATCTATAGTAGGGCATCCTCTTCAAGAATGATAAGATATGTGTGCCAAAGTATGATTTTAGGTCAAGAATTTTAGATGAAAAACATAATTGTAACATGATTGGATACATGGGTAAGACAAATACATATGAGCTTGTAGGGAAGAGCTACTATTGACTAGATATGAGAAATGATATAAATAAATTTTCTAGAGAGTATCTTTTTTGACAAAAATTTAAGGGAAATAATGGTATTATTGGAAATTATTTATCTTTTCCAATTCCTAATGCTCTATGGAAAAGTGTCTCTATGGATTGTATTTGTGGAATTGCCAAAACACAAGCTGGTCATGATTCTATTTTTGTTATTGTTGATAGATTTACAAAAATGGTCCATTTTATTCCTTATAAGAAAATCAATGATGTATTTCATTTTGCTCACATGTATTTCCAAAATGTTATAAGATTACATGGTCTTCCATTGAATATTACAAGTGATAAAGATGTTATGTTTACAAACCATTTTTGGATGTCATTGTGAAAATTATGGAATACAAAAGTATCCTTTTCTAGTGTTTATCGTCCACAAACTAATGACCAAATTGAAGTTGTAAATAATAATTACTCAAAACTTTAAGGTGTCTTTGTAAGGATCAGCCCAATATATGGAAAAATATTTTTCCACATGTTGAGTTTAATTATAATGATTTTTATCATTCTAGCATTAAGAAAAGTCCATTCGAGGCAAACTATTGTTACACTCCTAGCATGATTCATGTTTTGAGGAAATTTAATGATCATGTCCATGTTAGTTCAAATTTTGTGAAAAGCATGTAAGACTTGCATAAGTAACTAAAGAAAAAACTTGAAGATAACACAAAAGAAGTTGCTAGTACCATGAACTTGGGAAAGAAGAAGGTGATATTCAATGTTGATGATTATGTATGGCTTCATGTGGGTAAGTAGAGGCTAAAGAAATGTAAAATTCTCCAAGATAAAGTCCAAGAAGATTGGTCCATTTTAGATTAGGGCCAAAGTAAATGACAATGCTTATGCGCTTGATCTTCATGATTATTTTCATTTTCTTGTGTGTGTAATGTTTTAGATTTGAGTCATTTCCATAGAAAAGTGCTTACATCTAACTTGTAGGACATTATTAAGGTCCTCAAAGATTTACTTGAAGATCAAATGTCATCTAAGTCACCAAGAAAACTAATTATGTTACAAGCAAGAGAAGTTTGAAGTACAAGGAGCTAAACGATACATGAGTACTTGATGCATTGGAATGATGAGGAACTTGAAAATGCAATTTGGGTTCATAAAAAGGACTTGGCTTTTTGGAGGCTTAATGGTATCTTCAGTAGACAACTAACTTGAAAATAAGTTTCAATTTTAAGCATGGAAAAGATTATGAGAACATCATCCTACCCATGTATCATCCTTAATGGAATGTTTTGGGTGTGCCTTCTTTTTTTATGAGTGTTTCATATTTGTTTATAGTATCTCTCTATATTTTTGAGTATTTTGGCATGTTTGAAGGTGTTTTGAGGATATTTTCATGAGTTCAAGGGGTTTTGGGATTAATGGAGACTTGTTTGAAGGTTTCTAGATGTTCTAGATCTCAAAATAAGCATCCTTATTTTTAGCCCCACCAAGATAGATATATCCTCTAGAGTATAGATGTTTTCATTATAAGATAGATATCTTCTCCTAAGATAAGATATCTACCATACAAGCTAGACATCTCTTGTATAAGGTTGTAACTCTAGAACGATTTCTATACCACTTGCAAGATGTCTCCTCTTGGCCAAAAACCTAATACATGTATGCCATCTATAAGATATCTCCTCTCTAAATTGACTGTTGGTAGGTCTCCTCTTCCTTAAAGTCATATTGTCTAATCATGGGATGTTATTGTATGGATTCCAACAAACTCAAAATTTCAATTTTAAATGTCAAGGCAATACAAGGTCATAAGAAAAAAGTATAAATGGACCTCTTGGGCATCCATTTGGGCAAAAAGGATAGAAGTAAGGAGAGAGTGATGTTGAGCTCCATTTGAGCATCCATTGTTATAAGAATCTATTGTCATTTTCTTGTGTGAGTATGTTGTATTAGATCTTGAGCACTTGTCTATATTTAATTCCAGCATTTGTATCTCTTTCATTTTCTAATGAGAATAAAGATCTGCTTCTTGTTTCTAAATGTGTGTACAAGTTTGAATACTTTAGTTTCAATTTTTGGTTTATTGAAGTTAGGTCCTCATTACTTTTCCATAGTGTTGAGCTTGGCTTTTAAAAAAAATAGAGCTCTCATAAATCATTTATCTTATTAATTGTACTATAGGATGGATTTCCTTTTTCAAACCCAAAAAAAGAAAAAAAAAAAGAAATTTTGAGCTTCTTTTGGTATTAAGGGACTCACAAATTTTCAAGAAAGAGAAGAAGTGGAGCTTATTTTTATGTTTTGGCCCTTCATTTATGAAAATTTAGGTACAAGCTGTAAACTTACAGGCAACAAGTTCAGCCAAGAAAGACAGGTTGCCTTAAAAATGTACAAATCTTGTTCTTGGTTTAAAATCATAAAAGTTCTGATCCAAAGATCCTTTTGCCTTATCTATAAGATAAGATAAATGGATGGATGATCACCTAGTTGCTGGAGCATTAAGATCCTTTTTTCTTTCTTTCTGTTAAGCTTCTTTTGGCTAAGAGGCCAGCTACCAGCCCCTTCTAAGAGAGTCCTCCTCTGTCAGGCTAAGATGGTTTTATCATCATAAGAGTGAGCAGAATTATTATTTTGGCTAAGAGTTTTTGCTGAAAGGCTAAATACTTTATTACATGGATTTCATCCTTGAAAATAAATAATTATTGTTATAAAGTTGGGCAAAGAGCTGAACCTTTTCAAAAAAATTATCAGTAAATAACTTACAGTGATTTTGATTTTTGTTTTTCAATATAAAAATTAATTATTGATGAATCAATTTGAAAATATAAAATATTCTCTCAGACCAATAATAAATATATATCATAAACATATAACTAAAGTAATTTTATTATAATTATCTGTCTGCGACATCATGTTACTTTAACACTTTCCACCCTAGTAACTAGTCAGTGGCAAAATTAAGACACTGTGACACAGAGGATAGATGCATTAGCATCAAGCTTCGTGGCTTGTCTGCTTCATAGAAATGGTACTGCTTAAGCATAAATGTGATGCAATATGTCGCAAATGAAGTAGGTGTATATCAAATTGTCACCCATGAGTGTAGCACATCAACTAAAATGACAAATGGCAGACAAACACATTTGAAAATGGCATATGGAAGCCAATTCCTTGGAATCTATGAGATGTTTCAGATGGTCTGAAGGATGTGGTGTCTGCAAAGTCTCTAAAATAATTTTGAAAATGATGGAATCAAACAAGTTTCATAATTTCTTTTGTCCCTGGTATGACAAACACAGTATTGGAAATGATGGAATCAGATCAGTTTCAGAATTCCCAGTTAGTGTACCACAACAATTAAGACAAAAGACAAAGACGGTCATGGAAATAATGGAATCAAAATAGTTTTTTTGTTCATTGTTGAACCAAAGGATGTACTTTGTAGTTTGGGAGTGTCCACATCAGCTAAGATGAAAGACAAACAGTCTTGAAAACTAAGTAATCAAATAATTTCTTTAAAATATTTTTTTGTTTTTTTTTTTTGGAAATTATGACTTAATATTGCCTATTCAAAAACTTAATGGACTAACAATATTGATTAAGGATGATTTTATTAAAGTTACATATTATTATATTTGGCTAAGTTAAAAATGAATATCTATGATTAAAGATGAGGATGATAATGTTGTTGGGTGTTTTGATCTTGGTTATATTCTCTCGTATTGGTAACCACATTTTCCAAATTTTTTCATCTAAAAGGTCAGAATAGAAAATCTGCATTAGGTTAAATATCTGATCCTATTTTAAATAAGCTTCAATTTTACCTTGTGTTTTATCCGGATCTTATGATTAACCCCAGATTTTACAAACTCTGCTTACAGGTTAATTAAAGGATTGTGATACTGATGGCAGGGTTTAAGTCAACCTTAGCATCTTGTGTATGCTTCTCTTTCAATGGGCATATCTAGGCAGTATCACTTTCAAAGTAGGTAACAAAGAAAGTATTGCTTTCATGAATAGATTTTCTCTCGATCATGACCTGTAAACAGAACGTTCATCCTTCCAAGAGGGGTAAGGGCCAGAATTTTGGATTTTGCTATATACATCAAAGCTAGTATAATAAGGTCCGGCAGCATGACCGTACATTTTCAGCCTGGGTGCTAGGCCTGACAGTGTAGTCGTGTACGTCTGCTAGTCTTTCAATGCCCGTGTCTGCGCATCAGCTTTGAATGCCCATGTCTGCGCACCATTCTTTGATGAATAGATCTGTCACAAGGTTCCAAACTTATTATTACTCTTCTTGCAATGTGCATGTCTGAGCACCATCACTTTCAAGGAGTGGGTAAACTAAGAAAGTATCCCTTTGATAAATAGATTTTTTCTTCTGACTTCATTAAAGGATCATCACCTCCAGCAAAGCTTAGAATCTTTCATGTTTTGAAAAACATTCCGATGTTTCTTGAAAGACGTCAATTATTTCTGCATAACAAATTTATATATAATATGATGTTTATCATTGATATAGTTTTGAAGTAGCATGCATGATTTTAGTGACGAATCTTATAGAGAAAAAGGTTTTTGGAATTTATTGGTTTATTTCATGGAGATAGGGAAAAGTAAACAATAAATAGTTGATGAAAGGGTCAGTATATGATTCAAAGTCTAACTTTTCCATGTAATTGCACTTAGACTTAACCTTGAACATAATTCTTCAAGTTAAAAAACCAGGACCTTACCATCACTCCAAATAATAATACATTTTTTTTGAACTTCATTCAAATAATGAAATTGATCCATGAAAAAGTAAATTTGATAAATGAGCTAAGGACTTATTGGTACTGACTTGGTTAAATGCACCTACCCAAAACTGTAACAAGACAGCTGTTACAGTTGTTAGCTGCATTAGTGTCTTACTGCAATGATTATCACGTGTCTTTACTGTCTCACCAATCAAATTTCTGGATGATTCTTTTGTGTTGCCCTGGCGTTCATACATTATTTGGCAGTGAATATCCATATCAAAGTCTTTCTATATAAATGAATCAATCCCTCCATAACCACTGACTCCTTTCATATGAAGTTAACTGGATCAGTCATTTTCAGACTAATACAAAATGTCTAGTACTACAATAACTGGTTTGATTTGGGAATGTGGCTCGGTATATTTTCATGACAACATTTGGACAGAGGACCTTGTTCTATCCCTCAACTCACCATACCTGGTATCTTCTGTTCCACCATTTTGTGAACAGAAAAGTAGATTTCCTAATTCTTTTGTGTTTACAATATAACTATTTACATTTTACAGATTCACATTTTCTGTGGCAGGATTCTCAATATGTAAATCAACTTGAAACTATTTATTGAAGAAATAAAGAACATGATCAGGATCCTTGCTCTGTTTCAATCCAATCTGAATCAAACAAACGAGGGAACATAGATGTATATGAATGCCTTCAGGTGGTACATGTTCTTCCGTCTCTTGCTGTGAACAAATACTTCACCAAAGAAATTAAGAATGCTCTTGATTATGTTCACAGGTAAAAAGTCTTGTAAAGTCTTCCTTTTTGTCTAATTTTTTTCTTTTCTTTGTTGGGACTTTCATCACCCTCATTGGTTTCATAACTTACTGCATTTGGGTTAATGGTTTCCTTTTAAATATATTTTGAATAATTGACACTAAAATGGATCTATTGGACAAAAGAAATATACATAGTAGGTGTAGCAAACACTTCATCAATAAAGTTACCAAGTTTTATTGGTGCTATTACAAAAAGCTCAAATAAACTATTACCTATAATTTACAATTTGTGGCAACTTTGCTCTAGATCAGGACATTTCAAGAATATGTGATCCCCATCTTCAATTGCTTTTGATTCCATAAATGACAGGTTCTCTCTTCTCTTGGAGTTTGGACCTATCTAACTATTTCAATTCTAAAATAATGGAAGCTCAATCTTGTTAGACTAATTCGACATCATGAGCAGCAGATAAATAAGTTATTTTGAAGTTGATGCCTCCTTTAATGCTATCTAGAATTATTTCTTTCCTTCTATGAAGGAACTCCCTTATATTATAATGTAGAATATCAATCTCAATGTTCTATTTTTTGACTCAAATCATTCTTTTATAGAACCATCCTTTCTTTTGTGTAGCAACTAAGACTTCCTTCAAAAATTGAGCTGTTATGCAAAGAGCTTCTGTTTCTAATGGTATCATATTGTACTAAAATTTTTCTACTAAAGAATACTTAAAAACTTCATCTATTTTCTTTCAATTTTTACTAGCAGTTCTAATACCCCACACTCCATATCCACACAGAAGAGTTGGCTGTACAATAGAACAAAAGAACTGTTTTCTGATTTCTAAGTGTTTTAAATCAAATAAGACTTTTAATCCACATGCCATCCTCTCTTTTATGCACACTTACATGTATAATTGTCACAAAGATCTATATCAAGGTATCTATAAATTGGTGTCACATTTACTTGATTTTTTCCAATAAAAAAAGAGTAATCATTATTCCAATTTGAATTATATATTTAATTGAATCTTCTCAATTCCCATGCCCAGGTCTTTAGGGCAGCAGGACACTCAGCATCTTTGCACAAAAGTTGTTAATTCATTCACTGACTTTCTATTTATTTCATATTTAGAGTTGTATTGTGTGTTCATGTTGATGAGTACAAGCAAAAATAGCAACGAGCACTCAGAACTTTTCTCCACTTCTTTGGCATTCAGGCTTTTCAGGATACACGGCTATGCAGTCACACCCAAAAAAATTACTCAAACTATCATCATTCTATCATTTTTTAATCTTGTTCTTGAGTGTTTTTTCATGAACACTGCAGAAGCCCTGGAAACTTTCAAGACAGTCGACTCATCAACTCTTAGGTTGGAGCCAACTGCTGAGACTAAGATCCCAAAAGCAGCAACTGCTGCAGATGAAGAAACACACGTGAAAAGTATTTTGAATCTGTTCCAAGCTTCTGGTTTCTATTTTGCCGAAGACAGTATTTTGCAAGAGGCAGAAGATTTCTCATCTGAATTTCTGAGGGACTGGCTACAACACATTAACAATAAACAGCATGGAGACGGTTCAGAACAGTCACTGCCCCAAAGAAGTGCATGCATAGTTTTGTGATTAATCACATTTTTGAACCTCCACTCTTGCCACTCTTTTCCCAGTAACTGAATATCTGAAATATTGGTAAAATATGTGTTGGATTATCCATGTTACAGCAGTCCAACACTGTGGAATGCTAGAAATTACATAGACATCTATCAGTCAAACCATGATAGAAATTACATAGACATCTATCAGTCAAACCATGATTGGCTCAGGTTTGAATATTCTTCCAGTACATTTACTTCTTTTCGCTTCTATAATAATATCTCACCTTTACCATGGCTATTGAAATTGAAGGTCCAGTTTGAATGAAAAGATTTTAAAGCTGGCAAAGCTAACATTCAACATCAAGCAAGCAATTCATCAAAAAGAGATGAAAGACTTTATGACGTAAGTAATAAGCAATTATAGCATTGACATAAAACTTTTTATCTGGCGTGATTCTGATTGGGCATGACTTAATATACATTTTCATATAATGAGAAAGAAAATGTTCCTAAGGTAAGTTACATACGGTTTGGCCCAATGGAATGCTATTTCTTTGGAGCCCTCAGCATTCCTGAACCACAGTATGGGGATGTTAGATTTGCATTAGCAAAATCATACATGCTCGTTTATGCTCTTGACAATACAGCCGACAACAATGCAACCTTCACAGAATTGAGACTTTTCTAGGAAGCACTTGAACAGTGAGGACAGTAAATTGAAAATATAAAGCATTAGATTTTTTTATGATTATAATAGTTCCTAACCCTTTTTATGCATTACAGAGAATATCTTTTAAAAGTGGAAATGGAGTCTTATCCAGAGCAAGTTCTCAAATTTACAATTGCAACAATTAATGAAATTGCCTTGAAAGCCAGTAGAAAGCAAGGGAGTGATATGAAAACCTTGATATGAAAACCTTGCCTCAAGAAAGCTGTGAGTGATTATTTGAATCTTAAAATCAGCATTAGTGGTCATAACAAATTATATATCTGTCAATGGTGAATTTTCTTTTTCTTTTTTTATGCATCTTTGTTGATTTGCCTTCTTGGTGTTAGTGGATGAATTTGGCGAGGGCCTATCTCCATGAAAGCGAGTGGAATGAAAAAAAGTATTTCCCATCATTTGAAGAATACCTTAACAAAAACGTTAACTCTGGGTCTTCGGAGCGTGAATTCACTGTTTTCCATGGATGCAAGTTTTTACCTTGGTAAATACTCCTGCATATTTAATTTGGAGGAAACCCTCATCAGAGTGTCCGATGATTTTGGAGATTTTAAGGTATACATTTATCTATATTTTTCATTTCTATGATTTTACCAGTAGACAATTATATAATCTCATAAATTAGCTAACATAGGCTCCGGTGGTATCAGGATCCCAAGAAACAGGATCAATTAGTGAACCTTGTGCAATGCTATTTGGTTCATAATCCCCATACATCATTACAAGATGGGCTGATGGGCTAAGTTACATGAAAGGTTTAATTCTCAAAAGATGGCAAGAGATTAACTTGTGGAACTTTTCTGATAACAATCTGCTGAATAGATGCAGGGCATTTTGTTATGAAATTTGTAGAATCATTTTGTTATGAAATTTGTAGAATCATTTTCTTTGTCTTGTACTGTGGTTGGATTTACTTTCAAGGATACTAAAATAAAGCACCAGATGATGAAGATGCTCATCCTAGCTGCATGACTTTGATAAGGATAATGATTATGCGGAAAACCAACCTTGTTCCTCTATCAGCATAATACCTTATTTTTGTTTTAGTTCATTAGTTTTCATGATATTAAATAGTTAGCAATTTTTTTGTTTTAGTAAGTTCATATGTACACAAAAGTCTTGTATGCATGAGTTAATAAGAAATGATTATCTTTATTTAACAAAAAATAATTTTTTGTTTCTCTAATTAGAATAAAATTGGTCTTTTACATTGGAATACATTTAGCTTAGTTAATAAAAAGTAAATGCATAAAAAGGTTTTTTCAAATGTATAAAGTCTAATCTCAACCTCTATAGTTATTATTAATAATTTTGTAATATTTGTCTCAATGCTATAAAAGCTCTAAAGTCAATGACTGTTAATAAATCTTAGATAATAATATGTATTTAAAAACAAAAAACAAAAAAACTATAAATGAAACATTGTATACAGATATTCTACTCAAACTCAATGTTAAACTTAATGTAGTATTGCAAGAAGATAATAAGGTAATGGCTTGAAGAACTTAACTATTTATGATAGATTCATAATGTTAATAAGCTTTGTAATTTGATATATCTTAATAAATCAAATCTTTGATTAACTTGATTCAGATCTTTTGGTTGTAACCGTTATTCCACAATTCTTGGAAAATGTCATTTTTTTTCTTTTATTCATCAACTTGACTTATTTATAGACTTGGTACAAACCGGATCTTTAACTTGATAGAAGGTTATGACTCAATGCAATGATGCAACATAATAACAATTTTGTTACAAATTGGTAAAATTATTAAATAAGTTTTACAAATTGTTTGATTTCTTAACACAAACTTAACTGACTTCTTTTTTTATCTTCATAACACATGGATTTAGGAACTGATATTAAGAGTTAATAATTAACTCGCTGAACTTACAAGTGATTAACTTGACTCAATATAACTTTTCATGAATTAAGACAACATATGAATTATATTCTAAACACTTCTTGATGAGCCACAATATCTTGACTGTGATATTGCATACGCAATATCGTGGCCTCCCACACAATATCGCATACACAATATCATGTCCTGCCTCATTGCCTATAAATAAGAGGCGGGTGCACTTGGTTTGCATAGTTAGTCTTAGTCCCTTACCCGAACTCTTGCCTTTTCTCCCTCTTAGAGTTAGAATTATTTCTGCGTACCCATAGTAGGAGTCATAAAGTGAATGGATCTTTATTCAAGCCTTGTGTACCAGAGTAGACCTTGTGTACGGTAATAAAGACGAACTTTATGATAAACCTTGCAACACACATAATATATTAATTAATATTAATTATTGTTACATAATGCTTTCCTTAGTTAATTAATGATTCTCTCTCAACCTACAACTCTACTAAGTAAGCACACATAATACGATCTCTTCAAGCATGTGTGTAACACTTGGTAACTTACTAACGATTAGCGTTTGGTAATCCTAGTAGTGTTGCACTAGTTCAAAATGTATACAACAAGTGAGAATGGGTACTGGTGTTAGGATCAGTTAGATCCTAGTTAATAAGTAGTCAAATTAAATTAGTTACTTAATTATCTTTCTCCTCCCTTTTTAGTAGCAGGACATAAAAACACATAAAAAGTATAAAAATCATATGCCTCAAGTTTACTTAACTATACAATCATGACATATCAGCAAGCTTGGGAAGATAACAATTGATCAACCTATTCTTGTTCCACAAAGGCACATAGGCACTTAGTCCTTAGAATTCAATCGAATCGTGTGTGGACACTCATATTTGTATGTTTGAGTGTAGGGATACCTCACCGCTTATCATTGGCACCATTGGAGGGGACTTTGTTATTTGTGCACTAACTAGAACATAGGAAATCTTTCACATCGTTGGAATAAATCCTTTAGGTTGGTTAAAGAAAAATAATAATATATAATACATTGCACACTAAATAGACAATCATGTCTCCTTCTTTGTACGAAAGTGTTTCGCCACCTAGGTCTAATACAGAGAACAATCAGAGGTATAGTACACATGATAGTCCGCCAGTCCCTCAACAGTGTCATGTTGTATGTGTTTATCCCAATGAATATGTACCAAAATTTACCTTTATCCTCCACCAAGATGAACAACTGTGTTGGCAAAACATAGAAGGTAACATAGTGTTACCTCCTGATCACTCTGTCTTGGGTATGCTTCTTCATGATCTCACACAAATTAGTATGTAGCACTTACAAGTAGAGTACGTTGTGCATGAACATGACTCAATAGAGTGTCGACCCATGAAGGCACATCATCAAAGGGATTTCCAATAGGAGAGACGTCATGAATCCATGAAGGGAAAGTTGTCGCAGAATGTCTCACATGTCCTAAACGAGAATGAGGGTGGTGAACCTACCTTAGGCAGTCATCCCCAAAATGATGTATCAAAATATTTACTCAACTATCGATAACCCAGATTCTAGTACCAAAAAATACAAAGGGTCTAAAACAGGAACATGAGCACATGATAAAGATGTACATTTTAATCGTAACCATGATCGAGGCCATGACCACCAAAGACAAGGAAGTAGGCACCAACATGGTCATGATCCCCCTTCTTCTTCACCTTTATCATCTCCTTTACCCTCTCTGTCAAGATCTAGATGTAGTCACAAAGAAAAAGACCATGAGAAAAAGGGTAAGTGAAACAAGAATCATAGATGAAATAGTTAAGAAAAGGGATAAGGGCACTCTAGAGAAACACATTGTGAGAGAAGGGATATTAGGAAACAAAATAGGCATCATAGACACCACAGACAAGATGATCACGATGAACCCCTACTTTCTACTCGAAGTATGTTAGACATAACTGAGGTCATTAGGATCCCAACAAGGCACCAAAAGGATAGTAGGATCAAGAGATTAGACATTAACAATATCCCAGATTTGAAGGGGGGTACAGCATTGATCCTTAAAATCATCTACAAGCATTTCATGATGCATGTGCCTTACAAAACATAAAAAGAAAATGGAAAAAACTTAAGTTATTCCCACAGACACTAGTCAAAGAAGAAGAAAGTTAATACCAATTCTTAGAACGGGAATCCATTCATAGGTGGAATACCATGTTAGAATTGTTCAACGATAAGTACCAAACGTACTCCCAAGTGTCCAAGCTGCAAAAGAAAATCCAAGGCTGGAAACAAGGAGTTCATGAACCCTTGGATGTTGCCATGGGCTACTATTATGCACTATTACATCATTATCCTAGCCATGGTTATTTGCAAAGGGATCAACTACGCCATCTCGTAGATGGGCTTAGGCATGAAATGCAAAGAACCCTTGGGACTTATGCCCAAGAAAGACTATCCGAGCTTAGGATCCATCAAGTTCAAAGATTATTGGAGCAAGTTGCTAAAGAAGAAGGTGAACTATGAAAAAAAGAGAATGAAGAGGAATATAATAGAGATCCTTCCCTTAAAAAGAAGGGAGTAAGATTTTGTGAGGATGAAGAAGAGTCATCACTCGAAGAGATGGTGAATAGGAAAAATGTGCCCATTCAAAAACTTGCATTAAAAGTATCAAAAAAGGTAGTCCAAATGTGTGACTCCCTAGATAATAGATTTCAAACTGTTCTCAAAGTAGTAGAGGAGTCTAGAGAACAAGGTAGTGATCACAAAAAAAGAAAAAAGAGAGAAACTGAACATGCACGTAACAAGGGTAAGGGAAACGTTGCCATCATTGAAGAGGTTGTGGATTCAGATACAAACAATGATAATGTATGCGAGATATGCCAATATGACCATCCTAAGGGATGTTGCCCTATAATCTCACATCTGCAAGAGTTTAGGATGTATGCACTCAACCCATAATTAAACAAAAGGTAGACACCCCAAAGGTTATCTTATCCTCAAGGTAACCCAAGGTAGTTCCACCAACCCTTAACATATTATCCAAGTGGAACTCCACCACAACCAAGCAAGCAATATCAACAATGGCAATACCCACAATCATGGGGAATGCCACCACCATGGTAATAGTTTCCTTATCGGCAACCTGACCTGTATGGATATTACGTGCAGTAGCCAATCTCTCCATGTGACTCTACCATCACATTACTCCTCAACCCAGTACCAAGCTCGCAAGTATTATAGGACTCCTTCTCCTATGGGCGATGTTCCACAAACATACCATCCTTCTGATCTGACTACACCTCTTCCACCCTTAACTCCATTACCACTTTCCCTAGCTATGTAGGGTGAAATCCCTACCCAGTTGCAGCAACGTAACGCCATAAGGGCTATTAACCCTCAACCTACTATTGCTTCTGACAACCGCATGAATAAAAGACCTTTCTTTAGAACCAACAATCCGACTAAACCCTTGGAACCACAAGTGGCTGATTCTTCAACCACCTCAATATGACTTAAAGCTTCGAAGCTCCCTTCAACCCAAAAACCATGCTTAATGCATATGGTCATGTTAACTCATGCCATCACTAATTGGATAAAATCTGGCCATCTTCCTAGGAAATTCTCTCATCCTAGGAGTCCTCTAATATATCTACAAATTGCTAGAAATTGCTAGAANTCTTCCTAGGAAATTCTCTCATCCTAGGAGTCCTCTAATATATCTACAAATTGCTAGAAATTGCTAGAAATTCAGGTTCTGGTGTCAACGTGATTTCTCAAGAAATGTACAAGGCCTAAAACTTGCCTCTGCTAAAAAAGAATAACATTTTTTTGGAGTTGGTCAACCAGTCCATCACTATCCCGTTGGGACTAGTGGAGAACATTGTCACCACTATTTATGGATGGTCATATCCAGCTGACTTCCTATTGATTCAAGTAAACAATGGTAAAGGGGACTTCTCAATCATAATGGGAAGAGCATGGTAAAGCACATTTGACATGCATCTAGGAATCCATGATCTTTCCTTGAAAATATCAAAGAAAAATACATTTGGAAAGATTGAGAAGAAGAAAGTTCCATGTATCGCATACAATGACTCAGGGTGTAATTACGTGCAGAAGTAATGGTTCGTGCAATGTTTAACATTGCCTGCATGCAATCAGTATGCACAAGTGATTGATATACAAAGAGGCTTGTATGCAGTAGCCATAAGATATGAAGGCACCCAATGGCTGATAGCTAATCAAGAGAGTAGTTCAACTATATGCATGGAACTAACTAAGGATTTGACTTGTGCTTACATCGATAGCATGACACATTAGAGCAAGTCCATCACCAAATTCCAAGTCTTGACCTTGAAAATGTCAATTGGAAAAAGTTGGAAATCCCTGATAAGTTTAAGCAAGAGCCCCTTGAGCTAAAACCATTGCCCACTAGTATGGAATACATGTTTCTTAAAAATGGAAGCCTAGTAATTATTAATGCAAAGCTAGCTCCACAACAAAAAGAAAGACTACTAAAAGTTATAAATAAATGGTCAAAAGTATTTCCTTAGTCATATCTTAAACTAACTGGAATAGATCCTAGGATATTCCAACATAGAATTTACACTGATCCCTCCATGGAGCCTTGAAGACAACCGCAGAGGTAATTGAACCCAAAACTGAAGCAAGTAGTTAAGGAAGAAATTGAACAACTTCTAAAAGCTAGGTTCATATGGGTTCATATACCCCATTACTAATAGAGAATGGATTAGCCCCTTAGTTATAGTACCAAAAAAGGTAGGTAAATGGATGGTAAGCATAGATTTTAGGCTAATAAACAGGGCAACATTCAAGGACCACTTTCCATTTCCATTCGTTGACCAAGTCTTAGACACCATTGCAAGGCATCGCTACTATAGTTTTCTGGATGGGTACAGTGGGTACAACCAAATACAAATAGCTTCAAAAGACCAAGCCAAGACTACATTTACTAGTACTTGGGGAACATTTGCATACAAATAGATGTCGTTTGGCTTGTGTAATTTCCCTACAATATTTCAATGATTAGTTCCAAGTATATTCCAGCAACAGATAGGAAATGGTGTGGAAGTCTTCATGAACAATGTCTCCACCTACGAAGCAAACTTTGATCAAGCCTTGGACTAGTTGGAGTAAGTGTTAAAACAATGTGTAGAAACCAATTTAAGGCTCAACTAGTAGAAAAGCCATTTCAAGGTCCAAGAAGGCATCGTACCAGGGCTGAAAATTTTACAAACAGGGATAGAGGTAGACCTTAAAAAGATCAAATTTCTTCAAGGAATTACTCGTCTACTAGAAACTATAAAAGATATCTAGTCATTCCTTGGACACACTGGCTACTAAGGTTTATCGAGAACTTTTCAAAGGCTGCAAAACCATTGGTTGAATTAACAAAAAATGATGTACCTTTCGAATAGACCAAAGAATGTGAATTAACTTTCCAAACTTTAAAATAGAATCTTGTAGAAACACCCATTCTACAAGCTCCTGACTGGTCTAAACCATTCCAAATAATGACTGACATGTCCAACTATGCTTTAGGAGTTGTACTTAACATAGTTAAATGATCAAAAACATCCTTATTACATCCACTGTGCAAGTAGAAGTATCACTACTGTACAACTTAACTACACTACAATAAAGAAAGAATTAATGGCTATAGTGTTTGCACTAGAAAAATTTAGGAACTATGTCTTGGGCTATAATGTATTCGTACACATGGATCATAGTGCAATAAGGTTCATAATAAATAATGGTAAGCCCTCACATCATATGATGGCTTGTAATCTTAGAAGAGTTCAATATTATGATGATCGATCTTAAAGGCACCAAGAATGTAGTTGCTGATCATTTATCTCAATTGCGATGGGACAACAAAGAGGATGAGTATCCAATTTCTAATTATTTCCTAGATGAAATCCTCTTTGCAGGTGTAGGGAATAATAAATTAACCATGGAGACAAACTAGTATAGTAGCATTCACACCTATCTCCTTACACAACAAACACCACAAGGGTTTGACGCCAAAAAGAAATAATAGTCTCTTTACCGAGCCAAGTATTTTATGAAAATCAATGGGCAACTTTACAAAGTACATCTTGATTGATTGGTTCGAGGGTGTGTTCCCAATATAGATCAATTGCAAGTTCTCCAAGATGCTCATGAGGGTCCTTGTGGGGGTCATTATGCTAGGAGACAAACAACCATTAAGATCTTGCTTGTAGGATATTATTGGCCTACATTGTTTTGGGACACCCATCATTTTGTCCAATCTTGTGAGCACTGTCAATGTGATGAGGGAATGACTACTAGAATGGAGAGTCTACAACAATGGATCCAACATTTAGAACCCTTTGACATTTGGGGAATTCATTTTATGGGTCTAATTACACCAATGTCCAATGGAAAAGCTTATATTATAGTTCCCATTAATTACCTTACAAAATGGGTAGAAGTAGCTACTCTTAAGAATTGTACATCATCTATAGCTAAGGTTCTCTAAGGGAATCCCACACATGTGCCATAACATACCAAATTTCAAACACTGTGGGAAGGAACTTATGTCATTCATGCAACTTTTCCTCCTAGGGTCATGATGATATACAAACCTGAGAGCCCGAATAAGAAATTATTGGTCAACATCCAACAAACCAACCCTTTCCATGAGCTTAGGTTGGCCAGTACTCATACTAGCTCTATTGGTGGACAACCTTACTTGCTATTTTAGATCTCCTTCTTCCAACTCAGTCATGGGGGAGATGACCACCAATGCTAACCATTCTAAGCTCTCATCTCTTTTTATATTTTTTATTTTACACATTTTTTTTGTTTTACAGATTTTTGTTTTAGACATTTCTTCAATCTTTCTTATTTTTATTTTACACTATCTTTCATATTTTCACTATTTCTTTGTTTGGTTGATTTACTTTCATTCATCATACAGTAAGTGCTCTTGATGGTGGATTGAATTATGTACTATTGATTGCTCATGTTTGGTTTTTACCTCTGAATTATGATGTTGATATTATGACATGGTTCTTTTGATAAAATAGGCAATGAGTCCACGTTGTCCATTCATCCATTCAAATTTGTCATCTCCCTTGGCTTGTAACTATATAGTCCCTTTTTTTTTCTAATCAACTTCTTAATAAATTGGTGGCTTAGTATTTTTCAAACTAAAGGAAGGACTCAATGATTGTAAAGGGTGTGATTTCAAGGGGATTCGATGCATTTGTGTTGGCCATTCTCTTGGGTTCTTGGATGTTTTTTTTTCTTGGCCTTTTTGCCATTATGCCATTGATCAAATGATAGGAAGCTAAGTAAATAAAAATAAGTCTTTGCATGGTGTGGTTCTCACAAAAAAAAAATGGAAATTCAAAGCACACTCCTTAGACATAATAAAGAAATATGGGCTACAAGCATTGGTTATGGCACTAGAAGGACATGTTATCCATGCCTAGAGGTTCCCTCTAACTAAGGCCCTTTCTTGCTTCCTACTTCTCCATCTTGATCTCCTTGGAATGGTGGTGACTCTTTGGGGAAGCATTCTTGTTGCTTCAAGGGGATGGATTGGCCAAGTGTATTGATGTGAGATCAGTAAATGTGGTTGGTTTAATTGCGGATTAACCATGACATACACAAGGGACTTTACAAAACCTTGCTATTGGCATTCCATTCCATTTCTACTCTCCATCTTTCATTCCATTTTCCATCTCATTTCCGATTTTATGATTAGTCCATATCTTGGTTGTTACATTGTTTTTCCATAGTAAATTCTTGTGGGTAGGTTTTTAACTCTTTCTTTCAAACGACATTCCTAGAGCCTACAAACTCTTTGGTTTGTGGGTTTGTTAGGACATAAAGGGCATGAGCCTACTTTGGGGAGGATCCACTAGCATTCCTTTTTGGTGCAATTGTTAAGTTCTTTCCTTAAACATTCTCTTCAATCAACCATTTCTCATTTCATCCCCATATTTGACATCCATTTTATTGGCATTGCTATTGCTAATTTTCCCATCTTTCTTGTTCTTTATATTTTTTCATCTTATTGCTACTGGAGGCTCACTCTTAGTCATGGGGGCCTTGGCATAAATTTTTCAATTTCTCCATTCTACTACTTGCCTAAGCCCTACACCTTGGATAGTTATTAGTAATAAACCTCTAACCAAGTTTCTACCATAACCACAACCCAACGAATGCACTTTATATCGAGGTAAGGTATCAACTACATTATGGTTTACTTATCCTTGCTCATTCGCAACTGTGTTGTGTGTGTAGATGATGATTACATGAACTATTGAATAGAATAGGAGGAAGCACCTAGGATGGACAGGAGTAGGAATGTTTACACTAGAAACAAGTCTGGTCACGTGCTTATGGATAAACAACGGAGAGTGCAATCTCAGCATTGGCAACAACACACCTCATTTTCTTTTCCCTCTTTTTCTCTCCAAGTTGTCAATTGAAGGTTTGGATGTCATCCATCTATAGTGTTCACCACAAAGAGCATCAACACCAATGTTGTAATATGTTTATTGATCCGTTCATTGGGTAGTTTGAGTCTGTTATTCCTTGTTGCTGTCAGTTTTCATTCAGTCAATAATCCAATACATTTTCCAATATTTTGTAAGGAACTCGAGGAAAATTTTTCATTTAGTCATGGGGGTATGATGAGCCGCATTATTGCAACCATGATATCATGTCCATGATATCACATCCATGATATTGCATACGCGATATCATGGCCTCCCATGCGATACCGCATACATGATATCATATCCTACCTCATTGCCTATAAATAAGAGGCAAGCACACTTGGTTTGCATAATTAGTCTTAGTGCCTTACCAAAACTCTTGACTTTTCTCCCTCTTAGAATTATAATTATTCCTATGTGCCTGCAATAGAAGTCATAAAGTGAACAAATCTTTATTTGAGCATTGTGTACCTAAGCACACCTTGTGTATAGAAATAAAGATGAACTTTGTGATAAACCTTGTAGCATACAGAATAGATTAATTAATGTTAATTATTATTACATAATTATTTGCTTAGTTAATTAATGATTCTCTCTCACCCTACAACTCTCCTAAGTAAGCACACACAGTATGGTCACTTCGAGCATGCATGTAATACTTGGTAACCCAGTAACGATTAGTATTTGGTAATCCCAGTAGTGTTGCACTCATTCAGGATGTGTACAGAAAGTGAGAATGGATATTGGTGTTTGGATTAGTTAGAGCCTAGTTAATAAGTAGTCAAATTAAATTAGTTACTTAGTTATCTCTCTCCTCCCTTATTAGTATCATGACACAAAAAACACATAAAAAGTATAAAAATCATATGCCTCAAGTTTAAATATCCATACAATCATGACATACAAGTAAGCTTGGAAAGACAACGATCAATCCATTTTTGTTCCACAAAGGTGCATAGTCACTTAGTCCTTGAAATTCGATTGGATCATGCATGGATGCTCATATTCGTATGGTTGAGCATAGGGATACCTCACTGCTCATAACTTCTCCTTAATTCATAGTTTACTTTTGATCTTCACTCTTTTGGATCTTATCAAGCAATGTGAAGTAAAATTTAATTATGATAGAAATGTTGGAGGATACCTACTCTAGAAAAATTATCAAACACTTTCCATAACCTTCACATTCTTTCAATATTAGTTTTCCTTCTCACTTAAAATTGTGTGGAAGCGAAGCTAGAGAAAGACACTCTTCAAGGTTACTAAATACTTATTTACCAAGGGCCTTTGTAAATCCACCAAATTTTAGGGACTTCATGGATATATACTAAACATCAATGTATTTTTCCAGATACTTCTATTGAAGAAAATGGATATTGATCTCAATGTGTTTACCTTATGATAGACTAGATTCAAAATAATTTTTATTGTTTCTTCATTATCATAATGAATTGTAATGTTCTTAGAAACCTAAATACTAATTTCTATTAATCATTGTTCAATTGAAACAACTTCCTAAGTTTTTTCTCGTAATGCATGATATTTTGCTTCCATGGATGAAATGGATACCACTCATTGATTACTACTCTTCCAACTTATAGAATTTCCATAAACTTAAATTAGGAATCTAGAAAATTCAATCAATGGTATCATCACCCCCATCTACATCTATATAGACTTTCATAACCTTTGATGATGTGGCTTTGATAACTAATCCATAAGACATAGTACTCTTGATATACCATAGAATCAAGAAGACTACTTGCATATGATAATAATTCAGTGTTTTGCATTGTCATGGTCAATTGGTCGATAGGTGTTGAAGTGTCAATAAGTTGATTGCATCGACACATGCTTGTCAACGCATCTTAGGATACATTGGTGCATGTCTGTAAACACTAATCCTCCTAAAACCTATATAAGTGCATACATCAATAGCATTTATGGTACTACTAGTTAATCCCTTAGCCAAAATCTTGTCATTTTCTTCTATAGAACTTAGAGAAATTTCCCTATGAGAGCCTACAACCTAGATTGAATTAAATGTATAGAATTTTATTCGAGTGTAATATGTGCCTAGACACTATTTCATGAACTGAAATAAAATCAAGATTTCTTCTCTCTATTCCAGCACTTAGATTAGTTTAAGTTTACTTTCAAGAATTCTATTTTATACGTAGTTTACCTTCTTGTACTTACACATTTAAACTTTTAACTCATAAGTAATGTGAGTACGACCACTTTGAGCATTATATATTAACACTTGGTAATCCCAGCAATGAATACTTGGTACACACAATAGTAAACACTTGGTAAACCAATAGTATTAGTATACATTTAGGATATGTATGAAAAGTGAAAATAGATGCTTTATGTTTAGGATAATTTAGTTCTTAATTAGTAAAGTTAACTATTTCAACCCTTCCTTCAATTAATTATTTTGAAAGATAAAAATAATAATTAAAATTATAAAGATAAATATATTGCACCTCAATCATACTTAGTCATACCATCAAAGGTAACAAAAGTAATGATTGAGAAGACAATAACCAATAACTACATGTTTTAATATCTAGGAACATAGGCCACTTAGGTAGAAGAAGTCTATAGAATATGACCAAATTGTGCATGCACACTTTTGATTCATATGGTTGCATGTATGGAATACTCGCTACTCATCATTAGCACTGTTACTGGGGACTTTATTTTAGCTATGTGTGCTAAGTATTTTTAGATGATAAGATCATACATCATTGTATGAGTATAACATCTAATCCTTAGAAAATAATAATAATATTTTATTTAAGACATGTTACATAAAAGCAAAATATGATGTCTTCTTCTCAAAAGTTTGATTTACCACTTGTTGAGGATTCTTACCAGCAACATGATAGACCTATAAGAAATGCTGATGAGATACGTCAAAGGTTGTCTATACATATCCAAATCCCTATTATTTAGACTTCACTTTCATTCTCCATTAGGATGAATAGCTACACTAGGAAGACTTGGAGGGTAATGTTATTTTGTCCCATGATTATTCCATTTCTTTAATGTTTATGGTAAATCTGATGAAGCTGAGGCTTGAATGATCAACCCCAGATTAATAAATTAAGGAGAATCTCTCTAGGGACTATCAACCAATGAAAGCCCAACTTAGAAAAGAT
Organism: Gnetum montanum; assembly: GCA_015680685.1. Classification (NCBI taxonomy): domain Eukaryota; kingdom Viridiplantae; phylum Streptophyta; class Gnetopsida; order Gnetales; family Gnetaceae; genus Gnetum; species Gnetum montanum. The sequence goes on along the minus strand of MNCI01016025.1, from coordinate 183,088 downwards.
AAACTCACAAAGGCATGCCATCAAGCCTTCAAGGAAAAAAAGATCCTAATCTCTTGGATTTCACGATCAAAGAAGGGGGATCCAAAATTTCCATCAGGGTAATCCCAGTGCCAATTTCCTCCTCTTTTTGGTGAGGAAAACACAGCTCATCAATGTTTATATTCAATCTTGATAAGAAACCAAGGTAAGGAAAGAAATAGATCTAGAACCAAGAGAACCCCAAGGATAAAGTCTCCTAGTCATTTACCAAGGGAATTGAGGGATCAAAGAATGAGGGAAAGTTGACATAACTTTCCTAGTCCTCCACACTTACCATCCACCTAATCATCAAACTATGACAAGAGGGATCATGACCAGAATTGAAGGAGAAATGATTGAGGCCAAGATAAAGATGATAGAAGGCCCCATCACAGAGATGGAAGGAAAGAGTTGAGATAATAAAAAGAAGACGAGGAACATCATTAGAAAAGAAGGTATAATAGAATATATGATTAGAGACATGGTTATGATAGGGGCCACAAAAAATATGATGACTATGATGAGCCATTGCTTGCTACAAGAAACATTATAAAAATCTTAGAGGTAGTTTACATGTTCACCAGGCATAAAAGTGATAATTGAATCAATTGACTTGATCTAAATAACATTCCTAAATTTGAAGGAGGGTACAATGATGATCTGAAACATCATTTGCAATCCTTTCATGATGCATATGCATTATAGAATATTGAAAATGAGTGACAAAAACTCAAGCTATACCCTAGAATACTCATCAAAGAAGTAGAGAATTAGTACCAATCCTTGAAGCTAGAATCTATTTGTAGATGAAGTACAATGTTGGAGTTGTTCAATGATAAAAATCAAACATACTTTAGGATGTCTAACTTAAGAAAATAAATTCAAGAATGAAAACAAGGTAATCATAAATCCCTGATGCAGCCTTGGGTAGGTATTACTCTCTTTTACACGAATGCCTAGGTCATGGTTTCTTTCAAAGGGAGCAAGTTTTTCACATGATAAATGGGCTCAAAAATAGAACTAGAGAGATTATTGGGGTTCATACCCAAGGAAGATTGATAGAAATAAGATCCCAACTAATCTAAAGGCTTATTAATTAAGTTGTTAAGAAGGAAGAAGAACTAAAAAAGAAAGAAAGTATAGAGGAGTATAACAGAGAGTCCTCCATTTACAAAATGCAGGCACATCTTTATGACCCTGAGGAGGAAGCACCACTAGAAGAAATGATACAAAGAAAAACCTTATTAATTAAAAAATATATTAGAAATATTGGTTAAGGTGAATAACATGTGCAAATCCTTTGATGAAAAGTTTCAAACCACTCTAAAAATTATGGAGGAGAAAACATAGGGGAATAGAGATAAGGATAAAAGAAAAACAAGATGCAAGGAAAGACTACTATCAACAAAAAGGTAAGGTTGTGGTAGTTAATGAAGTTACAAATTTTAAAATAGAAGAACAAGGATTTGACATCTATCAACATGAACATGTCAAGGGATGTTTTCCTATACTGTCACACCTATAAGAATCTAGGATTTATATCTTGAAATTAAACTTTGCAAAAAGACAACCACTCAAAAGATTTTCTTATCCACAAGGCAATTATTGACATCAGTTCCACTAGAAATAGTATTATCCAAGTGGATTTCCACTTCATCCTCAAGAACATTATCATCATTAATAAAATCCATAGTTATGAGAGATGCCACCATCTAGGCAACAATATCCTTATGACCAACCAAACACATATGGATACTATGTCTAGTAACCTGTGTCTTCTAGTGGCTCTACAACTCATACTTCCTATTCTCATTACTACTAACCCTTGAATATTATAGATCTACTAAACCATAAGCTAAATATCCTTTTGCATACACTTCTCATTATTAATGACAACACTTTGCATCTCATAATTCCATTCCTTTTCCACCTCCATCATATATGCAACATGAGATATCACCAAAGCCTCAACAATGCAATGTCACATGGGCTATAAACTTACATCCAGATGACAAGTCAAGTGATTCTAAGAATAAGGCTTGAAAAATGGCTTTCTTTAGATCCAACAGTCCACCTAAACCCCTATAGACATTTGTGACTGTTAATCATTCTTAAGCTACTCTTGAGATAATCATCGAGCTAGCTTCAAACCAAAGATCCAAAAATATACATACTATCATGTTAAATCATGTAATTACAAAGTGGATAAAGGTAGCATATATTCCCAAGAAAATATTTCATCCTATAATTCTTCTAGTTTATTTGCAAATTGTAGAAAATGATTCATGCAAAGCTCTACTAGAGTTAGATTTTAGAGTAAACTTGACTTCCCAAGAGATATATAAAACTTTAAACCTATCTCTACTTTAAAACTGTAATAGAAGGTTTAATCTTGCTGATCATTTCATTACCGTTCCTTTAGAACTAGTCAAGGAAATTATGATCAATGTTTGTAAATGTTCATATCCAGTGAACTTCCTAGTCATTCATGCATATAACTGTAAGGGAAATTCCCAATTATCATGAGAAGGGCTTGGATAAGCATAATTAATGTCAAGGTAGGCATCAAAGATCTCTCCTTGAAAATCTATAAGGAAAATGAATTTGGAAAGATAAATAAGAAGAAGATTTTATGCATCACATACGGCGACATAGGATGCCCTTACATGCAAAAAATATGAACTATAAAGAGCACATCTATTACCACATGCAAGAAGTGTGCCAAAATAATAGATATCAAAAGGTGCTTGTATGTAGTAATCACAAAACAAGAGGTAACTCATGGCTAGTAAAAAATGATAGCTTCATTTTAACAATATGTATGGAAATAGCTAAAATCCTTACATGTGCTTATATTGATAAGATGGAAAAAATGGAGCAAATTTGGCACTAACTCTTCAAAAAAGAATATAGGAAAGAAGCTGAAATGGATTAGGGAGAGTTGGACATTTCTAATATTTCTAGAGAAGATCCTTTGAAATTTAAATATTTACCGACAACTCTAGAATATGTATTTCTTGATAATGAAAAATCGATAATCATCAATGCCAATCTCACTAAAGAAAAAAAGGGGGAGCTCCTAAAAGTAGTAAAAAAATTGTCAATAGCCTTTGCTTAATCATATGATGAATTGATAGGAATAGATCCATGCTTATGCTAGCATTATATCTATACAAATTCTACTATTAAACCTAAGAGGCAGCTACAAAGGACATTGAATCCAAAATAAAAGTAGGTTGTAAAAAATGATGTTGAAAAGCTTCTCAAAGAAGGATTCATTTGTCTAATGGTGGATAGTCAATGGGTAAACTCACTTGTTATTGTACCAAAGAAAGAAGGATAATGGAGTGTTTATATTAACTTTAGGCTACTAAACATGACTACATTTAAATTATTTTCCTTTTTGATTTGTGGATCAAGTGTTGGACACAATTGTAGGACATAGTTGTTGTAGTTTTCTAGATAGGTATAGTGGGTACAACCAAATAATGATTTCTCTAGAAGACCATGCCAAAACAACTTGCACAAGTCCCTAGGAAACTTTTGCATACAAGAAGATGGCCTTTGGCCTCTGCAATGGCACTGTAACTTTCCACTACTTAGTTTTAAGCATTGTTCAGCAAAAAATTAACAATGGGGTGGAAGTTTTCATAGATGACTTCTTCACCTATGGCACTAATTTTGAACAAGAATTGGACCATCTTGATCAAGTACTAAAATGATGTGTGAAAATAAACCTATGAGTCAACTAGTAGAAAAGCCAAAGGATGGTTTAAGATGACATTATTTTAGGGCATAGAATTTCAAGGAAAGGAATCAAGTAGATCTTGGAAAGATAAGGATCATCAAAGGAATTACTAGATAACCCTAAACTATAAAAGATATAATATCATTCCTTGGTCATAGTAGTTACTACAAACGTTTCATTAAAAGCTTCTTTAAACTTGTCACACTTTTGGTCAAATGTACTAAGAAGAATGCATCTTTTGTATGGAGCAAGGAGTGTGAAAAAACATTCCAAATTCTAAAACATAAGCTTGTAAAAATACCCATTCTACATATTTCTTATTAGTCCAAATCTTTCCACATCATAATAGATGCTTCCAACTATGCATTGGAAATGGCAATAATACAAATGTATGATAAAAAATGGCCATATTATATCCATTATATAAGTAAGAGCATTATGGATACATAACTCAATTACACCACAATGAAAAAGGAACTCATGATGGTGGTGTATGCTCTAGAAAAATTTAGGCACTATATACTTTGATATCTAATTTTTATGCACACTAATCATAGTGCAATCCACTTCTTGATGAATACGATACCAGTAAGCCCTTATGTTATATGGTGGTTATTTATCTTACAAGATTTTGATCTCATAATGATGGAAAACAAATATACTTAGAATGCAGTAGTGGATCACTTTTCGTAGTTAATATTGGATTGAAATAATAATAAGATCCCTTATCTCATTAGTTTTCAAATAAAATTATATTTGCTAAGGAAACTAATGTTCATGCATCAAGGGTCACAAATTAGTATGATGAATTTCTCTCATATCTACTCACACAGGAGACTTCTACTAAATGGGATCATTGGAGGAAATAGTAGTTTCTTTACCAAGTTAAATACTATATAGAGATCAAGGGTAACCTCTACAAGGTTTATGCTAATTGCCTAGTATGATGGTATGTCCCTAATGTTGATTAACTAAGAGCTACTTAAGCTGCTCATGAGGACCCTTATAGAGTTCACTATGTAGGAAGAAGCATGGCTACAAAGATCCTAATGGTATGATGTTTTTGGCTAACAATCTTTAGGAATTCTCAATGTTTTTCTTGTTATTGTAAGTGGTTTCAATGACATGGGGTGATGGCCACTAGAATACAAGGACTCCAATAGTGAATTTAAACACTAGAGCCTCTTAACCTTTGGGGAATTGATTTCATGGGATTCATCACTCCCATGTCCAACAATGATGAGTGGCAAGGTACCCCTACACTCAACCATACAAGTACGAGCATTTCATGCACCATCTGGTTGAACTCCGCAGATGGGCTAGTTGTGCTATCTAGATAGTTACTCATTGATCCTAGTTCACTATCTTCACACCTAGACTAGTATTTTCTTTGTCATGTATGGTTTAGTCCAGAGTGAGGTGTATGATGTGGTCGTAAGCTAATGCTACTCTTGGAAGCGATGGAAAATAATCTTAGCTAAGCTAAGAGGGAAAAGGAAGAGAGAGGGCTATACTAAGAGGAGATAGGGAGAGAGAATCTAAGCTAGCCTAATTGTGATGAGCATCCATTCCTTAATCATCCATACACATCTTAGGCCTTATGCATGACTACCACTAGGATGACCAACCGCATGACCTAAGTATGCCAGTGGGATACCAAGCAGTCATACATAGATGCTCGTGATTAACTCATACTCATTCTAGGTTTAATAAAAATTAAAATTTGGTAATTAAACTAAGTGAATGCTGTAATTATGAAGTAATCTCGATCTTTATTTCTGCTCATGTGCATGTCCAAGTACATCACACTTGAGTAAAGGATTTTGTACAATTATAATCATCAAACTAGGGGCATTCACTATGAGAAAGTGTTGAGAGGAAAAGAATGGAGAAAAGACTCTACTCTAACACTAAAATGACTCCTAAAAACTGACTCTTCCCATGTGCCTACATGTGTATTTATAGGCCCACATAGGAACCATGATATCATGTACGTGATATCACTTGTTAGGTCACAATATTGCATATGCGATATCATGGGTGCAATAACATAGGTATGATATCAAGTACATAATATCATGGGTGTGATATCATGACCTAATGAATCATAATTCATCATACCCCCATGATTGAATGTAAACATTTCCTCGAGTTAAAGAAAATGAAAACAAGCCCCATTGATTACATAGTGGATAGGTATGGGATTATTAACTGACTAGGGATTTATTCAAGCCGTAGTGGAGAACTTAATAGAACAAAATTGGGACACAACACAAAATTGCAAAATTGTAAACTTTATTTGGCTCATATGGTTTTAGATGGCAGTGATTCCTTCATGGGTGCTTTTCCTTTTTCCTGTGCACTAGGCTTCTAAGATTGATACCATTGAAGAAGCGTTTGATGTTTCTCCTCTTCTATCCAAGGATTATGAGTTGTCCATGTTGATGTTCCAATGTTTTATGCAGTCAGCACTTTCCATGGACACGAAAGCTGTGGGAACACTTGATTGGCCTTAACATGCTATGCCACAAATAGTCATTGTTCCTCTTCATAGGCTCAGACCCTAACCTCTCCATCTTTTGTTTGGATAGATTATGTAATAATAGGAGTTTCATGATGAATGTTGAATGATTGTGCCTCCTTCTCTACATGTTCTGCATGAGGTCCTTGGCCTTTACCTTCCCTCGATCATTTGGTTGCACCTTGAGAAGGTCCTCCTTATTATTCTCTTTTAGGGGCCATCTATAATCACACAAAGATTAATTGTTAGTAAGGTTATTGCAAAAGTTCAATGATTTCATACCTTATTGATTGCCTTTAATAAATGTTGAATTCTTTGCTTAGTGTGATTTTAGAGTTAGAGAAATTTTTTTCAAGGAAGTTTCCCCTAAAATTTTAATGTTAGATCTTATTTGTTTAGGTGGCACATAAAAGGATATGTAATGGTTTTGAGGAATGTTTGATAAAATGATGATAAAGGAAGGAACATATTTAGCAATGAAGTACTCAAAGGGTATAAAATGATGTGGTGGTGTGTAACAAGTACAAATTAAAAAATTTCTGCTAGTGGGTCCTCCCCAAAATAGGTTTCTACCTATAATTCCCTTACGTAACCACACCTTAAAATTTCTGTAGGCACTAAAAGGGTTAAATGTAATCCACACTAATTTCAAAAAACACACACATTTAGATACCACCATGATGAGGTATAAATTCAACACTACACAAATCACAAGTCCTAATTACATGAATAGTGGGATGAGATGAATTATAGAAGGGATTGTAGAGACTGGGATACGAGGTAACTAGCCCAAGGTAGAATGAATCCTCAATGTAAGGCATGATTAATGTGTCATTAACTCGTCACTCCAAAATTAGGACCAAGTCCATTTCTCTGATCAGTGACATTGCATTGCTTCATATAATGATGGACAACCATAAGAGCACCATGATGGAAAGGCATACAATCACTTGGCATTTCATTCAAGGGAGGACTGATTTTGCTTTGTGGTACTCATTTCTTTCTAAAGTATTTCTTAATCCAGAGAAGCTGCCTATCTTCAAGCATGGGTGCATGTCTTTCCAATGAGACCTCCTAGGAAAGCATTATTATTTTTGGTTAAGTGCCTTTTGATTACTCTTACTCCTACTTTTCATTAGATCTACAACGATCTTAGTACAACCAAGCTACATGATAACTCCTACAATTATCATCAAAGAGAATCCACAAGTCCCATTGATGTCACACCCTAACCATTCCCTCTTGGTCCATCCTTCTTCATTTCGGGTATGATAACATAAAGTTAGTTAAAGTTTCAATGATTAGGAATATCATTATACCTATGGTAGAACCTCTTATTAATAGAATGAGTGAGTGGATGTTGTGGGCTTGCTATCCAAGTAATTAGTCACCTAAGACTTGATAGCATAAAACAATACCTCAACCAATGAGTCACATAAGTGTTTTATTCCTAGCTGAGATTACTCATAAAGAGGTAAAAAGATAAAAAGACAAAAAGGAAAAAAGATCAAACAATAAGTTGAAAAGTGGAAAAGTGAAAAAAAAAATTTCAAAATTAAAGAAAATGAAAAATATTTATTAATTCTGGTTGTTATTAGAATGGGGGGTATCCCCCATAACTAAATGATTGAGCATGGATAGGATTAATAAATTAAGAATTGGGATCCTTGCATGTTGAAAATATTGAGACCCAGTCATACTTACCCCATTGGGGTTCACACACTGAATTAAAGTTGGCATAGTGGGGTAGGTTATAAGATGTGGTCGATCGATACAAGGTTGGCCCACTATGACATCCTTGACCATAATATGGTATGCAAGGATAAGTATGTATCCCTTAGTGGTGATATTCATTGGGCCATATGGTTGTTGGGGTATTGATTGGGAGCCCTAAGATGGTAACACAAGGTGTTGGGTTTGTGAAGGAAGATGCACCATAGTGTTGCACTTGTGCTGAGTTGGTGGATGTAGTGGTTTCTGAACTATGGTGTTCCTTTCTATGGTCATTTCTAAAGAAGGGACACCTTCGATGTTCTAGAGGATTCCCACTACGATTGATAGTAGAAGCACAAGTAACATTTGTAGGTTGATGTTATGGTGTAAATCCTTCAGGTATAATTGATGGCAATATAGAAGGCGATAAAGGATGAGAACTTTGAAATTGAGGAGAAGTGTAAGGTGCCCAAGGTGGTGGAACTATTGGTGAAGATAACAATTGATAGTATTAAGAATAATAATAATAATGTGGTGAGATAGAGGATGTTGACCTAGTTGGGGAAACAGGATGTTGAACTTGATAAGCACTTAGGTTCGGATGGTATGAAGGGTGTAACAAGTTTGGGGATGGCCTTCCCCATGACTGAGATTGTTGCCACTATGATTGAACACAGTATTTCTGCATGAACTCTAGATGTAACATTCTTCCCCAATGCTCATGTGAATGTGACAAGATTTTGCATTAACCTTTGGGGTGATCGTATAGGAAAATGTTACAGTGATACGTATGATTGGTATTTAAGTTCTTATTCTCTTCTACCCTTCTTTTTGATTGTCTAAAGGTGTTTCATCTTGATTCTTGGGTTATCATAACTCTATCACTAATAATGTTGAAATAGTCTTCACACTTTTCAAGCATCCAATCCATCATCTTATTGTTCTTTGCCTTAATTTCATTTAATGATTGTAGTATTGGCAAAGATTATTCCACCTCCTTATAGTGAGTTGATTTCTCCTCTTCATAATAATGGGCCCTTGTTGATTTAAGGTTTTGGGCCTATTGAGATTTTTCAACATTCTCCCATCTAGACATTTCTACTTCTTCTTTAGCTACCCACTTGATAAGCTCTTGGAATTGATGGGTTAATAGCTCATATAGTTGACCTTGAGCATACATCACTAAGGTTTCCCTTGTTTCATTACAGAGCCCATCTATGATATGGTACATTAACCTTTCCTTAGAGAACCCATGTCTTGTGCAGTTGTTTAACAATGCATAATATATTTCTAAGGCCATGTCCAAGGGTTCATGTTGCACTTGTTTCCACTATTGTATTTGTCTCCTCAAGGCTAAAACTCTTGCATAGCTTTGATAGCTTTCGTTGAAAATTTCTACCATTTTTGGCCAACGTCAAATTGATTTTGGTTTTAAGGAACTATACCATACTTTTGCATTGCCAACAAGTGTCATAGGAAGGAGCTTAAGTTTTTTCCATCCATTATCAATGTTGTTCCATAAATAGGCATCATAGAAGGCTTATAGATGATGTTTTGAATCTAAATCATAGCCTCCAAGAAACTTGGGAAAGTTGTTTAAGTCAAGCCTAGGTAGATAGCTTTCCTTATGATGCTTGTAGATATTCGAACAACCTCTTGTATTTCCATTAGGCTTGTAGTGGCTAGTAGGGGTTCATCATCACTGGATAGGTTATGCATTTGTGGGTTGGTATGATGTTGTCTTTGTTTATGTTCATAAGAAACCCCTACATCACATTGATTACTCCAAACTTCGTCTTCTTCATCATATAGTTTGTTGGTTCTCCAATGAATTGTCTTACTAGTTGTTGCATTTTCATAGCCTTGTGAGAGAGACATGGTTATAAATTTGTGTGTGATTTAATTAACATTAATTTCTTTCTAAAATATGTATCATTAATACCTTGTTACAATGATCTTCTATGATGTAACTAATCTAAATAACTAGCACTGTCCCTGACAATGGTGCCAATAATGAGTGGTGAGGTACCCCTACACTCAACCATACGAATACAAGTGTTTCACACACAATCTGGTCAAATTGCATAGATGGGCTAATTGTGGTATCTAGATAGTTACTTGTTGATTGCAATTTGCTATCTTCCCACTAGGATAGTATTTGATTTGTCACATATGGCTTAGTCCAGAGTGAGGTGTATGATGTGGTCCTAAGCTAATGCTACTCCTAAAGGTAATGGAAAATAATCTTAGCTAATCTAGGAGGGAAAAGGGGAAGAGAGAGCTATACTAAGAGGAGATAGGGAGAGAGAATCTAAGATAGCCTAAGTGTGATGAGCATCCATTCCTTAATCATCTATACACATCTTAGGCCTCATGCACAACTATCACTGGGATTTCCATGCGCATGGCCTGAGTACGCCACTGGGATACGAAGCAGTCACACGTAGATTCTCATGATTAAGTCATAATCATTCCATGTTTAATAACAATTAAAATTAAGTAATTAAACTAACTTAATGTTGCAATGATGAAGTAATATCAATCTTTATTTCTGCTCATGTGCGTGTCCAAGTACATCAGACTTGAATAAAGGATGCCATACAATTACAATTGTCACATTGCGAGCATGCACTGGGAGAAAGGGTTGAGAGGAGAATAATGACAAAAAGACTCTACTCTAATACTAAATTGACTCCTAGAAATTGACTCTTCCTGTGTGCCTACATGTATATTTATAGGCCTACACAAGAACCTTAATATCACATACATGGTATTGCTTGTCAGGCCATGATATCGCGTATGCGATATCACAAATGCGATAACATGGGTGTGATATCATGACCTAATGTATCACGATTCATCAAATAGGAATTCATATATTTTTGTTGTTGTTGACTACTATATCAAGTGGGCTAAGGCTATAGTCATTTTCTACTATACCTCTACTACTACAACTCATTTCTTTCAAAAATAGATGGTGAAAAGATTTCAAGTTTCTAGAGAACTAAGTTTTTATAATGGAACCCACTTTACAAGTGCTACCTTTTGCAAGTTAATGAAAAACATGGGGATACAACATAAACTCACAACACCTTATCATTGTCAAGCCAATGGTCAAGCAAAGGTTACTAATAGAGAGATCACTTTAATTCTAATGTGAACTATCATTAGATATAGGAAATATTGGAGCACCAAAATCAATGATGCCCTTTAGGAATATTGCTCAACATGGAAACTTACTATAGGCTACTCTCCCTATGAGTTAGCATATAGAAAATTACCTAAAATTCCAATTCAAACTGAACTCCATACACTCACAACTGCATGTGAACTTGACTTAAACATTAACCTAGTACAAAAGGAATCACTCATGATACTTAATATGCTAAATGAAAACTAAAGAGTACCTCTAATAATAAATGAAGTAAACAAGGCACACAATAAACAATTTCACAAGGTACAAATAAGGAAATTTACATTGAAACTAGAAGACAAGGTTCTCTATTGAAATCCCATGCTTGTGCTATGACAAACTAAGTTCCAAACATTATAGAAAGGACCTTTCATCATAGACTGAACTTTTCCTTCTAGGGCTATGATAATTTATCATCCAACAAGCCCTCAAAAGTATATGTTGGTTAACATCCATCAACTTAAACCTTTTATGAACTTCCAAGAAACTAGCCGCTACACTAACACCTTTGACCAAGAATAGGCTCACTCCATTTTTTGAATCTCCTCCTTCCAACTTAGTCATGGAGAAGATATCCATCTACCATAACATCTTGATGAGGATGAAAGGGATTTTTCTTATTTTTTTTTTGATAAGNCCATAACATCTTGATGAGGATGAAAGGGATTTTTCTTATTTTTTTTGATAAGTTTTAATATGCTTTTCATGTTCTTTATATTTTACTAATTATTTTATATATTTTCTTTTTTCCTTTCTATTTTCTTATTATTTTTTTAGTCCTAATTAAAATCTCTAATTTTGTTCCATGTTTACTATGAATTTTGGAAATTTTTGAATGTAGCTATCAAAGTTACGATTTATTATAAAGGCCAACTTCATCCTTGGATTATGTTTTCTACTAATAGTCATCAATTTTTTAGTGGTATTAAGTAGTAAATTCATGACATCCACCCATTTCATCTATCTCCTGTGAGGTCTGAATCAAGGAAACATGAAGCTTCTTTTCCATAAAAACTAAAAGCAACATGTCATTTTGTTATCTAATAAAGTGGGAAAGAACCAAATGCGAATGGAAAAGGGTATGACCTCAAGGGGATTTGTTGTGTTATTTTCTCAACTTCTTTCTTCAATTCTATGGCTCCTCATTGTATATCATCATTCTTAGTATTGACCATAAAAGGAAGCATGTCTATGTATGGTATGGTTTCCAATATATATTTTAACAACAAACATAAGAATTCAATGAACACTACTTTGACAATCTCATGAATTTTAAACACTATTTATGAGGATGGAAAGACATGTTACCCATGCCTGAAGGCACCCCTTTGACTAAGGCCCTACCTATTTCATTCTTTCTATTCTTTTCTTCTCTTTTTGGAGTAATGGTTGTCCCTTGTAGTGTCATAGATTCATGATTGTAGGAGAGAAGGAATATGTTAATTTAAGATCACTAAAAATTAGAATTGACTTGGTCGAGACTTGGAATGGATTAGTATCATATCATCTTACTCACAAATTTTAGTAATGATCCCATACACCCATGATGTAGATTTTTCATCTACCATTCTAGCACTACATTTTCTCTCATTTTACTATCTCATGCCATGGTAAATTTATAGTTCTATTTTGTAGTTTGCATAATCCTAAGAAACTTCCTCACATGGGCATGATTTTTAGCTTGAATAACCATTCATCATATAAGGTGCATGTAGACTCCTTTCAGTGAGGTTATGCAAGGGCATATTAGGCATAAGCCTACCTTGGGAAGGATCCACTTGCATATCTTTTGGTTTTCTTTACATTCAATCCCATAACCATGGGCCTTGTTCTAATCTCAATCATCTTAGCTTGCATCATCTAATTTTGTTCTACTTTGGTATAAGAAACCTCCTCCAATTACTCATTACACATTATACAATTCCTTTAATTTTGTAAACCTTACCCTCAATTGTGTTTCCATGATTTCCTAGTCCTTTTAATCCCATTATCCTTTTTTTTCTAACTCAAAACTCATTCAAAATTCTTAAATGTCTTAAGTTGAAAAATAACTATGAAAAGGTGTATCAACACATACCCATTGATACAACTATACTAGTCGATGTAGCCTCCTTGATTTGGCACTAAAATCCTATAAATACATGTAACATTCAGCTCATTTTTTATATTTTATTTCAAATGCATGAGAAAGTTTTGTAATTTTTAAAGTTTAGAGTCTTCCAAGGGCCATAACTTCTCAATTGTTTACGTGTTTCACCTATTCTTTGATCCTCAAGCTACTAAAGGTACACTTGACATTGTGGGAACATCAAACACTAGGCTTTCACAAAAAAAGTAATATTATCTACCTAAGATCATTAAATAAGAACTTAATAATAAGATTCCAAATTTTGATCGATAGACATAATCATATAACCCAATCAAAAAAACAAAGCTATCTAAATAAAATAAATATTATGGGTAAAAGGCTAATCCTAGATTACATTTGTGATCACAAATGATACCTAAGTAAGGACCATAGGTACGAGGGCCACCATAGCCCATTCAAAAATGACCACATTGTCGAAGGGACCAAAAAAAATCATAATAATAGCTCTAAGAGCAAGTAACTGAGGCCATTCATGCTATTGTGTCCCTACATGAGAAACTCAAGGTGGGATTTATTTGTCAAATATCCATTATACAAATAGAGTAATTTAGGTAAGAAAAGGTTTCAAGACCATGACTCAATCTAGTGGTCATGCTCATAGAGGCCTACCTGGAAAAGGTCTATACTAAAAAAATTCAAAACTTCATCCTTTAGAAATTTATTTTTAGACCTTTCCCAAATATTGTACCAAAATAGAATAGAATGAAACTCCAAGGGTCATCACTATGGCTCATTTTCTTCAACAATGGAGAATGGTGTATGGGAGAAACTTATCTCTTCTAGAGTAACCGATAAGGAGATACCATTTTTAATATCAAATACATTGTCATCCATTACTCGATTGAAGCAATAACAAAGGTCCTCAAATTACCCATCATCGAGGCACAACTAGTAGAATAGCTACTTAGGCAAACCTAGAAGCAAAAAAAAGTGTGGGTTAAGCAATGTTATGTAATGGACCATAAGAAGTATGATACCCTCACTAAGATGAAGAAAGCCTATTTTAAGAACATAGCCTATCACCTTAATCCAATAATGAGATCAAGCAAGATAACTACCTTCTCTATGAGGACATGTGCAACTCTATGTAGAAAGTTTTTAGTTAACCTACCATAGCTTATCCTCCTTGAAATAGAGAAGCATTTCAAGGAGAATAAGAAGGATATGATGATAATCCATTTTCCATGACTCATTAGAAAACTTTGTAAAAGGGGAGGAATAGCCTAGTATTTTAATGATATGGTTCATAGAGCTCTTACTACATCATGGAAGAAAGTGATGAAAGATGGAGCATCTGCCAAGCATTAGGATGAGGAATAACAACCACCACCATCATGTACAATAGCAAGTAGAATAGAAGAAATGTTGCTAGCTACAAAGCATTTAAGAAAATTTATAGAGTAGCAACTCCAACAACAACAAGCCTTTAGAGGTGGTGGAAAATCGTTAGTGTACAAATTAACCATGAACTTTCTAAATGAGATCATAAGAACCATTATCTAGCTAGGTGATGAGATGATACCATTGCTATCTTCACAAAAAAATTAGGCATCTGATCACTCCGATCCTATTACCAGAGAAGTCACCGTGTTCATACTAGGACAAGAATGCTTTGAAATTTTTGGAAATAAAGCAACATTCTTTGTAATGCTAGAAGGAGTGGAAGTGATAGTTGTGCTTATACCACACAAGGGATAAGAGGTGGTAGCATAGGTAATGTAAAATCATATTGAATAGTTCTTAACCACTCCTGCTACAATTATCCTTGATGTTTCTACCATGGAAAATGTACAAGCATTAGAAGAAGTAGGAAGTAGAAGGATGAGTGTAACCTAACATAAAGAAGTATTGGAAGGACTGGTGTAAGTCAAGCAACTAGTTCTAGAGATTTTTGATGTTCTAGAAGATATATCAGCTACCAAATTGTAGCTACTATAGATAAGGGACAAGCTCTTGATCATGAACACATAACTCAAGGATGCCTATTAGCAATCAATGGTTGGCCACTAAGTTGCAGAACATAGAGCCTAGTTATAAGATCTTGCCATTCTCAAGACAAAACTAACTAAAGATGAAGCTTTTCAATAGCTTTAGCAGAAATATCAAGATAGTAAAAATGCCAAGGTAATGATAATCTTTGATGTATCATTATTGAAAGAAATTATGAATTTCATTGATTGTGACCTCCATATGGTTTGCAAGAAAAATATAGCGCTAATTTGAGATAATCATTGCCTATGAAATGGTAAGCAATAGAAGGATGAAATGGTTGAATACATTCACCAGCAATAGGAATAGCTTGATAAGGTGAACCTAGACTTGAAAAGGTTGGCTACAGAAAATACGAATCTCTTGATGGAGAAGGTTTTTACCTTTCACCAGAAGACTATAATTGAGATTGTCACTTGGAAGAATGAGACACCAAAATATAAACAAGTTAGGAACCACTATAGGGTCCAGATTGAGATTCTCAAGGAGTTATAGATTAAGGAGATGACCAAATACATGGAGTTTTTGAACCTTCAATATGCAAACTTAGTGTTCAAGATTAGAAAAGTAGGTAACCAACTCTTACCTTCTCTATGAGGTAGATTTCAAGATTTAAAGAGAGACTAAACAAAAATTGGAAGTGGCTAACATAGTTCTTAAGGTTCTCAGAAGAAAATTCACCAATCAAAGATCTAGTATTGAGAACTTGACCAAAAGAATAAGTGACTACCATCAGCTAAAAACCCTCATATGTACCCTTCAACATGCAACATAAATATTTCATAGTCTAGTTTGACAACATGAAGGAGATGTTTTCTATACTACTATTCTCATGGGATATTCTAGCATAAACTCATCTAGGTGAAGTTACCTAGACCATTCACAACCCATGCGGTGAGGAAACGATGAAGGTACTTATAGATGCCTTTCAATTTTCAGTAGTAGTAGGGTATCCTAGGCCTCCATTGGAGTAGGGATGTGACAAAGGATCCCTCACATCATAGGAGCCTCCACCTCTAGGCATGGTGTGAATACTTCATCCTATTTCCATCCATCCAATAGGAACCTACTAATTTTTTCCAAAAAATGTTTAATCTCTTTGTACATTACACTTATTTTGTAACTATGAAAAATGACACTCAAGAGTTCTTTTGTTTATTAGAGTTGGTCAGTCAATTTCATACTTCCCGAAATTTTATAAGAAACTCGATTCCATTTTTTTCATTCAAGGATGAGTTTTCAATCAGTTATGGGTGTATGATGAAGCATCAATAAGTCAACTGCATTGATGCATGTTCATCAATGCATCTCCATTAATGTGGCCCCATCAACACATCTCAAGATGCATTGATGCATTTTGATTAATGTTAATCCTCTTGAAGCCTATACTAGTTCATAGAGTAGCAACATTTATAGCATCGTTGATTAATTCCTTAGGAAAATTCTTGTAGTTTTCTTTTGTAGAACTTAAAGAAATTTTTCTCTAAGTTCTCGCAACATGAATTGAATTGATTATACAACATTTTATTCAAGCACAATATGTACTTGGACATAGTTTCATGAATAGAAATAAATTCTAAATTTATTCTCTCCATTACAGTACTTGGATTAGTTTAAGTTTACTTTTAAGCATTCTACTTTATATGCAGTTTACATTTTTTTGTACTCACACATTTGAAATCATAATTCATAAGTAACATGAGTATGACCACTCCAAGTATAATATACTAACATTTTGTAATCTTAGAAATGAACATTTGATATTTCTAGTAGTAAACACTTAGTAAATAAATAGTGTTAGTATACATTCAAGATGTGTACAGAAAGTGGAAACCAATGCTCCATAGTTAGGATAGTCTCCCTACTCTGATGGAGGCCTAGGATACCCTACTACTACTAAAAATTAAAAGGAATCTATAAGTACCTTCATCTTTTCCTCACCTTGTGGATTGTGAATGGTTTAGCTATGGTGTGATAAAGGATCCTCCACATCATAGGAGCCTCCACCTCTAGGCATGGTGTGACTACTTCATCCTATTTCCATCCATCCAATAGGAACCTACTAATTTTTTCCAAAAAGTGTCCAATCTCTTTGTACATTACACTTGTTTTGTAACTATGAAAAATGGCACTCAAGAGTTCTTTTGTTTATTAGAGTTGGTCAGTCAATTTCATACTTCCCCAAATTTTATAAGAAACTCGATTCCATTTTGTTCATTCAAGGATGATTTTTCAATCAGTTGTGGGTGTATGATGAAGCATCAATAAGTCAACTGCATTGGTGCATGTTCAGCAATGCATCTCCATTAACATGGCCCCATCAACACATCCCCATCGATGCATCTCACAATGCATTGATGGATGTTCATCAATGTTAATCCTCTCAAATCCTATAAAAGTGCATAGACTAGCAACATTTATAGCATCGTTGATCAATTCCTTAGGAAAACTCTTGTAGTTTTATTTTGTAGAACTTAAAGAAATTTTTCTCTAAGTGCTCGCAACATGAATTGAATTGATTATACAACATTTTATTTAAGAACAATATGTACTTGGACATAGTTTCTTGAACAAAAATAAATTCTAAATTTATTCTCTCAATTACAGTACTTGGATTAGTTTAAGTTTACTTTTAAGCATTCTACTTTATACGTAGTTTACGTTTTTTTTACTCACACATTTGAAATCATAATTCATAAGTAACGTGAGTATGACCACTCCAAGTATAATATACTAACACTTTGTAATCCTAGCAATGAACACTTGGTATTCCCAGTAGTAAACACTTAGTAAATAAATAGAGTTAGTATACATTCAAGATGTGTACAGAAAGTGGAAACCAATGCTCCATAGTTAGGATAGTCTGGTTATTAATTAGTAACATTAACTATTTTAATCCTTATTTTAGTTAATAATTTTTATAAATAATAATTTGAATAATTTTTCACTAGATCCTAGATAGCGCAAACAACAACTAAAGGGTCCTTGCCAATGGTGCCAATGATGAGCAATGAGGTACCCCTACGCCCAACCATACAAATCACTAAGGCATTCACATGCGATCCAGTCAAACTTTTTGGACCTATAGTTCTCTAGTGCACTAATTACTCTAGGAAGTGAAATGGGTGTTGAGAATGTTCATTGTCTTCCCAACTACACTTGTGAAGCTTAAGGGTCTAGTTAAAGTGTAATTGAGACACATGATTTTTATCATTTTATGTTTTATGAGTTTAATTGCCTACAACAAGAATGAAAGGTAGAGTAATTTAATATCTAATTCATCTAGTACCTTGCTAGCCTAACAAAAGTATCCATTCCCCCTTTTT
The DNA here is from genome assembly GCA_015680685.1 of Gnetum montanum. NCBI lineage: Eukaryota > Viridiplantae > Streptophyta > Gnetopsida > Gnetales > Gnetaceae > Gnetum > Gnetum montanum. The sequence continues at coordinate 164,431 of MNCI01016025.1, read as the reverse complement.
AGACACATCTTGAACATGTATAGTGCTACTATGCTACTAAATGTTAAGCATTTTTGGATTACCAAGTGCTACACATATGGTTAAGGTGGTTGTACTTGTGTTCATTAACAACTAGAACTTAATTAGTTAATTGAAGTGCATTAAAGTAAAGTGCATGAAAATAAAGTGCATAAATATTAAATGCATCAAGGAAACATTGATCTATTCTTAGTGTTGCAAGGATGATCAAAAGGATTCATTTTTATTCCCATCACACTGCTATGCTCAGGTACATCAATGATCAAACAAAGATCCATACACACTCAAACTCTTATTGTGGAACTTAGGAAATATTCTAACTCTAAAGAAAATAAACTACAAGAGCTTCACTAAGTTATGATAAAAACTAATGAAAAATATGTGCCTAAGTGCTATATTTATATGTCAACATATACCCCATGGTATTGGATATTTGACATTGTATCCTAGGCTCTAACATCAGGTATCTAATGTTAAGACTTCGATATCAAATATCTAATATCAAAGCTAGTCAAGTCATGAATTCTCACAATACTTGAGCAAAAAATAATTTGTATTCCATAAATCAGTAGCCACAATGTCTAACTCTTATTTCTAAGAAAAGTACTAGAAGGTTATGATAAAAAAGACTAGGACACTTATGTTCAGAAAATATCCAAGCTCTCATCAAGGCTTAAATTGTAAGAGGCATTCCTCAAGTAAGTTAGCTAAAAGAGGTATGTTTTGCATTCTAATATCATAAGAAAGCTAGATCTACTTTTAAACCACTAAATTTTCATTGTAATAATAAGCATAAGTTATTACACATGGATGTCAATGAACCTTTTGATGTAACTAGTTTTAATGACAATAAATATTTCTCTATTATTATTAATGATTATACTAGAATACCATGGATAACATGTATTGAAAAAAATATTATGTATTTACATTTTTAAAGGTATGTAAAAGTATGGTTGAAACTGAAACACAACTCAAAAGCAAATTTATTAGGACTAACAATGGAGGTGAGTTCACCTCAAATAAATTTTAGGAGTTGTGTAGGGATTCAAGTCTCAAGAGTTAGTTTTCATCAACTAAAACACTTGAGAAAAATAGTGTCATAGAGTGAAAAAATAGAACTATACTCAAGATTATCCAACCAATGATGAATGAGAACAATGTACCAAAGTATATATGGAATGAGATACCCAAAAAAACTGTGTATATCATCAACATATGTTTGGTAAGAGTGGATAATGGTAAGAATTCTTATCAAATATGGTATGATACAATGACTAATGTTTAATATTTCAAAATTTTTCATAATAAGTGCTATATTAAGAATTAGGATAATGTTTGCAAGCTATAGAGATGTTATGAGAATAATTTGTTTATTTGATATTCTACCCATTCATAAGCTTATTGTTGCTCAAATATGAAAACATTAAATATTGTTGAAACACCTAATTTTAGGATTGATGAATTATCTATAGGGGCTAACAATGTGGCTATGAAAGGTATGAATTCAAATGAAGAAAAAAAAACAATGATATTTTGACATCTAAACAATTTAATGATATAAAAGAAGAGCACACAGCCTTAGCTGATAAGGTAGAAATAGAGTAAGAGGCTATACCTAATGATGGATTGAGGAGAAAAATCAAAGATTCAAATCCATGATTCATATTCTTAGAACATCTCTTAGACAAAGAACAAGAAGGAATACAGCTAAAATAATGGATCATGAGTTATTACTATGTTGTCCTACTTTTTCCATTCCTCTAACTATTAAGGAGGCTCTTGGGAGTGAGGATTCAAAGAATATCATGGATGAAGAGATGAAGAAAATTGTAAAGAATGATTTTTGGGAGCTATTCCCACACCTCAAATGAGCTAATATTATTAGAACCAAGTGGATCTTTGCAAATAAGTTAAATGACCATGGTGAAGTAACTTGGAATAAGGTAAGATTAGTAGTTAAACACTTTGCTTAGATTGAGGGACTTGATTATCAAGGTACTTTTACTCCAGTTGTAAGACTAGAATTTGTTAAAATTATTTTAGCTTTCAAAGCTTATCAAGGATTTAAGCTCTACCAAATGGATGTGAAATCAACTTTTCTAAATGGAAAAATAAAATAGACAATGTTTATTGAACAACTAGAAGGATATAATGATACTAAAAAGCCAAATAATGTGTATCGCCTATTCAAAGCTCTACATGGCTTAAAACAAATCCCTAGGATGTGGTATGCTAAGATTGATTCCTATTTAGCTAAAAATGGCTATTTTAAAGCTTTTCTAGATAGTTCTCTTTATATTAAAAAGGATAATGTAGGATTTTTAGTTGCCCAAACTTTTGTTGATACCATAATGTTTGGAGAAATAATATCAAATTTAAATAAATAATTCATTAAAGGTATGAAATAAAACATTAAGATGTCTATGATAGAAGAGCTATCTCAATTTCTAGGCCTACATATTCAACAACTTCAAGATGACACATTTATTTCTCAAACAAAGTATGTTCAACAGATGTTCAAGAGTTTTGGCATGATAGAAGCTAAAACCTATGCAACTTCTCTTAGCACATATGTACATTTTTGAAAGGATAATGATAGAAAGAATATTAATGCTATAATATATAGATCCATTGTGGAAAGATTTGATTGTGCTACAACAAATAGGCCTAATATAGTTCCTATAGTAAGCTTGATTTCTAGATTTCAGTAAGAATCAAAGAATCACACTTGGTTGTAGCCAATAGAATTTTATAGTATCTACAAGGCACAACTATTCATGAGATATGGTATCAATAGAATAGAACTTGTAAACTACAATAATTTATGAATGTAGATTATGAAGGAAATAAATATGACCAAAAATCCACTAAATTGTCACTTTCTAGTAATAGATTGATATTATGATTGAGCAAGAAGCAAAACTTTATTACTCCATATTTTGCTAAAGTAGAATATGTTGCAACCACAAACTGTTGCACACAAATTCTCTAGATGAGGAAAGTATTAAATCTTTTCAATATAGCATTCTCTGATCTAGTAATTATCTATTGTGATAATAATTCTACTATTTCAATCTCTAAAAATCTTGTGTTTCATGGTAAAAGTAAATATATTTACATTAAATATCATTTTCTCCAATATCAAATAAATTCTCAAATAGTAAAATTATCATATATTTCATCCCAATAATCAAGAGAAGATATTGTTACAAAGGCTTAAAATAAAGAAATATATCTATATCTAAGAACATTACTAGGTGTGACTACCTTAACCAAATATACATATGCTTTGAAAACTCTTACTGCTAGTTTAGGGATTTATTAGGACTTAACAATATTTGTTGCAGGAGAAGTAGGTAAGCTTATATTTCAAGAAAGTAGGAAACTATGAAGATACATTAAAAGAACCAAAAGCTCACACTGATTTTGTTGAATCCTCAAAGTCATATCCTATGGATTCATGTATTTTCTCATAGGGATCATGATCAAAGGATAACCTTGATTTTGGCTTGAAGTGTAGAAAATGTATCAACTCTAAGAGATTATGAATGAATTATAGGGTCTCAATATCTTGCCATGTATTGCCTCTCCTTTCTTTATGTTCTTGGTGTACCAAAGACCTCTATCTCTCTCACTCTAAGAATTCCTACTATTTTTCAATCATAATTCTTTCCACCTCCTTACTGAAATTTTCCTAGGTCTTCCACTCTTCTTTACTTCTTTTGCACTCTACTCGATCTTGGATATTTACCAATGTTGAATCCTTATCCATCTCTATGATTCTCAACTGTTTTCCAAGCTCTCTAAAATTTTCTTGATTCATTCAAAAGCTCTTGTAAATGTCCATAGCTATGATGCTTTCTGTATTACAGCTTCATTCTCCATTCTACTCTATGTATTCTATGTTCTTTTATCTATGCTTGGTTTGACAAGTTATTTTATCATTATTATATCTTAGCTTTGAACTTGGAAATTGACTAACAAAAACATGATTTTTAGTTAAGCTCCTATGTGTATCTCTAACTTTTCTTACTCTCATCTCATAATGTATTTGATTTTTTCTTGTTTTTTTTTGTCACCTATGTTTATCTCTTTGTTGTGAGCTTGATCTATTTATTGATAGGAAGAGCCTTTTCATATTTTTTGAAAAAAAGCAGGAGTGATGTATGATGTAAGTATACATGAGTTGTTTTATCATAAAAACTAAAGATGATATCTCTGTGTTTATGATATGTACTGATTGTACTATTACTATTTTAATTAACTATATTCTAATGATTTCTTTATATAGGCTTGCTATCTTTCTAAGTTGGATGTGGTGTCTAATTATTTTTTTAATTCCTTAACTTAGTAATGATCTTGATTTGACCTATGTGACATTGATAAGTTACTCATTTTTACCTAACCATATTATTCTAATGCTTGATTAAGTTACTTGACTAGATGCTTAGTTGTTAAGAGCTTATTAATATAAGTGATGAGTAGCAAGTGGTCCCTATGCCCAACTATACAAATCACATGCATGTATATGAAATTTGGTCAAATTTCGTGGACTCTTTCTACCTAAGTAGCTTTTATCTTAGATAGTCAAACATGAGCTTATTAGTCATTATCTTCCCAATCATCACTTGTGTTAGTTCCATCCGTATGGTTAAGCGTGATTGAGGCATAAGATACTTGTATTTATCATTTTATTATTTTTATTTTTAAAAGTATTACAAGAATGAAGTAATTAAAATATTAAAATTTAACTAGTTAATGGAAGTAAATGTAAGCTAAACTATCCTAAATGTATAGCATCCGTTTCCACTTTTGATAGATATCGTAAAACTAGTATAATGTTGTTGGATTAATAAGTGTTTACTGCGGGACGTATCAAGTATTCACTATTGGAATTACTAAGTGCTAGTATATTATCATAAAATTGGTCATACTTATGTTACTATAAAATATATTAAATTCTTAAATATAGAAAAGTCAAGTGCTTATAAGTAAACTGAATGCTAGTTCAAGTGTTGTAATGGTGAGAAGAAATTTTGATTTTATTTTAGTCATGAAAAAGTATCAAAGTATATCTTGCACTTAAATAAAACTCTATATAATCAATTGAAACCATGCTAGATGCACTCAAAGAGAAATGTTCCTAAGATTTATGAAAGAAAAGTATAAGAGCTTTGTTAGAAGAATGACTAAAATGTTATATAAATGAGACTAGTATGTATATTTATATAGGCTTAGGCAGAATCAAAGTTGATGCATATGCACCAATGTATCCAAGAATGCATTAATGAGGCTACATCAATGGGCATGCATTGACACAGTTGACTTATTTAGACTTCATAATGCCCTTAAGAATAACTAAAAACTCATTCTTAAGTGAATAATAAAAATGGGACTTAGTGGTTTACAAAAGTTTGGGAATATAGAACTCATAGAGTAACTACAAAAAATAGATAAATAGATAACTCTAAGTGTCATTTTTACATATTATTTGCATGGTTATAAAAATAACATAGGTACAAGGAATTTAGGCAATTTGACAAAATCTGTAGATGTCAGCTAGATGAAGTGAAATGAGATGAGATCTTTACATCATGCTTGGAGGTGAAGGCTCATATGATGTGAAGGGTCCATCATCATATCCATGCTCTACTAAATATTTGGGCTACCCTACTACTATTGCCACTAATACCAAGAATTGTAAGGCATCTAGAAGTACCTTTATTTTTTCCTCCTTACCTCATGAGTCATTTACCCAGGAAGCTTCTCCTAGATGATATGGTAATAGTATATCCCATGGGCAAGGCAATGTTAGGAACATCTTCTTCATGTTAATAAACTAGGTTGCAAAATATTTACATTCGATGTTGAAAGTATAGACAAGGTTCTATAGTTCTTGGTAGTCATTCATTCTCTTGGCTAGATTCTCAACAATTGATCTTTTATCTATGAACTTGCTCTTGATAACTTAAAGCTATACATTGGTTATTTTAACTTTTATTTTGCCTCTTTATGGAGCCTAAACTCTACCTCATAAAGGATCTAGGATTTGGCCACTTTTTCAATTCTGATCTTGGCCTTCCTACTATCAGCATTATCATGTTTGCATATCTATGGTTGGCTAATTTCATATACTTCATCATCTCCTTGATTTACAACTTCTTCAAGTAGATCTTAGTTGCTTGTAGGTATTAAGTCCATAGAAGATGGGTTACCATACATCAACTCTTTACTAAATATGCTAAAGGGATTTCACCAACTTGATTTCTTTTCTATTAATCTTTTAAAAAAGGTTTAACTTGGTCTCTATAGTGATTCTTAATAGTTTCATACTTTAGGACCTCATTCTTCTAGGTGGAAATATTAATGATGCTCTTCTAGTAAAAGGCACAAACCTCCTCCACCAAGAGATTTCTATTTTCTATAGTNATTTTTTGAAATATCTATGAATGTATCAGCCTTCTTTATGATGCTAAAAAAAGGAGTAATAGTCCTGGGCATGACACACAAATAGTTAGGATACTACAATAGAGTTTGTGGTATATAGAATAGGAGAAGCTTCGAATAATCTTGGAACATCTATCCTTGATGTTGCTATAATGATAAATGTTAAAATATTTGCAAAAACTAGAAGCAAAGAAATGAGTGTAGGCTAGCAAGTAAAAGTGCTAGAGTGACTAGTTGGAGTAGGAAAATTGATTCTAGAGATCTTTACTCTTTCAAAAGATATTTTAGTTACCTAGTCATAGCGGCTTGAGATAAGTGGTAAGCTACTCATTGCAAATGCATAACTTAAGAAGGACACCATTAGTTATCAATGGTTGGTCACTGATATTTCAAAACTCAGAGCCTACTTAATAGATGTAGTCATTCTCAAGCTAGAGCTTACAAGGAATGAAACCTTTCAATAGCTTCAATAAGGATTTTAAGATGCTATTAATGTAGAAGAAATGGTGATATTTGATGCATCATTTNTGGATACAATGACTTCTTTGATATTAGAATTGGAGAAAACATGATCGTGGTTTCATTATAAGAATAATAGTTGTAATATTTCATCCGTCAACCAGCTCATTATCCTAGTGATCTCATTCAAAAGACTCATGGTGAGGTAGTACATAGAGGATTCTCCACCATATTTAGAGACTTGATATTACAACCATTGTTCTCTAAGTTTCCTTATATGTTTAGTAGTTTCTGTTATTTTGTGGATTTTCTATAGTGCTATAGATGGTGGTGGAGATGAAAATTCATCTTCCTAGAGCTTGGTAGGAATTTTAACCTTCATTATGTGCTTCCATGATGTAGCGAGAGCCTTGTGGACCATCTCATTAGAATAGTGATCTATGCCTCTTATCATGCAAATTTTTTTGATGAGGTAGAAAAAGGATAGTGTCTTTCTACCCTTCTCATTTTCCTTAAAACACTTTTCAATCTTTAGAAAGATGAGCTAGGGAAGGTTGATTGAAAATTTTTTACATGCCATAGCAAAGAAGAAAATTATCTTAGTTACCCTCACTATGAGATTGAGGTGATAGACCACAATCTTAAAATAGACATGCTTCAACTTAGCCAAGGCACTGTACTCCTTACAATCCACTCTATAGCATTGATGAATCCATTTTTTCTTTACGTTAGGATCTTCCTATGTTGAAATTTTTACCAACTTTACCCTAGTATTTGATAATTCCAAGGCTTCTATAATTTCCTCAATTGAATAAGAGATGGTAATAACTTTAATTTTCATGGATGCATATCCTTGCTAGTTGTTCCATAAGAGATAAGTCTCAACCATGGAGCATTCTCTAGTAATGGAGAGAATGGACCATAGTAGAGATCCTTGTAGTTGTGCCTTGACCTCTTTTGATGTAAACTCCAAGAAAGGTCCACATTCCAACTACTAAAGGATGGAGCTTTACTTGAAATATTCTCCAAGAAAGCCTTTGTTAAGTGTGACCTCTAAAGTAAGTCATGATCTTGGGACCTCATACTACCTGGACTCTTCTATTTCTATTATGGAAATTTGATAAACAGACTCCACATCAAGAACCTCACATAAGGGCCTAGTACCGTGGGCTACCTTAGCAACTTGTTCTTGGGATTGATGTTATTATTGTGATTATTGTCATTGTCCTATTCCTCCATGAGGTCATTTCTCCTAGGGCTGTGATCCCTCCTACTTGTGGTCCTTGCTTTGGTACCATCTACAATTACAAACATAACCCAAGATCAATTATTGGAATTATAATCTTCTTTAGTCTAAATACCCTATTACTAGTTGATCAAGCTAATTTTGATATTAAATTTTTATTCAAGTGATCATAGGCATATGAGAATATTTTATTATTATTTTAATTTTACTTTAATGGAGGTAGGTTATTAGCATTAACTCTTTATATTACTATTTTAATATTATTTCAATATGTTATCTATAAGATAGAAAATGTTTTTCAATAAAACCCTACTGTTTAATTCCCCCATGACATAAAGCATGTCTATGGAAGCTCAAGGATTAAACAACATGCAAAAATGAATAAGTTTTGAGGAAGCTATGGCTCTTGGAATTCTTTGGGCTCTAAAAAACTAAAAAATGTCCTCTTGTGTTTTAAAAAAAATGGTGAAAATAAGCTAAGTATCATATGCATTTATAGCATTTTTATGATGCATCAATGGGAATGCATTGATGTATTTAACTATATCAATTTGAATGCATAAACACAACTATTTGTAGTCATTTTTAAATTTGATACATTAAGGAAATTCAAACAAGTTTGGGGTCAACATAAGAGCCAAATGGAAGCTAGAAAGCTGAAAAACCAAGTTAACAATATCTTACAGGTTCTAGTTGAGAAATCAAAGTAAATCAAGTGTATGAAATGAGAAAATATGAGATGTTTCTTAAGAAATATTAGCACCAAATTGGACAATGTAGACTATCAAGGTAATTGAAACCAAATAGAGGCCCATGGATATGGAGTTTATACTAAAGGTAATCAACTGTTATGCAAGTGGATCCTTCCTAAAGTGGGTGTATTCCTAAAGATTCACTTTCATAACTTCATCACACGGAGTCCATAGGCATCTTGGACAATGAATGGTCATTTAGGTTAAACACCAAACCCACACAATGAACTATCTTAGGATTATGTAATCTACAAAAATAAGACTAATAGTTATTCATAGTATGGGGCAATGAGATGAGAAAATGAAGTGTAAGAATAGTAGGGAAAGAGAAACACTAGGGGAGGAAAATCAATATCATAGTTGCAAGATATGCTTGGTGAAATATGTAATTAGGATGATCTAATACTGATCTATTCTTAGTCTAAACGAAGTTCATACAATTGTAGTGGCCTCTCATTAATGTATTTCTCCTCTTCAACCATCATGAATTGACAACAACCACATAGAATGATCATCACTCTAAGAAAAGAAGAAAAGAGAATAAGGAAGTAGTTAGAGAGTATTTATGAAGAAATTTGGATCTTAGTTAGAGAGATGCCTTCAAGCATGAGTAACATGTCTTTTTAGTCCCATAACTAGTTCTTGTATTCAAAAGAGATCTCTAGAGAAGTGTGCTTTTAATTCCTAATTTTTTTGAAACCATGCATTATAAAAACATACTTTTTTTATGTTCACCAATAGGAGTAATGATATGCACCATGAAAAGCCATAGAACTCATGAGGAAAGTCAAAGAAAGAACATAAAAAATCCTCTTGATGTCATGTCCTTTTCCATTATCACTTGGTCCTTTCCTAGTTTGTTGGGAAATGAGATCATATGTTACTTTTAATTTTCATGTGAAAGAACCATCATGTTTCCATGATTTAAACCTCCTTGTAAGATAGATGGACTAGATGGATGTTTTGAGCTCATTGCTTGGTACCATTGGAAAATTGATAACTCATGAATAGAAAGCATAATAAAAGAACAAAATTTACCTTAATAAGGAACTTTGATCTTAATAGCTATGTTTAATAATTATCATAGTTTGCAATAGCCATGGAATAAAATTGGAAATTATAATTAAAACTAAATAAAATTAACAATAAAAGCCTAAGTAAAAAGGTGAAAAGTAAAAAGTAAAAAACAGAAAAATATAGAGAATAAATATTAAAATATAAAAAAAATGGATAACATATAAAGAAAAATCTAAAACAAAACAAATAAAAACTTATCATCCTTTTCAAGATGTTACAGTGGATGGTTATCTTCCCTACAAATAAGTTAGAAGAAAGAGATGCAGAAAAGGGAGTTTGTTCTTGATTTGAAGTTTTATTGTTGTGAATAGTTTCTTGGAAGTTTGTAAAATATTTGAGTTATTAGATATTGATGAGCATGTGTTTTTGGGGGCTTTTTGGATGGTAAATTATCATATCCCCAAAATAAAAAGTTGAGTGTATAATGTATGGTCCTTCCCATAATGTTTGGAACTTAGTTCATTATCACACATGGATAGGATTCCAATAGAGAACCTTATCTCCTAGTTTGAATTCAACTTCTCTTATCTTTGCATCATGGCATTATTTTTTGTATGTCTTATGTACATCATTTATCATAAGGGCTACATTGCAATTTCTGTCTAACACATTGATTGTCATGAACCTTTCTTTTTATGCCAAGTTAATATCTAAGTCAATGTCTCATGTGGTTGTTAGTGTATGGAGTTTAGTTTGAATTTGAGGATTGGGTAACTTTCCAGATACTAATTCATAGGAAGAGTATCCTATAGGAAGTTTTCATATTGATCAATATGTCTAGAGGTCATCGTCTAGTTGAGTACACTAATCTTTCCTATATCTAATAATGGTTGATATTAGGATTTGAGTAATGTTCCTATTGGTTACTTGAACTTGAACATTGGCTTGAGAATGGTATGGTGCTACAAATTTATCTTTCACCGCTAAGTGTTGCATTAACTTGTAGAAGGTAGCTCCTATGAATTGTATTCTATTATCAAAAATTACTACTCTAGGGATACCAAATCTATTTACCACCTATTGCTTGAAAAAGACAGTTGTAGTAGTAGAGGTATAGTTAAGAATAGTTGTAGCTTTAGCCCATTTCATATAGTAGTCAACAATAATAATAATATAAGAATTTCCATTGGACATGGAAGTGATGGATCCCATTAGGTTAATTTCCTAGAATTCAAAAGGTTCTAATAGTTGAATCCACTATTAGGATCCTTTCATCCTAGTTATCATTCCTCCATCTCGTTGACATCTTTTACATGAATAGGAAAAATGGTGGGTTTCCAAATGATCGATGTCCAAAAATATCCTACCATCAAGATCTTTGCATTAGTTCTCCATCTAACATAGTGGTTCCCATAAGGACTCTCATGAGTATCTTGGAGGAATTTTAATTTATTTGTATCAAGTACACACAATCATACTAGGTCATCCACACAAATCTTGTAGAGGTTATCCTCCATCTCTATGTATTGTTTGATTTAGTGAGGAAACTATTATTTCCTCCTATGGTCCTATTTAACAGGAGTCTCCTAACATGCTTATATATAAAAGAAATTCATCATGCTAGTTTTTGATCTTTAATGTGTGAACCTCACTAACCTTGGCAAAGATAAGCTTGTCTCAAAATTGATCAAACATGGTCTCTTCATCATCGTTGTTATCTCATCCTAACTAAGATAGATAGTCTTCAACTATGTTCTTGATTCTCCTTATGTCCATCATTTCTAGAACAAAATTCTACAATATCACCAACCATCATATAAGATAAGGGTTGCAAATTAGAGTGTGATCAAAGTACAAAAGAATTAGATATCTAAGAATATTGTATCTAAATTTCTCTAGACCATTCATGACTATCATGAGTTCCTTTTCTATAGTGGTGTAATTGAGTTGGGCACCCATAATTCTCTTTATTGCATAATGGATATAATATGAACATTTCTAATCATCCATTTGTGTAAGCACCACTTATAATGCATAGTTCGATGTGTATGTTATGATGAGAAAGGATTTGGAGTAATAAAGGACATGTAGAATTGGTATTTCTACAAACTTCTACTTCAAATTCTTGTCCACATTTATTAGTTAATTCAAATTTTGCATCATCTTTGGTAAGCTTAACTAATGGTTTGATAATTTTGGAGAAGTTTTAAATGAAATGCTTGTAGTAACTAGTATGACCAAGAAATGACCTTACATCTTTAACTGTTTAACATTGTGTGGTAATTCCTTGGTTAATCCTTATCCTTTTATAATCAACCTCCATTTCATTTTTTGAGATGTTTTACCCTAATATAATTCCCTTTTGGACCATCAACTATCTCTTTTTCTAGTCAAACTACAAATTTTTCTCCACACATCATTTCAGTGCATGCTTAAGATGGTCTAATGCTTATTCAAAATCAACACCGTAGGAGGAGAAGTCATCCATGAAGACTTTCATTTCATTGCCAATATACTACTAAAGGATACTTAAGACTACACACTATAAGGTTGTAAGAACATTGCATAGGCTAAAAGACATTTTCTTGTATGAAAAGGCTCCACAATGACTTGTGAAAATTATTTTGGCCTTGTCTTCTAGGATGATTTTTATTTAAGTATACCAACTATACCCAACCAAAAAACTATAACAATTATGCTCTATAGTTGTATCCAATACCTAGTCAACATATGGTAATGAAAAATGATCCTGAAAGATAGAAATGTTCAATAGTCTAAACTCTATACAAAATTTCCATTGACCACCTTTCTTTGGTATAATAATAAGTGGGCTTACCCACTTACTATTTGCCACTCAATAGATGAATCTAGCCTTGAGAAGTTTTTCAACTTCATTTTTTATAACTTGTTTCAACATTGGATTCAATATCCTTTATGGCTTCCTCTTAGATTTGATGGTGGATTCTATGTAGATCTGATGCTAACTTATGCATGGATTTATTCATGTTAATTTATCATATGACAAAGAAAAGGTTGTTGGCCATTTACTGTCTACCTTTAGTAGCTTTTCCTTTTCTTCTTTAGTGAGCTAAGAATTAATTATTACAAGCTTTCCATTGTCTAGAAATACATATTCTAGAGATGCCAATAAGGATTCTAGTTCCAAGGGCTCTTGTTTGGAAGTATCAGGGATTTCCAACTCTTCCTAGTCCATTTCTATTTTTTTCTATATTCTACTTCAAAGAGTTGGATCAGGATTTATCCCATCATATCCATCTTGTCTATATAGGCACTTGTGAGGATGTCTATTGGTTCCATGAATATTGTGGAAATAAAGCTATCTATAGTTAGCCACTAGGTACCTTCTTGTTATATGGCTACTGTGTATAAGCATCTTTTGATGCTTGTGGTTTTGGCATACTTATTGCATGATATAATAGATGTGATCCTTATTGCTCATATTTTTTGCATGCAATGGTACCGTATGTCACTTTACGTAATGCATGGAACCCTCTTCTTCTCAATCTTACCAAATTCATTTTCATTAAAAATTCCCAAGGATAATTTTTTGATCCCTAACTTTGCATCAATTATAATTCATTAATCTTAACACGAGATGTTTCAATAATCTTTAATTTTCTTAAATTTAAGAAATGATAAGCTTTAGAATGACTAAAATATTTATTAAACAAACCATCTTTACAAAAACTATTAACCTTATGAATGTTATCTTGATTCTTAATATATAGCACTTGCTACAAAAAATTTTAAATATTAAACATTAGCTATTTCTTCATACCACATTTGATAATGATTCTGATGAGTCATGGTTTGTCAGGTCCTGTTATCGGACCCCTATTATCGGAACCCTAATACAAGACACCAAGTCTGACTCCTATCATCGAACCCCTGATATCAGGGCTGCATTAACTAGGCCGTGTATACGAGGCCCCATATATGCAACTACATTGACATGGCCCTATCGGTGCATCCACCCATGCGTCGACATGGCCCCATTTATGCAAAGTCTATTTTTAGCTATAAATAAGTGTGCACCCGCTGCACTTAGGAATCTTTTGGGTTAATTGTAGGGAAGCTCTTATAGTTTTTTTCATAGGAGTTAGAATATTTTCCCAAGTGCATGCCCACAATGTGATGCTTGTAATTGTACAAAACCTTTATTCAAGTGTGACATACTTGGACACGCACATGATTGGTAATAAAGATCGAGATTACTTCATCATTGCAACATTCACTTAGTTTTAACTATTTATTGTTATTTTTAATTTTTATTGTTATTTATTATTTTTTAAGTTAATATTTCCTTACCATAATTTACTATTCTTGTTGTTAACTGCAGATTGAGTACGACTTAATCACAAGCATTTAAGTGTGACTACTTGGTAACCCGGTAGCATACCTATGATCTATGCTTGGTAATCCTAGTAGTAGTCATGCACAAGGTCCAAGATGTGTACGGATGATTAAGGAATGGATGCTCATCACACTTAGGCTAGATTAGACTTCATTTCCTATTGCTTATTAGTTTAATCAAGATTATTTTCCATTGTCTCTAGGAGTAGCACTAGTTTAGGATCACATCATACNACTGGATTGTGTGTGAATGCTCGTATTCATATGGTTGAGTGTAGGGGTACCTCGCCACTCATCATTGGCACTGTTGCCTGGGGCGATGCTAGTTATTTAGATTAGTTATATCATTCAAGATCATTGTAACAAGTATTAATGATATATCCTTTAGAAAATAAATTAAATTCAATTCAATTAAGTCACACATGGTTCACAACCATGTCTCTTTCACAAGATAGTGATAATGCAACATCTAGCGAGGCAATTCATTGGAGAACCAATGAAGAAATTTGGAGTACTCAATCTTCTGCAGGAGTTTCATATGTTCATAGACACCCCAATGATACTCAAGGACTCTCATCATCCAACTCTGATACCTCTAGTGAGGATGGGATATCCCATAGAATGAGGGGGCCCATAAGGCTTGAGACCTTCTCAATAATTAACAAAAATTTATCCAAGGATGATTGGGAAACTTACAAAAGTCATGATGAGTATTCCAGCTCTTTCTCTTCCTCTGCTCCTTCAATGTTAGGTCATGACATGGATGATCATCTCTCTAGGGGTTGATGTAGAAATAGAAATCGAACCCAAGGGCAAAGTAAGAAATGCCAACATGAACAAAGACAACATCATCCCAACTCACAAACTCATAACCTACCTAGTGATGATGAACCCCTGCTAGCCACTAAGAGTCTAATGAATATACAAGAGGCTATTCAAATATCATGTAGGCATCATAAGGAAAGTTCTCTACCAATGCTTGATTTAAACAACTTTCCTAAATTTTAAGGAGGCTATAATTTAGATCCGCAACAACATCTACAAGCCTTCCATGATGCTTGTGTATGGAAAAATATTGATAATGGATGGAAAAAACTTAAGCTCTTTCCTCTGACACTTGTTGGCCAAGAACAAGTATGGCATAGGTTGTTAAAACAAAAATCAATTCGATGTTGGCCAACAATGGTATACCTCTTCAATGAAAGATATCAAACCTATGTGAGAGTGTCACCCTTGAGGAGACAAATCCAAGAATGGAAACAAGCACAACATGAACCCTTTTTCATGGGCTTAGAAAGATATTATGCATAGTTAAATAATTTCCTAGGCCATGGGTTCTTTAAGGAAAGGCTAATGTACCATATCATAGATGGGCTCCATAATGAAACAAGGGAGATCCTAGGGATGTACGCTGGAGGTCAACTATATGAGCTAGGAACCCATCAATTCCAAGAGCTTATTAAGCAAGTAGCAAAAGAAGAAGGAGAAATAGCCAAATGGGAGAATGTTGAAAGTTCTCAATAGGACAAAAATCTCAACTTAACAAAGGTCCATGATCATGAAGAGGAGAAATCAACCCACTTCAAGGAGGTGAAATCATCTTTGTCAATCCTACCATCACTAGATGAAATTGAGGACAAATCAATAAGATGACAGACTAGGTACATGAAAGATGTGGAGAATATGCAAAAATTATTAGAGGAAGAACTATGTCAAATCAAGAAACAGAATAGGACACCACACGACAATTGAAACAAAGGGTCTAAGATAATAAGAATAAGAACTCAACTATCAATTTCACATATCAATGCAACTTCTATCTGTATGATCACCCCAAAGGCCAATGTCCAATTTTTTCACATTTACATGAGCATTGGGGAGGAATGTTACATTTAGATTTCGTACAGAAATATCAAGTTCAACCACAGTGTCAAAAACCTTAGTCGTGGGGGAGGCCACCGCCAACTAGACCATATCCTTCATATTGTTACCTATTGTTTTCTTAGTTAATATTTCTTTACCATCATTTACTATTCTTTTTGTTAACTAGAGAATGAGTACAACTTAATCACGAGCACTTAAGTGTGACTACTTGGTAACCCAATAGCATACCTAGGATCTATGCTTGGTAATCCCAGTAGTAGTCATGCACGAGGTCCAAGATGTGTATGGATGATTAAGGAACGAATGCTCATCACACTTAGGCTAGTGCAAACTTCATTTCCTATTGCTTATTAGTTTAATCAAGATTATTTTCCATTGTCTCTAGGAGTAGCACTAGTTTAGGATCACATCATATGCCTCACTCTAGACTAAACCATATGTGACAAAGAAAATACTAGTCCAAGTGGGAAGACAATGAACTACAATCAACGTGTAACTATCTAGATACCACAACTAGCCTATCCATAGAGTTTGACCAGATCATGCGTGACCACTTGTATTCATATGGTTGAGTGTAAGGGTACCTCGCCACTCATCCGAATGTTACAATTATAAGCTTTTATTAAAGGCCTATTAATGATATGTATAGTTGTTTTGATTGCTTTATCTTATAGGTACTTTGGTACGTTCTTCATCTTGAATATAGTTCTACTTTTCTACTCTACCATACCATATTACTTAGGTTTTCTAGTTGAGAGCTATCTCTTGATACAATCTTTGCATAGCTCATAAAATTCATCTGAGATAAAATTACCTTCATTGTTAGTCCTAATAGCTTTGATTTAAGTCCTATTCCAATTTCAACCATACTTTTAAATTCCTTAAAATTTTTAAATACATCAAAAATTTTCTCAAAAAATGTTTGCCATTGCATTCTAGTATAATCATCAACAATAAGAAAGACATATTTATTGTCATTAAAACTAGCAATATCAAAAGGCCCAAATACATCCATATATAGTAATTCAAGATTATGTTTATAATGAAAATCTACTAGCTTAAAGGTAGCACTAGTTTGCTTACCATGTTGGCATGTAGAACATACCTCTTCAAGATAACTTACCTAAAGAATGTATTTAACCCTTTGAGCCTTGATGAGAGCTTGTATGTTTCCCAAGCTTAAGTATCCTAGTCTTTTTGCACCATAACTTACTACTCCTTATCTTAGAAATAGGAGTTAGACATTAAGGCTACTTATTTATAAAATATAATTTATTTCCTACTCAAGTAGCATAAGCTTTAAAATCATTTTCTTTATTTTCTAATATAAATTTCTCATTCATAAAAAAATATTATAACCTTCTCTTAAAAGTTGTACTAATCTTAACAAATTTTAATGTAATTTATCAACAAAAATAAGAATTATGAACTTCAAGAAAGTTATTATGAATTTTAACTGAGAAAATACCTCTTACCATAGCTTTACCTTTGTCACTGAAGGTTACTTTTTCTCCATTAAAAGGTTTTAGTATCATAAACTTTGATTTATTGCTGGTCATATGTTGTGAGCATTCACTATTAAGAAACCATGTCTTTTGGCTACAAGAGCTCTTTAAAGCTAACTGTAAAAGGAGATTTCTTCTATTGATTGATCTCCAAACTTATTGTTCTATTCTATTATTTCTTGAAAAGTTCTTAGTAGCATGGGAATAATGCATATTTTCATAATAAGAAAAGATACTGGTTCTACAATTTCTTGCTTTATGGCTTAGCATTCCATAATTAAAACAATATCCTTGGAAGAAATTAGTTGTCATTCCTAAGTCATACCTAACAATTGCAATTCTTAGAGTAGGAAGAATTTCCTTATTTTTCAGCTCATGATTTGACATTATTAAGGTTGTGTTTGGACAATTATCTTTTAGGTTAATACTTTTATTAAAGATAGTCTTTTTTAGGGTCTAAAATTATAGCCAAAACCCCTATTGTCATCCCATGATCATTAGTTGTTGATAATATTCTTGAGCTATTTTGAGCTACAAGTAAACCTACTAAATAAATAAAATGTGATATAAGTAGCATTACCTTTCATTTAATTCATTAGTAGTAGCAGCTCCTCCTTTAGCTTTAAATTTTATTATTTTGGTGATTCATTCTTCATCTTATAACTCTTGATTTATTACTTCCTTCATGTTAAAAGTTATTTAAATTTTCATTAAATTTGACCATAATCTCTAATTACTTCATCATCCCTAGTGTAGAAATTGCATACCCCCAATGTGGAAGTAACATGATCAATATTTATACACTCTGCTAACTTTAAGGTGGACCAACCACTCTAGTAAGGATGGCAGAAGGCTCAACATGTAAGATCTATATCTAGCATAGAAGGTGCTCCCTCATTACTATTTATAGTAAACAAAATGGCCATGGGGATTTGATAGTTACTATGTGATAAACCCCCAAATTTGGAAACCCATCTCCCCAGAACGTGACAACAATTTGTAGCCAATCTATCAACAAGTTTGTAGTAAAAATCATGGTCCAAAACCTATAAAACCAAAATTCCAACATCCTTTTCAAGTTCAAAAGTTTGTCATTTTTAGCATTATAGAACCATTGGCTTCTAAGAGCTCTTACAACACTTGTAACACATAGTTTTTGGGAGCCTCCTAGTGTGGAACCCCTGTAGCCCTGTTACCTCCTTTATTACCCTCCTCCTTGAGATTTTTGGATTTTCATTTTCAAAACTACATTTATAGGATCCTAAACTCCTAGTGTGAATTAATTTTGTAGCCAAATTACCCACTTTCCTCATCGTCCAATAGTAACCAAAGTTGCATATCTATAGTTTGTAGAAAAGGAGGTTCGAAAACATTAGAAGTGGCTAAGCATCTGAATCATGAGGTGGATCACATCAACTTCAATGGGGTCTAAAATCCTACACCAATAAACCCCATTTTTCTTTCTCATGGGCATATCTTGTACACATTTCTAAAATCCATTCTTTATTTTCTAATGAAGGTTCAAAGTTTCATTTTTGTGTGCAATCTCCATTTTCTTTCTAATTTTAGATCTACATTTAATTCTTTCTATTTTGTAAGTCCCTAGGTGATCTACTACATTATCTAGGGTACCTTTAATTCATTTTTTGGAGGCCCTATGGATTCAAGGTGGAGGCTACTATGCCATATCTCTTGATTTTTCAATGATTAATTTTATTAGTTGTAATAATTCCTTGGCTCTATAAGGAGGATCTTCATCTAATTTCTATGTAAAAAATCTATCCTTGGGTCTAGAAGAAGGACCTTCATCTAATTTCTTTATCAAAAATCTATCTTTCTTATTGCCAAAATTTCCTGTCATTTAAAATTTTTTAATTTTTTATAGCTAAAATCTTGAAAAGCCAACATTGCCCCTTCCCCCACATGACAGAAACTTTAATGTGAAAGTTGCAAGTGGTTGGGTGTTGAATTTTTCACAACATTTGCTATGAATTTTTTAACCTAAGGCTAGTGTTGATACAATCCCCCTTTTTAGTTGCCAAAATATTCCAGTCTTCCAATGTTGATGGTTCAACCCTTCTAGAAGCCATCAAACTTCGAAGAGTTAGCTAAACCCCCATCTTTCATAGTTGGAAAAATTAGTAGCCTATCCAAACTATTTTGTGAAAAGTTTCAAATTTTTACTTTGGTTATCAAACTCCCCACCTCCCCTCCCCCTCATCCAATGTTGGAATAGGAAGGTGTGAGATCCTCCCATATCACCCCCTTCTTTCCCCCCATTCCATACCTAGCATAGAGGTAGCTAGGAGGCTAGTGTAGATGGGACTTGGTGTCAATGTTCTTCACTTTCTATTTTTGGTAAAGCGGTATATCCCCTTATCTCCCACTTACTCTTTATAGTAAGTACCTAATTTCTAGTCATTTATTCTTCTTTTGACTCATTTTAGATTTCACTTGCTAGAATTTGATCCCATCTTTACCTTTTATAGCCAATCTTAAGCCATTTTCAACAAAATAGCCATGTCTTTCTCACAATAGTCCAAGTTTCCTTTCACCTTCACTAACGAAAGGTCTAGTCGACAAGCTATGAGGTTCTATGATCCCAAAGGCCCTACTATCATCAAGTGTAGGCAGTCTTTGAGGATTAGGGGGAAAATTCCTGACTTTTTGATCAAAAATTAAGATCATTATAATTACATTTATGCCAAAATGCAAGTTGGCATGCTAATTCCATGTGTGGAAGTAGAAGTCAAAAGAGAGTTTGAGCTCATACATTGGGATGGGAAGGAGAATATCCATTCCCGTATGATCAAATACCCATCAACGATATCTATGCTAGCATCCTAGCTCAATTAATTAAGATAAAGGATGAGGATGAAAAGAATAGCTCATAAAAACAATAGGAAGAGAAGGATGATTTTAGAATAGAATTTGAGTCAAAAAACATCCTCGGAGGGTTGTTTCAATTAATGATCCACAAGGCCATTGAGTCTTCCGCTAATGCCTTTGTTTTCCCCATGGACATGGTGCTACCATATTCTACCCCCTCCTACCCTACTATGGTTGATCTCACACTAGTCATAGCCATGCATCAAACCCATTCAACATCATAACCAACAACGTACAACCTATCAATTCCTTTTTCCACATAGCCCTAATCTATGCAGTTATTAGTAATGGTGATGACCATCACAAATCCACTACCCACCCATGTGGTACCCACTGGAGGATTCCAAGCAACTCAGGTATTGCATATGCCCTTTTTCCCATTTTTGCCTTAAATTCCAACACAAATTTCCTTCTCCTTGTTTGGCCCATAAACCACAATCATGACACAACCTCTTCCCTTTGTCCTACTACCAATAGTGAGGCCACAAGTCTTCCAACAAGCACCATAGTTGTATGTGCATACCTCATAGCCAACAAGGGCACCAAAAATCCTAGTTTAGGTTTTCCATATGATCTAGGACCTGATGGAGGAGTTGAAGAGGCTTCAGGCCTCTACATCCCAAAGTGTTAAGATTGTGAATTTTTACTAGGATGATCCCATCAATCCTATGATCTCACCTTGGACACTTCCTCCTTGTGTCCCTATCCCTTAATTTAGCAATTATAACAAATAAGATGATCCCAATGCTCACCTTATAACCTTTTGATCCTACTACTTACTATTGCAGCTATGGCCTCATACTATCATGAGAATCATCCCTATGTCCTTGACTAGGAAATCACTTGATTGGTATCATGTACTTCTTAGAGGATCCATATCCTTCCTTGAAGACCTCGTAGCCCAATTCCTTAACCACTTCAAGTACAACTTGAAGCCTGACACTATGCTTGATCAACTAATGAAGGTTAAGCAAGGATCTCTTTAGCCCATGTAGAAGTTCATCCAATTGTGGAACGATCTACTAAATGAAATACCAAAGCCTATAACTAAACTCACCAATTAGCTATATTCAAAGGGGTAGTCAATGAATTTTATTAAATCCAAACCTTACTATCTTGATCCATTGACACTTAGTCAAGAATTCTCCAAGACTAAGAATATACAGGATGCTACAAAGGCTAGTCATGACCTAACCTATGTAGCATACAAAAATCAACATACATCGAGTGACAAGCAGAAGAAAAAACAAAACAACATGGCCATAGCAACAATAACCAAAGAGGTTAAGATCACTAACCAAGGTCCAAGGACCAACCCACCCTAAGGCCCCTACTAATAACCACAATAACCAACCATCAACCTCTGTGTCCATTACATCGATTGCTCCTAGGTCAAACTTTGAGCAAAAGGACCATACCAACTACACTGTTCTACCTTTGAAACCATTTGAATTTTTAGATCAAATGTTGAAGAGTGGATGCATAAAATATAAACAAATGACTAAAGCCACTCGAAAGAAGCACAAGTGGCTATGTGAAATAGCCAAAGATCCCACTCCAGCAACAAAGGATAATTCTTAATTGCCTAGGTACTTTAAACTAGACCTCTTTTTCCATTATTAGCAATCGCTTGGTCATGACATAGACTTGTGCCTTGGGTTTAAGGATGACTTGCAAAAAATGATAGATAGGGCTAGGCTAGTTTTGGATGCTTCCAACTTGGTCTAACCACAAAATCAGTTGATGTAGGTATACAAAGACACATTGAATACTAATAATACCCCCTATGTTATTTTAACATTCAACATTAATGATAATCAGAGACTGGTAAGGAAACTATTCATGATCCAAGTATCCCCTCATGACGAAAGGGCCACTTAAGCTTCTACCAGCTAAAGTCCTACTTTTTTGTAAGAGTACCATTGCAGGTGCCTACAAGGAAGCTTTTTGTCATCAAGGTATCCTGGCTGACTATAACCCACCTAGCCACAACCCAAATGATTAACATAAACATGCAATGACCTCTTATGGTGGCCAATGGTAACCACCTCTTCCTCACAACCACCCAATGACAACCAAAAAACTTCAACCATGTAAAGGAAGAAGCATATGCAAAATCCTAATAACAAAGATGATAAGAAAGATATGGAAAAAAGGAACTGGGCCCACCAAAGCCCACTCCTATAACATCTATGCCAATAACCTCCTCTACCTAGCCCACCTTAACTAGAAAATCATAGAAGGATTTTAAGATCTAAAAGCATAAGAAAGAAGGAAGAACCCAACAAATTAGGGCTATTAAGGGATCATGATCAAGGGTTGCTATCAAGGGATCTATCTCTTTGGACTTTGTAGTAGTGGAGCAATTCCTCATAACAATCAATTTCATGGTGATGGAGGAGATTCTAGGGTTTAACCTTATCCTAGGAAGATCTTGGTTAGCTCAATTATGAGCCATGGCTTCACCTATCCACCAAGAGATTCACCTTCCTTACAAGGGAGGTGAAATTTTCATTCATCATGATAACGTGGTTCCCCTAGCTATTAACAATGTGAACATAAAGTAGGGATCTGAAGTGGAGCTTTAGGAGGAAACTCCCAGCCACGATGTCCACCAACCTAAGAGAAAGAAGAAAGCCTAGAATGACAATGATGGACAATGGAATGTGTTATAGGACAAACTCCCTTTCAATATCATAAGTGAAGGGAATGGTGAGTACAAACTTGTGCATAATAGGCCTTATACTTTTCCTAGCCTTCCAAAGATTAAGAAGAGTCTACACAAGTAATGTGCATTCCTACCTCTTCCAAGCTACATCCTAGTAACCTTTATAACCATGTGTACCATAACCATGTAGCCTAAGTTTTCTCTTTGTAGACCAATTGTGCCTTTTTCTATGTTTTATGCATATAGCTTAGAAATTTATTTTAGTTGCATTTTTTATTATAGTTTTGTATTTTTCTTTACTTTTTTAGCATGATATAAACTAAAAATTCATAAAAATTTTAAAATAGAAAAAATCACCAAAATATATTAATTTCTTTTCAAACACATGGCCCACCATGGTCTTAAACTAACAAAACAACATAGCATGGCCCACCATTACCTAAAACTGACAATGTAACATGGCCCACCATGGCCTTAAACTAGCAAAACACTTAAACAACTTGTGCCCACCATGGCTTAAAACTGGCATGCATGTCTTTTATTCTATTTATGTTTCTTCATCTGAAAAGCCATTTATAATGTTTATGATGATAGTACAATATATATAGCCAAAAATGAAACCTAAAATTTAAATTTAAAGTGTTTGTAACATACATAGCCATGGTGATATTATGTGGAAAAATGTCAAAAAATAATAATAGTCATCCATAACATAGTCTTGGTTGAAAATAGCCATCAAAATATAAACAAAAACACATAGCTAACAAGCTGAAATGGAGGATGCTAAGAGGCATTTGTAGGAGGAAGTGGTGGGTCATCCCCACCCCCACCACTAGGGTTGCCAATGTCTCCTAATTTGAAAAGAAATAAAACTAAAATACATCAAACTTGTGGGAACTCCAACTCCATGACTTCCAAGGGTATATGTTTAAGGCCAGTCTCTAAATGATGGAGGTTTTGGTCCTCCATTATATTGGCCTAGTTAATATTCAAAAAATCAATGCCCATGAGGATGCTTGTCCTATCTACTATGGTCCAAGTAGGTGGCTCCTAGGTGATAGTGGCTATAGAGGTCTCACCTACAATAGTGGTGATATGAGGAGTAGGGGATTTCTCCACTATGAGAGTGCTCTCAAAGAGTTAGTAGGCACTTTTTTCCTAGATCCCTTAAATGAAGAACTCTCTCTTGTGTTGTGGTCATTTTGTGGTCCTAGATCCCTTAAATGAACAACTCTCTCTTATACTATATCTTGTGGTCATTTTGTGTCCTACTAAACTCTAAAATCCAAGCATATTGATCTTTCCAATCCTAAAACATTTTGGGATATGAGGTCCATTTGTATCCACTATTCCACCATCTCCCATGAGAGCACTACCTTATCCTAGGTGGTATGCCAGTAGCAGGCCCACATGATCTCTTTCATCCATAATTCCCCTAAGTTAACCACTTGGGCTTCCATAAAAACCTTGCGTTATTGGAGATCTCTAATCACCTCCTCTTATTGTTGAGTTTTCTCTCTTATGGCCACAACCTGCTCCCATAAAGACTTTTTGGACCTCTCCATTTTCCATGAACTTTTTGCACACAAAAATGATAGATTAGTAGCAATTTTGTATGAATTCAAGGATACACTCTATACATCAAAGGGAAACTTTGGCAAGGAGTTGATCTCCATGTCTTGGCTGGGGTCCCACTCCATGGATGACAATGCACCAACATATAATACACCCTTAAATATAAGGTATCCATAACATAAAGACAACCTATAACATAGAAAAACTACTAAAGCATAGAAAAAAACATTCTTACCTATCTTTGGTGAAACTTATTATAACCAATTGATTATGTTCTTAGCCATCCTAAGGATGAACTCTACCTTGTCTAGGAGCTCTACCCATGGTTTTGCATGAAGCTTAGGGACAGGAGCCAACACTAGTGGCTCAAGAACTACTATGACCATAACAATCATTAACTGGTTAAGAAGAAAGCCAAACTTAAAATAATAGGAATTAATGAGAAGAGTTAAGACATGTGCATACTTGGCTCCTCTTTGTCTTTGGGATGATGATGAGGGATGTACCTAGCACTGGCTCACCAAACAAGGTGTCATGATCATGTATATCTACATTGGCCAACCCTTTAGTCTCATGCTGCTATAAGAGCACCTCCTCTACATGTTTTTGTTCTTCCTCTACTATAGTGGTTGCACACCTCTACGCTTCCTCCTTCATAGTAGCTTGGGCAATCATGTCTCGATGCTTGTCTACAACCATAACACATAGAAAACTAATTAGCACATGAAATCATAACATAGTCATAAAATCCTAAAATATAGAATAGCCAAAACATAGATAAAACATACATGTGACTGCCTGATGTGATGTCCTAAGCTTAAAATTAAGCTCCTTTTTGATGGGTTGTTATGACACTAGGGGTGCTTCCTCTACAAGCCTCTTGAGCTTAGCCCTAGCTACCTATTCAGCTTCTCTACATCATCGTTTGGCCTCTAGGATGCTCACTAGAAATGTGATGGGCTCCTCCTCCATGCTATCAGGGGATTCACATTGCCTAATAACAAGATCCTTTGTGGTAATAAATAGTGAATTGTCCATCTCATCTGGTGGGTTCTAGCCCTAAATGGTTGGATAAATGTGCTTTATCCAATGCCTAGAAAGCTAGTCTAGGTCTTGAGTAACTTATTGTCCATTCATCCACACCACCAAGATCTCCAAAAACCTCTTCAAATAACCTAAAAAGAATAAAAAATGCATGTGTATTATAATAGAGGCATCATCGCAAAGTTTGAGAATCTCCTTCTAAAGATTAATAGTCATAGCAACTGCCCAATTAAATCTAGTATCCTTTGTTAGGAATCTCTTAAAGGTCCACCCCTACATGATGCTGATTACCTTCTTTTGTGAAAATAATTTAGGAACTTCATGAGAATTGAACAAAGGATATAATTTCATTGCCTCAAAATTCGTGGAGCTATTCAAAAAAAGCCCAAAGCTGTCCATGTTAGCACTGAACCACTTCAAAACGTCCTCACCATGGCTTGCTTCCTTTACTAGTTTAGTAAAAAATTTTACCTTGTCAATGGGGACACTAAACAAGTTGCCAAAGGTTCCCTCATTGATGGATATAGTAATCAGCATGTCTCAAATTATGGTGTTGAAAATATCGGCTCCTCTACCAAAGGAGTTGATGATGTTTAGCATATCTATAGTGGGGGGATATGTATCATGAACACATCAAGAAAACCTACATGATCAATGTTTGTTTGGATGTATCTAGGCACATGTCCCCTAAACCAATCTTATGTTGATATCACCTCACAAAAATTTAGGATGAGGGTATCCTCATGATATGCTAAAACTAGTAAGGTGATGTTGGCAAAGGTGGAATATCCTGTAAGATAACAACCAATTGTTTAACATTAACATAGGAATGTTTAATAGCTATCTAAAACAATAGAACACTTAAAAATTTAGTGACCAAAAGTGATTAAACATTATAAATTTTATGTTTACCTTAATTATTCTTTCTTGATGTGGCTTGAGTAGAGGTCCCAACTACGAAGATCTGATTTTGGGTGCTCTTGGAGCCCATTCACTAGTTGCATATCATTCTATTGTTCACATACTTCTTGTAGATGGGGTTGAAGTCTTTAGTGTATCCACCAAAGTACTCTCCCAACTATTCATACATAACAAGTCTGATTTGGAGTCCTTGGTGAATACATCTAAAGTAGTTTGAGCCACCACCAAGGTTTGATCATTACTGATCAAGCCTTGATCATTGATCCATACCTATGAGAAGTTCATGGAATTGACAAGTTAGAAAAAGTAGTTTAACTAATAAATCCAAAAAATAAAAAAAAATACTATAAAAACCATGCTTACCTCTATATATGGTATATAGTTCCAGGAAATTTTTGAAATAATGTGAACTCTATTTGCCACCATCTGAGTATTTTCAACATTATACTAACTATACTTTGGCATCGTTCAGATCTTCATAACGTAGCATGTGCTAATCATGTTTGCTACTTCCCTTGTTGCCTAAGGTAATGGATCATCAATGATGAACCTAGAAATCATACCAAATGCCCAAGGCATAAGTGTTTCTATTATGCCTCTGGCCACATCCATAGACAAGTGTGACCATAGCATCATACAAAAATTTTGCAGGATCTAAGCAAAGAATTCCCTTACCCCCAACTAAAACCATAGAAATCTCTTCTCTAAACTTATGTCACACAAAGGGATGTTTGCCTTAGGATGACTGATGTAGCATAAGATTCCTACTAACTCAATGATGATGAGTATGGGCTTCAAGAAGGTCATACATGGAAAAGCAAAAATATCACAACCAACTAGAATTTATTGGAAAGTTTGTGAAACATCATAGTTAGGGGTGAAATTAGCCCTTGTAGAAAAATATAAGCTGTTTATTCAAAATTATCCAAGGATTCAACAACAAAATTATCACAACCTTTCATAGCCTACATCATAGCCAAAGTGTTATGGCCTAGATAACATATCAATCAATACATAGCCAAATTTAGAATCTAGAAAACAACCAATAGCATGAATGTTACCAAAAATAGTAAAAATTACTTATGACCTTCAAAACAAAATCTAGAGTGTTAAAAATGTTTTTGGACATCCCCAAGGTCATGGAAGTTAACAAGAAAAATCTTTAAACATGTCATCCACATCCATCTCCAAAGGAATAAAGTGCTACAACTAAAATTAAGCCTAATTGACACAGCCTTAACCAAAATATCATTGAAAATTCATCCAATGTTTGAATTCAAGAATTCCACCATGGAAGAAATTCTAAAATCATAAGGTTTTTATCAATGATCATTATAACTAGAAATACATAACCATTTTTAATATAAAACATAGCCTAAAATAGCAAAATCATAGCCATCAACCTAGACCCCCTTTTGCACAGGTTTGGAAACAAAATTTCCAAAAACTAGTTGAGCTTAAAATGGAGTGATTCAAACACTTTTTTAAAGCTTTAATCAAACACTACACATCCATACTTAACAAAAATTCAAAACCCCTACCATTTATTGTGAAAAAGTTCACTAATTTCGATGAAAATATGAAAAATGGCACAAACCCTACTTATAGAACCTGATTGAAATGATGATAAATCTATCATTTCACATCCAAATTAGATGAAACCAAATACATTGGAAAAACTAAAAATAACCCTAAAAAGCCCTAACCTTAAAATTTTCAAACAAATAGTAGTTTTCTTAATAAAAAATACACAATGTTGCTTGCTTTTTCATCTAAAAATCACAAAAATTGCAAAAGATAACTTAATCTAGCAAAAAATTATAACAAAAAGAACTAGAAAAACTTATACATATATGAAAACACACCAAAATAATTGTGTATTATTTCATTAAAATTTAAATTTGACAAACATTAAAGCCTAGATCCAGAAAAAAAAGCTCTATTGCCAAATTTTAGAAAAAGCATGAAAACAAGCCTAATTTTGGAAATCAAATCCACCAAAGCTAAAAGAACAAAATAACCTTAGATCTAGATAAAAATGACCAAAAGAGGAGGTAGGATTTCATCAAAAAAAAATTTTGTCCCCTCTATTAGTGTAGATCTATGAAAACTGACCACATCATAACTAGAAAGATAAGAAAAAAGTAGTTAGAAAACTAGAAAAAATGGCTAGAATCGACTACCTTGGGATAGCCACAAAGGATGCTTGGATAGAGATTGATCTGGTAAGTCTAGATAAGTTTCTAGAATTCTCATCTACCTTTTGGATCCATGAATTCTTTCTCTTTCCTCCCTGCTACTTCAGTGTCATCGTAACATCAACATTGGGAAGCTCTTAAAATTGGATGGGATGGAGGTTTGACATTGAATAAAATGAAGATATGATTTCACCGNTGGGATGGAGGTTTGACATTGAATAAAATGAAGATATGATTTCACCATGCTACATATTGATGGTGCTTGTAGCAAAAATATCTACTTGTATTTTCCTTTAATGTGCTATGTATGGGAATGACAATTTGTGATGGCTGTTTAAAAAATTTGACGATAAAAATAAAATCTAAACCTAATCACCCATGTTCAAACCCTTATTGTCAATTTGGTTCACTAAAGCTCAATGTGCATTAAATTTCAAGAGTGGGAAATTCTTCTCCATGCTAGGATTGGTGGAAGATAACTTCAAATTTCAAAATTTTAAACTATGGGCAATAGGCCCCACCATACACCTTCAGTCCTAGCTAGGAAACTGCATCAACACTAGGGTTTTGTCCCCTTGGATACTTAGAATAATATCCATGCCTTAAACCCCTATGCATTAATTCTAGGGATACCATGCCCAGCATGGATACATGCCTCCCACTACCTAGAACCCTTAAAACCCAAGTCCCTTGCCATTATTGGCATCTATAACTTACCTCATCCAACCTCAAGCTTCAAAATGGGGTTAGACCTTATCAAAACTAGATATTTCTGGTTTCCACATTAGGGAGACATTTCCTAGCATGGAAGAATGGGAGCAACACCCATTCTTATCCCTAAACACTTATCTAGCCCATGTTTGACCCCTAGAGTGGGTGCACATGGCCTAGAACCCCTTTGATCACTCTTGAAAGCCCTAAAACCTAACCAAATCTAGTTAAAAGTGCTCAAAACCTTGGAATTTAGTGGTTCAATGCTAGGGGTATGATACTTGGTGTTAAATGACAAAGTATCAACCATCGACACTAGCAACTCTAGATGCTAACATGCATGGTCAATTGGTCATCAAGCTAGTCTAGAAATGAGTTTCTTGGTTCATCCACACTGAGGGAGACCTCTTCCATGTTTCCCAACATGGAAACAATGTGGATGTAGCTAATAAGATTAGTGGTGGGATCTAGATGCATGAAAATAACATCAAATTTTCTTATACCTACACCAAAAGCTTGATAGCTCTTTTGGAAACCCCAAAAATGTCAAAAATCAATAAAAACTAGCCTCCTAAGGTTCTTCCATGTTAGGAAGAACCTCATCCATGCTAAGCATTGTAGCCCCAATATGGATGGAGGGGGGAAGCCAAAACTATTTAAGTTTGCATGAAAACCATCTTCCAAAAGAAACCTAATCCTTCTAAAAGGCACTAGACTTTCAAAAGTCAACTACAATAATCCAAAATTTCCCCCATTGGATTCTCCATGTTGTGGATGATTGCATCCATGTAAGCATCCTAGCCCTAGAGTGGATGGAGGTGGGAACCCAAAAACCTCCTAAAAATAGTTGAAATGACTAGATTTTGACACTAGGCATCAACAATTAACACTAGCAACCTTGGAGACCCACATGCATAGCCAAAAGTGATAAGAAATAACAAATAATAGAGCCCCTTAGTTCTTCCACATTGAGAGCCATCTCTTCTATGCTAGCTAGCATGAAAATATGGGGGAACTTAATGATGATTCAAAAATATCCTTTAAACACCACAAACAGATGTCAATTAGCCTTGTGTGCACCATAGGACCATGTTTGCATCTTCTAGAGCCCTCAAACCATGCAAAACTAACTACAAGTAATAAAAGATTTGGCCCCCTTGATCCTTCTAGATGGATTCATGCTAGGCATCCAACCTTAGCCTAGGAGAAAGGAGATGACATCAAAACCTGCCTAGTAAGCCTCCAAATTATTAAATTTTAACTTTAAACCTTATTCCTCAACCTCAACAACCCTAGGGGCTAACATGCATGATTCATTAAGGCCAAAACTAGTCAATATTTGAGATTTTTTATTCTTCCATGTTGTGAACCCTCTCTTCCATGCTAGATAGAATGGAGCCTAAGGGAGGACTCATTTGAAGCTCATAAATACCTCAAAGTAACATCAAATGACTTTACATGCACCTTAGAATCCTATCAACACCATCTAGAGCCTTCAAAACTTAAGAAATGGTTTCCAAATGGCCAGAATGTTGTTCCCCTTGATCTTCCTAGCTAGATCCACACTAGCCACCTCAACCTTAGTGTGAAAAAATGGGGGAAGCCCAATGACCACTTAGAAACACCTAAAGCTACCAAATTTTGATCTAATCCCCTAGCCCTTAACCTTGGTGAATTTGGAAGCTAACATGCATGGTCAAAGATGATTTCAATTGGTCTAGATCTAGAATTCTTATTCCATCCATGCTAGAAAAGGCTCTTTCCACACTAGGTAGCATGGAAGCATGGGGGTGAAGCTACCTTTTCAATTTTAATGGTAAGATAACACTCCTAGAGACCAAAAATCTATGATAGAGAATCCTAGGATCTCATAGCCTAGAGATTATGCTCACTTGATCATTTCATAGCCTTCAAAACCCATCCCCCCTAATCTTCCATGCTGGAGCAACTTCCCTATCATGGAAATAATGGTTGAAATCTTATATGCCCTTAAATAACCTTTAAACATGGCCAAAATTAGTCAGAAACTTGCAAAATCGTAGGAGCCTAGAAACCTAGTCAATGTGCTTCCAAACCACCCCAAAATCATGAAACAATTACACCCCCATTCATCCATGTTGGGGCCACCATGCTCAGCATGGAAAATGGGTGAAAGTAGTTTCAACTTATTTTGGTGCTCAAAACTAACTCAAATAGCCTCAAAATAAAGTTAGAAGATGCACAACTACCAAATCTGAGTTTCAACTATTAGTTTCATCTTTTTTGACTTAGTTTTTTCTTGGTTCCGATTCTCCATGCTGAGCCCCCCTTCATCCATGCTAGCCAACATTGAAAAAGATGGTTGAAGTTTCAAACCCACTTTTTGGCTTTTATTGATCTTCAAAGTACCCAATTTTGATACAACTGGCTCTGTGCTTCCTTGTGAAGGTCCTAGAACCTTGATTTTAGATCTCTGGATACTTGAAAACATACTTTCCTTGGTTTCCATGCTAGGGGTGACTACTTCCATGCTAGCTAACGTGGAAATAGGAGGATCTACTGTGAAAACCTCAAAACACTTAATTTTTGGGTCTAAAGAGCCCAGAAATAGCCCTAATTAATGCCCAAACTTGCCTAATAACCTTGTAACCCTAAACCATTACCTTCTAAGGGCTAAAACTAGAAGAACATAATCTTTTTTTATCTATATCAATTAATTTTCACCATATGTAACCTTTTTGTCTTGATTTAGCCTTGTTCCATGATGTTTCAACTCTTTTCTTGGCTTGTGTTGCATTGTTTACCTTCTTGACCTAGTGTGGCCTTTACACAACCTTATATTTTCTTTATTTGCCTTATTATAGCCTTATTTACTTTTGTCTAGCTATCACCATGCTTTGCCTTATAGCCATCATGGGTGCAAAAGCTATCACCATGCTTTGCTTGTAGTTAAGTCAAGTGCCCTAATTCTAATATATATATAATATCTATGTAGTTTATATATAATATAGTTTATATATAAAAATATATATNAAGATATTAATTAGACTAAAATACAATAAACTAAAATTAATCAAAGTAACTAAAATAAAAATTAATTAAACATTGGTTAAATAATTAGCAATATGTAATTAATTACATAAAATTAATTAAAATGTATCCTTTTATTAGAGGTTCTTAACTAAAATTGATCCAATTTTGGGGTTCAACACAGCCCCCGACTAGCCTTTGGCTAGTGGCTAGCCATAAAGGTAAAAATGAAACATTAATAGATACATAAAATTATTTATTCTAAGATATATATTTTAAGCTAACATAAAAATTAAACTTTTCCATTAAGAAAATTTTTATTTACTAATTATTTATTAAGTATGTATATATGATTGTTCCTCTTTTGATGATAAATTCTTATTCATGGATATATGTCCACATATAACTTGGTTAGGAAGGCCCTAACTAGGATTGCTTGAGCATAACATCAACTTATAAGGTTTGCTTCATTAGGTGTAAGAATGTCTTATAACTTTGAGGTTTAAACCTTTTGTATGATTTAAGGATTCGAGATGCATTACTTACATCTAACTCATCCCCTAACTTGTTCTTGGTTTAGCTTTCAATTTGGTTATACCCTACTCCCCCTCTCCCTAATTAAGATAAGGTATGTAACATAGGTTAATTAGCAAAGATAAATTATTAAAAGGAAACATGATCAAAGGATATACCAAAAGCAAGAATTATCCTAGGTTTTATATATCCAAACTAAGAGGGAACCAAAGGCAATGGGTAAACGAGTGTTAGTATCCATCATTTGTCACCATAGTAGGGATCTCGACCACTAACACCTATGGAAGACATGATGGGAAATACAAAGAAAAACCATGTACAAAAGCACCAATAGTCAAAAGAGATGATCATGCAAAAGGAAAATGGAATGATAACTCAACAAAAATGAAAAAAATAGGCATATCAACAATGAAAATAAGGTAAAAACAAAAAAAATAAAACAAAAATAAAGAAAAACAATAGCCTAAAAAGGACAAAGCAACATAAGCAAAATAACTAAATAACAAAGTAAAAGGAATAATTAGAAGTGAAGATGTCCATTAAGATACCAACTGTGGATGAGTGACTCCTTCGCTACCAATGTTATACCCTAGTTCTAAGGTAGTGACATCAAAAGTAGATTGATAATTGGTGCCTGACCCTTAAACACTCTACTTACAAAAGAGGGTTCTTATGGGATGCTTAAAATTGTGAGCTTCAAGCATCGGCCCAACTATAAGGTTCTTGTGGGGTCATTTTGCTTTTTTTTTCTATTTCTTGCAATCTTTTTTTTAATCAAATTTTTTATTTGTCATCATTTTTTTTTGTTTTTTTTCACAAGAAATTCAATATCCAACCAACTTCAATTATGAGGTTCTTGTGGGGGCCAATTTCATTTTGTATGGGTTACTCACATGGCTTAATATAGATAGGTGCCTTTTACTACTGAAGAAGCTAGGTCCAATATAACACACCATTTCCACCTTAGTAACTTATCCAAGTAAGTATTTAATAGAAATCAAACACTAATAAGCATTATCCTAAACTAAGCTATGTAGCTACCTTGACTTATGAACAATGTACTTAAAGAATATTATTTTAAAATAATGAAATTTATTATGTGTAAGAAACTTATTAGTCTAAGGCTCACCCTTAGTTCAATTTTGGGTTTAAACATACCTATTTTAGGGTAGGAGGAGTTGTCCTTCTCCCTTGGATTCCAGACATGATACTACTAAATTCTTTATAGTCCCGACTCACAATAGAATATCCTATTACCCTATACATTTTTCAAGGTAAAAATTGTAGACTAAAAGTATTTTGTTATTCAACGATGAAAGAGTCTAGTTTAGGGGTATATTTAAAAGATAGGACTTCTAATGAATGGTTTTCATGTAATTCATCTGTAGTTGGATAAGTTGAATTAGTTAGCTCTTTTAATTTATCTTCTCTAGGTTCCTCAGTATGGTGTTGATGATATAACTTAAGTCTTTGACCATTAACTATGAACATTGTTGAGGAATTAGCAATAGGTGATATGAGGACACTTCTATTATCATGGGTTTGAATAACTAAATAAGGGCCTTCCCACCTAGTTGTTAATTTCCCTGGAAATTTATGTAGTCTCATATTGTAAAGTAAAACTTTATCACCTATGGAGAATTGTTTTTTAAAAATACTCTTATTGTGTGAAGTTTTCATTTATCTTTTTATAATTCTTTGCGTGTTCAGAGTATGTAACCTCATTTTCTCAAGTTCATGAAGCTGATTAATTCTAGAGGCCTGGTTCATGTCTTCATCAAAATTAAGTTGTTACACTAATTGTAAAGATTGATATTTTAGTTCAACTGGTAATAGACATAACTTACCATAAACCAATTGATAAGGTGAATATCCTAAACTTGGTTTATAAGTAATTCTATAAGTTCAAAGTGCATCTTGTAGTTTTTTAGACCAATATTTCCCTTTAGTACATATAGTTTTGCTTAATATATTTAAGATAATTCTATTAGCATTCTCTACGAGGCCATTTATTTATGGATGATAGGCAGTAGCTATTTTATGTTGGATACCATAATACTTAAGGAATTTTTTCATGATTTTATTGACAAAGTGCATTCTCTGATCTCTAATGATTTCCCATGATGTTCCAAAGCATGTTAAATTATATTTCCTAAGGAATGCTACAACTACCTTTACATCATTTGTTGGGATGACTTTTGCTTCTACCCATTTGGTAACATAGTCAATACAAACCAAAATGTATTGACATCCATTAGATGGTGGAAATGATTCTAAAAAGTATATACCTGACACATCAAATGGTTTTGTTATTAAAATGGGTTTTAAGGGAAGTTCATGTCTTTTTGTTATGACTCTCATTTGTTAACATTTATCACACTCTTGCACCTACTTATGTAAATCTTTAGAAATGGAGTACCAATAAAATCTGCTTTGAAGGATTTTGATAGCAACACGTTTTCTATCAAAGTGGCCTCCCCCTCAATCATCATGGCACATTTGTAAAATTTCTTGTTGTTCATTTTCAGCCACACATCTTCTTGCTATGTTATCTTTACATATTCTATAGAGGTACGAACTACTTCAAATGTATCTAGATATGCTGCATAAGAAATATTTTTTTCTTCCTTAGTCCAATTGGTAGAAATTTTCATAGTAACAAGATAGTTTGCTATATCAGCAAACCAAGGATCCTTCTTTGTAGAAAAAAGTTTTTCATTAGGAAATTTATCATGAAAAATTCCTTGTGTTCAGTTCTCATCAAGAGTTTCTAACCTAGAAAGATTATCTACTACTACATTTTCCCTACCTCTTTTATATAGAATAACTAGGTCAAATTCTTGGAGTAATAAGCACCATCTCATTATTCTTGCATTTTCTATTTTTTTGGTAGCTAAAAATTTAATAGCTGAATGATCAGTATATACTCTAGTTTTATATCCAATTAAATAATATCTAAAGTTATCTAGAGCATATACAATGGCTAATAGTTCTTTTAATATAGTTGTATAGTTTACTTGGGCTTGGTCTAAACTTTTGAACACATGATAAATCCCTCTTGGTTTATTTTCGATGTATTTTCCCAAAACTACCCTCACTACTATGTCGCTAGTGTCACACATTAAATTGAACAGATAATCCCAATTAGGTGCATTTAATATAGGGGCTATGGTTACTCATTTTTTTAGTTCCAAAAATGCTTCATGACAATCATTGGTCCAAACAAATGAAACATCCTTTTCTAAGAGCATATATAATGGTTTAGCAATTTTCAAGAAGTCTTTGATAAATCTTCTATAATATCCAACATGTTCTAGAAAAGATCAAAGAGTCTTTAAATTGGTTGGAGCTAGAAGTGTAGATATGACTCTTATTTTCTCATCACCCATTCTTATCCCTTCTTTAGAAATAACATGTCCTAATACTACACCACTTGTAACCATTAAGTGACTCTTTTCCCAACATAGTTTTAATTTTTTATCTATACATCTATCTAAGATATGTTCAAGATGTTGTAAGCTTTCATCATAAGTATCCCCATAAACTAAAAAATCATCTATAAAGACTTCAACATTGTCTTCTAACATATCTGAAAATATTGAGATCATTGCTTTTTGAAAAGTGGTTGGTGCATTACAAAGGCCAAAAGACATTCGTTTATAAGCAAAAGTTCCATAAGGACATGTAAATATTATTTTATGTTGATCTTTAGGGGCAATAGCTACCTGATTGTAGCCACTAAATCCATCCAAAAAATAGTAGTATTCATGTCCTTCTAGTTTTTCTAGAATCTGATCTATGTATGGTAACGGAAAATGGTCCTTTTCTATGTTTTGATTTAATCTTCTATAATCTACACAAACTCTCCATTTTCCTCCCTTTTTTGGTACTATAGTAATGGGGCTTACCCATTCACTATATATTATTGGATAAATGATTTCTTCTTTCCAAAGTTTTGAAATTTCATCCTTAACTATTTTTTTTAAGGCTGGATTAATTCATCTTAGGAGAATTCCTACTAGTTTGACATTGTCTTCTAGATAGATATGATGTTGGAAATTGTTGGGTGAGATTCCTTGGTGAAGGTCCTCATAACTCCATGAAAATGCCTTAAATTTACTATCCAAGATTTCTAATAGTTTTTTTTCTTGCTCATTAGTAAGTTGGGAATTTATTCTTAAGCGATTATTTTGATATAGAAAAATATACTTAAGTGTATTAGGTACTTCTTTAAGATCTAAGGAATCTTTATGTGTAGGTTGAATTATTTCTCCAATATTTCTTAACCCTACATTTAGAATTTGGTCAAGGAAATCTCATTGTTCCTTAGTTGAGGGGTCTAAAGGTCCTTCCTCGAAATTATTTGACACTAAGGTTTCCCTATCTTATGTCATTGCTGAAGTGGGTAGAGTGTAGAGCATTCTTGCTTCCTTTGAGTCTATATTTAAATGATCTTCTTTCACC
This sequence comes from Gnetum montanum, assembly GCA_015680685.1. NCBI lineage: Eukaryota > Viridiplantae > Streptophyta > Gnetopsida > Gnetales > Gnetaceae > Gnetum > Gnetum montanum. The sequence continues at coordinate 126,713 of MNCI01016025.1, read as the reverse complement.
TTATCATATATATTTAGTGTAAAAGAGAGATTTGCAAATGAGAGTTGAAGTTGGACAGATCTACAATTAATTACCACATTAGCTATTACTAACCAAGGTCTACCTAATATAATAGGGAAATAATTAGGATCTTTCACTTCCAAGACAACAAAATCAATTGGGTATTTTGCATTTTCTACCTCTATTATTAAGTCTTCTATGATTCCTATAGATTTTATACTTGAACCATCAGACAATGATATTTTCATGTTTACTCTTCTTATATCCTCTATATCTAGTGATCTAGCAATTTCAAGAGGCATAATATTAATACTAGCTTCTAAATCTGATAGGGCATTCCTAATTTCTTGTCCACTTATCTTAATTGGAATGGTAGAAACTCCAAGATCTTAGTATTTAGGAATTTCATGTCTTTTTATAAGTTGAGAAAGGTTATCAACTAAATAAACTTGTTTAGGATTTTTTTCTTTTCTTCTCCTAGTGCATAATTCCCTTAAGTATTTGGCATAGAGCGGTGTGTCTTTTATTGCTTGTTCTAAAGGAATATGTAACTAGAATTCACTGAACATTTTTTCAAGATGGGCTTTGGTTATGAAGTTTTCTTGTAATAAATTAGGGAAAGAAGGTAAAATTGGTTGTCTAGAGAGTAATGGTTGTTCTTTTTTCTTAGTTGGTTGATCTTTTTCATTAACTACTTATGATTCTATTTCCTCTTGTGTTTCTACCTCTTGAAATCTCATCTTTTTTTGGGGTTTAGGTTCAATTAGTTTTCCACTCCTTGTAGTAATGGAATGTAATTTCTCTTTTCCTTTTCTTTGAGATGTAGGATTAGGTTCAAGTTGAGGTGGTAATTCATTTCTAGTTAAGTCCTGAAATCTTCTCCTAGTTTCACTCATAAATTGTCTACTTTCTTCTATAAAGGAAGTGAGGCTTTGGGTGAGTTTATCCAATTTTTTCATTAGTTGGATTCTTAAATGGACTAAAATTATTTTGAGGATATTGTTGTGGGTAAAATGGTCATTGAGGAAAGTTCATTATCAGTTGGCTTTTAAATTGTTGAAAAGCCTTAGCTGACTCTTGCATTTCCTCCTGACAATAATATAAGGCTAGGCAGGTTGTTTGGTCATGTTGGGGACTACCACAAATGTTGCATGCTTCACTTTGAATTCCATGAGCTTGTTTTCTAATTAATCATGTTAACTCATCAAATTTTCTATTTAATTGTTCTATTTTTTGAGTCATGCCTTGCATAATGTTGGGTTTTGGCCAATGTTTACTTTGGTCTACTAATGAATCTATAATTCTCCAACCATCCTCCAATGTCACATTTAAAATATTTTTCCCATATGCAAAGTCAATAGTTTTCCTACAATAGGATAGTAATCCTTCTACAAAGATTTGGATTAACTGATGGGTTTGGAAGCCATGGTTTGGATTTTTTAAACATAACCCTTTAAATATATCAAAGGTGCTTTCCTAGTCCTCATGCTCATGCTGCATGAAACTTATTAATTGCTTTCTTAATGAGTATAGCCTATCATTAGAAATAAATCTTTGTCAGAAAGCGTTTTTAAAATCATCCCAAGAACTAATTTTTGTTTGAAGGGTTTGTAGCCAAAAATTAGCTCTGTCTTTTAGGGTTGATTTGAAAGCAATCATTTTAGTCCTATCCCCAATTTGAGGTGCTAACATAGCTAATGTTTTTTTAAATTATCTAATGTGAATGATCAAATCCTCATCATTTGTCCCCTTAAAAATAGGTAATAAGTGAATATTTTTAACTTGTACATCTCTTCCTTGTGTGAAAACCAATGGGCCTTGAGGTATAATTGATGTTCTTTACATTAATAATTCTCCAAGGTTTTGTCATGGGAATAGCTGATTAATTTGAACATTAGAAATCAAACTATTGAAAGAGAGAGGAATTGGTCCTAAAGAAAATGGAGGAGGTACATGATGTGAGGATGATCCCATAGTATAAGTTGAAGCTACTATTGGAGTTACTATAGGACTTGGTAATGAGGTTACTATTGGTGGAGTTTGTATATTCAAAGTGCTTATGGGTTGACTCATACCTGCTATTGTGGTCACATAGGTTGACATTGAGGTAGTATTTGAATTTTGAGATCCTACCCTCGTAGTTGAACTCATGGCTGATGTTGGAATGTCAAATAGAGGGTTGACAGTTATGGAAAAATTAGGTTGTATTTTCTTGTTGGGATTTTGTTTTTCTTGAGGGGAAGAATAATTAGATCTTGATCATATTGGTTGTTCTTGATTTTGGTTTTAATTAGCTTTTTTACATTTATAAAGGCTAAGAGTGCTTCTAGAAGGTTGAATTTGTGTAGGTTTCCTTGGTTGCTTTGTTGATTTCATTTAACATGAACACTTTTCGTTGGCACATTCATGGGCTGCCATTCCTAAGAATTTACAAATTGATTTAATGGCTCCTACTATCATACCTTTAATTGCAACTTTTTTAATAGTTTCATCTGGTTGTACAATAAGAGGAGATGATTCTTGCAATTTTTCTTTATTTTTATTTTTATTTTTATTTAAGCAAGCAAAACAAGTAAAAGAAACCAATTCTTAAATTACAAAAATAAAAGAAAAATAAAATAAAATGCATAAAGAAAATTAATGAATAAATAAAATAAAATAAAAATTAAAGCTTATTGAACCATTCATGATGATTAACTCTGCCAACCTCCCTAGCAACGATGCCAAATTGATGAGCTAGGAAAAATCCCATGTTGGATACATTTAAAAAAAATTTAATTTTATTGTAGAGATTGTGACATCATCTATGATTGACCCACAAGTCGTATCCATGGAGGAACAGTTAAAAAGTCAAAAAAATCATCAAGACAATAAATGGTTATAATTGAATCTAATTAAATTCCACACTTATGTCTATCGCTCATAAGTATACTCATAAATTTTCACCCTAACTTCTAACATTAAGTTCAAGAATGCAAATTGATAATTAAATCAAATTGAAATTACAAATAATAATTGAATATCATAAGGGAGAGTTGTCTAAATTACAATTCTACCTTGTTGGTTTCACAATGTAACAATTTTGATTGTTAGACGATGGACTTCAAAAATTGCAGCAAAGCTCAATAGATCTTCAATAATAACCACAAAAACAATTAAGTTCCAATTTGATGTGGAATTCATTGGTATCAACTCCTTCTCTCCCATTTACTAAATGAAATTTTTTTCAATGTGTATGCACAATGGATGCAACTCAATACAAAGTTGAAGCCATATTTATATGTTACCAATATTTAAAAATAAGTATTTTAATAATAGATGGATATAGAAGAATTTGATACTAATCCATTATTTTTGGTGTAGGTGCCAAATCTAGTATTCCTGATATCATGGATTTGCCAAAAACGATTGGAGAGACATTGCAAAAATAAAGAAGATTGTTTTGCAAGTTAGAGCATTGCAATGATGACAACCATGTGGCCATACTATAATGCAAAATTTTGAGGGCCCATGTGGATACATGTATGTTATCTTGTAGGTGAGGCCACTACTAGAAACCAATGTTGAGTGCATCATAGAGTTTGACCAAAAACACTATGTGTTGTAGCTCTATAACTTGACTAGACAATCTTAGTGGAGCTGCTATGTCATCCTACACAACAAATGAAACATCAAGTGGTCTTTTTGGATGATCCAACAATGTTCAAACTCCAAGCCATAATGTCAGCCCCATCCTTTGCTTTCCCTATTCATGGTTTATTTTGCCAAACACAAATTCTGGAATTCTTCAATGGAATGACATATTATTATTATTCATAACAATGCTGAGGATAATTGTGCACTATTCAAATAGTCACTCATCACAAGGGATGACGATACCCAAATGATGATCAAAAGCAAATTCATCAGCATACTTTTCCAGAAGATTAGCAAATAGAGAATGACTAAGAAATGATGAATCTTCTTCTGTGTCGGCAAGCTAAGAATCTTGACTACCTAGTTCCTGCCATCACATTCTGAAGTTAAATTTTCTATCTATCTATCTATGGCTATGGTTTGACAGGTCTATGGAGCTACTTACGATGAAGGTTGAAAAGATAAAAGTTGGTGGTGCAATTTGCAATGATTCTTCCTCTGTCTATTTCTATAGTTCTCATCCATGATCCTATGAAACATTTTTCATTCATGGTTGCATCATTCTTTAGAAACTAGCCACTCTGCATGAACTACAACATCGCTAAAGCATTAATCAAATAGCAAGTGGCAGGGTCAACACTATGTTCAGGTGAGATAGCTAGTGATGTCCAGGATGGCCTTGAAGTTCAATGATGGTAAGCCGATATTTAGTTGCAAAAGAAACATGCTGCTACCCTATTTTGATTCAACAATGAAACCCTTGCTATGTTCTTGCCTGTTGTCATTGTCTTCTGCTACCGCAGCTGTGCTATTCTTGCCTTCACTGCACCTTACTATAGCTGCGTCTTACTTTGATCCACTTGTCATGCTGTGCACTTTCCATCACCATTTCTTTGATCCATCACCATTTAGTTTGTGTTTTTGCTCTTGTATTCACCCCAGGTACAACTTCTTCATCTATCATGAATATTTTCCAATCTATCATGAATATTTTCCATGACCATATAAAATATTTGAAAGGTATGAAATGCCATTTTTATTTATACATTATAATTAACGAATTGAACTTTTCTAAAATATATGAAATTTATAGAGTTTTTGAGAATGTATTGCCTAATTAATAATGATGTTTGTATGGATTTTGTCCATGATGTCCATATATGCTTCACTTCTGTTTTTGATAAAGGCTCTTTTTTTGAGCTTTAGTGAGGCAACTAGCTTAAAACTCATTTGTTTTGTGATATCACAGGTTTTATTTTTCATAGCATGTTATGTTGGCAATAGCGTCAACATAGGCATCACAAAATTTGCATGAAATTATCAAAGACCCAACTCAAATTTAATTTGCAAAAGGAATTTATAAGGTATAAGGATTTTGTAGACCAAAAAAAACATGGAAAAGTGAATTCCCAAATTTTTGGCAATAAGCATGTTTAACAATTACAAAGTGGAGGAGAGTAATTTTATGGAAGTATTAATGGGACATTAATACCCTTACAAGTCTCACATTTGCAACCAACAACAATTATAAGAGGAAGTCAGGTGTAATTATGAAGACAAATAAGAAAATGATAATCTTGCAATTTTGTTTTTGATGACATAATATTATAAAAAATACCATAATAACACATTTATTGGTGATTGCCATTGCAAAGTTATAATCACATTTATATAGTATATAATTTTTTTATATTATTTACATCTATGATTATGTATAATGTTTACATAATATATATATAAATATAAATATAGTCACATTAATATATAATAATATATTATATTAATTAAAATAAAATAATAACTAATACGAATACTCACCACTAAACTAAAATACAATAATCATTAACTAAACACTAATTATCAATATAAAATTAACTGAAATGCATGTATTTAACAAAATATTTTGTTAAAAACTAAACCAATTTTTGGGGTTCAACGTGCTTCTTGCTCAATCATGATATCAATGTATTACTATAAATTGATAATTTTCACTACTAGATTTTCAATCATCTTTATTTCCTTCATAATCTACATCTATAAATGCTTGTAATTCAAAAGTTCTATTTTTTGGGTACCATAGCTCATGACTAGTTGTGCATTTCAAATATCATAAACTTCTTTTGGCTACAACCAAGTTTGATTCTTTTCATTCTTACTAATATCTAGAAATCAAGCCTACTGCAAAAACTATATTAGGCCTATTGGGTGTAGTATAATGCAAGCTTCCCACAGTGGATTTATATAGTGTAGCATTAATTTTCCTTCTATCATTATCCTTGCAAATATGTACACATATGCTAAGATAACTTGCATACATTTTAGCTTCTATCATGCCAAAATGCTTGAGCATCTCTTGACCATACTTTGTGTGAGAAATAAAGGTGCCATATCAAAGTTGTTGAATATGTAGGCCTAGAAAATAAGAGAGCTCTTCTATCATAGACATGTTAAAACTTTATTTCATAGCATTAATGAATTCTTTGTTTAAATTTGAGCTTGAACATTAGGGTATTAACATAACTCTAAGCAACTAAAAATCTTGTATTATCCTTTTTAATATAAAGAGTACTATCTAGAAAAGCTTTCAAATATCCATTTTTAGCTAAATAGGAATTGATCTTAGCATACCACACCCTATGGATTTGTTTTAAGCCATATAAAGCTTTATGTAGGTGATACACATGATTTGACTTTTTAGTGTCAATATATGATTCTAGTTGTTCAATATACAATGTCTCTTTTATTTCTCCATTTAGAAAAGTTAATTTCACATCCATTTGGTGGAGCTTAAATCCTTGATAAGCTATGAAAGTTAAAAGCATTGTAATAAATTCCAATCTTACAATTGGAGTAAGAGTACCTTGATAATCAAGTCCCTCAGTCTAAGCAAAGTGTTTAGCTACTAATCTTATCTTATTCCAAGTTACTTCACCATGCTCATTCAACTTATTTGCAAAGACCCACTTTATTCCAATAATATTAGCTTATTTGATGTATGGGAATAGCTCTCAAATATCATTCTTTACAATCTTCTTCATCTCTTCATTCATGACATTCTTCAAGTCCTCACTCCCAAGAGCTTCCCTGATAGTTAGAGGAATGAAAAAAGCAAGAAAACATAGTAATAAGTCATAATCCATTATTTCAGCTCTATTCCTTCTTGTTCTTTGTGTAAGAGATGTTCTAAGAATATAAATCATGGATTTGAATCTTTGCATTTTTCTCTTGAGACCATCATCAACTATAGCCTCTTACACTATTTGTAACTCCTCATCAAAGGTTGTTTGTTCTTCTTCAATATCTTCAAATTACTGATATGTTAAAATATCATTATTGTTTGTGTTTTCATTTGAATTCATAACTCTCTCAACCACATTGTTGGCCCCTATAGATAATTCATCAATCTTAAAATGAGGTGTTTCAACAATATTTAATGTTTTCATATTTGAGCAACAATAAGCTTATGAATGGGTAGAATATCCCATAAACAAATTATTCTGATAACAAGCCTCAAGATTGCAAACATTATCTTGATTCTTAATATAACACCTATTACAAAAAAATTTGAGATGTTAAACATTATCCATTGTATCATACCACATTTGATAACTAGTCTTATCATTATCCACTCTTATCAAACATGTGTTGGTGATATACATAGTTGTTTTGGCTATCTCATTCCATATATACTTTGGTTGGATCATCTACAAGATGGCATAGTTGATCTCGCTATGCATAACCATGGCCCAAGCAATGATGTAATAGTGCATAGTAGTGGCCCATGGCAGCATCCAAGGGTTTGTGAGTACCTTGCTTCCATCCTTGGATCTGCTTACACAAGTTAGACACTCTGGAGAACGTTTGATATTTATCGTTGAAGAGTTCTAACATTGTACTCCACCTCCTGATGGTTTTCGATTCTAAGGACCAGTACTAACTCTCTACTTTGTTTATGAGTGTCTTGGGAAACAACTTTATTTACTACCACTTGTTCTCTATGTTTTTCAAGGCACAGGCATCGTGGAATGCCTGTAAATGATTTTATGGACCAACATTATATCCCCCTTCAAATCATGGGATGTAGTTCATGTCTAAATGTTTGATCCAGCTATCTCTTTGATGCCTTGTCGGTATTCTCACTACCTCCATTATATTGAGCATACTTCGGGTTGCAAGTAGGGGCTCATTATGATCATCTCTTTCATGATGTCTATGATGTCTACGTGGTTCCCTACTTTCCCTTCATTCATGCCCTTGTCCTCGCTCTCAACTCTCTTGTCAAGGTCTCTAGTTTTGTCTACCTCTATCCTCACTATTATGCTCTTGATGGCTATGCCAAAATGTGGAAGGAGAGGGTGAATGATGTGGAAAAGGGGAAGAAGAAGAAGAACCATCACCATGAAGATGTTTCTTACCTTCTCTTTTGTGACTATGGCCCTGATCGTGATGACAATCCAAGTGCCCATCTTGTCATGTGTTGTCGTTCCCTTGGTGAATATTTTTCATTCACGGGGATCAGAACCAGGGTTTTGTATCGTGAATCTTAGGTTCTGATACCCCACCTCCTCACTATCATTAGCAGGTGGAACATCATTCGATAGAGAACCCGTTATAAGTGGTTCACCATCTTTGATTTCACTTAGGATGTGTAGGACCCCTTTTCCCTTCAACAGTGTATGTTGGCTCTCCTGCCTTGAGTCCCTTATATGTTGTGTAGATGTGGGATGGTAATCTCTTGTGTCAAAATTGCCTATAATGTATTCATCATAGAGCTGTGTCATGCCGATCTGTGTAAGAGCACGATCTAGATGTAACACTATGTTACCTTGCACATCTCTTCATCGTAGTTGTTCATCTTGATGGAGGATAAAGGTAAAATTTGGTATGTACTCTTCAAAATGAGTATATACTACCTGATGTTGTTGAGGAACTGGCTGATTTTTGTTATTTTTTTTAGATTGCCGACTGTTTCTTGCATTATTCCTAGGTGGTGTAATGCTCATATGAGAACAAGAAGAAGACATTGTGTCTTATTCAGTGTGCTAATTAACCATTATATAATTTTTTTTAATTCACCCTAAGGTTTGTTTAAGCTCCCAACGATGTGAGTAATTTCCTATGTTCTACTTAGTGCACAAACACTTAGTCCCTGGCAACGGTGCCAATGATGAGTCGTGAGGTACCCCTACACTCAACCATACGAATACAAGCGTAACACATGCGATCTAGTTAAACTTCGCAGACTAAGTGCCTACATGCCTCATGGAACACTTAAGGTTAATTATTCGTTGTCTTCCTAGACTTACTTGTATTTTTCACTGTGTATGGTTAAGTAAGTCTGAGGTATATGATTTTTATAGTTTTTCTATTTTATCTCCTATGCTATTGAGGTGAAGGGTGAAGAGACTAATTAACTAACTAAGCCTTAACTAACCTAGCGTCAACATCCATTCCCACTTACCTTTCACACATTGAACCAATGCATCCTTGGTTACCAAATGCTAATCGTTGCTGGGATCACCAAGTGTAACGTACGTGCTTGAAGCGGTCATACTGATGCACCTAACTAGGAGAGAAGGGTTGAGAGATTTAATCACTAGTAAAGAATTTAAATTATAAACAATAAATAATAATAAATAAAAGTCCTATTTAGCCTATTCCATGCACTGCAAGGTTTATCCAAGAAGTTCATCTTTATTGTTGTACACAAACATGTGTTCTGGGACAATATTTGCTCAAATAAAGATTTGTTCACGTTCGAGCTCCTACTATGGGCACATGGAAAATATTCTATCTCTAGAGGGATCAAACTACCAGAGTTTCACTATGGTCTAAGCCTAGGATGAGAAATGAGGGAGAGCCTCCTCCTATTTACAGATATGACAGCACACCACGATTTCGCATACGCGATATTGTGGGGGATGACGCGATATCGGGTGGGATGCGATATTATGGTAGACGTGATATCACATATGCAATATTGCAACTCATGAGATATCGTGTCCCATCAATTGTAAAAAAAATTAGTACTCTAAACACATGAAACCTTTTTACCACCTATTTTTGAAAGAAATGAGTTGCAGTAGTAGAGGTATAGTTAGAAATGACTGTAGCTTTAGCCCACTTTATATAGTAGTCAACAACAACAATAATGTATGAATTCTTATTGGACATGGGAGTGATGAATCCCATAAAATAAATTCACCAAAGGTTAAGAGGCTCTAGTGTTTAAATTAACTATTAGAGCCCTTACATTCTGGTGGTCATCACATAATCTTATTGGAACCACTTATAATAACAAGAATAATGTTGCGAATCCTTGAAGATTTTTAGACAAAAATATCCTACCATTAGGATCTTTGTAGTCATGCTTCTTCCTACATAGTAAACTCTATAAGAGTCCTCATGAGCATCTTAAATGACTCTTAGTTAATTAGCATTAGGTATGTACCATCATACTAGGCCATTAGCATAAACCTTGTATAGGTTACCCTTGATCCCTTTATAGTGTTTAACTTGGTAAAGAAACTACTATTTCCTACTATGATCCCATTTAGTAGAAGTCTCCTATGTGAGTAGATACAACAGAAATTCATCATACTAATTTGTAACCCTTGGTGCATGAACATTAGTTGCCTTAGCAAAGAGAAGTTATTTTGGAAATTGATGAGATAAGGGATATTATTATTATCTCTATCCCATATTAACTAAGAAAAATGATCCACTACTACATTCTTAGTATCTTTTTTGTCCATCATTATGAGATCAAAATCTTGTAAGATCACTAATCACCAAATAACAGAGGGGCTTACTAGTGTCTTATTCATCAAGAAGTGGATTGCACTATGATTAGTGTGCATAAAAATTAGATATCAAAGTACATAGTGTCTAAATTTTTCTATAGCATACACCACCATCATGAGTTCATTTTTCATTATGATGTAATTGAGTTATGTATCCATAATGCTCCTACTTATACAATGGATATAATATGGGCATTTTTTATCATCCATTTGTATTAGTACCATTCGAAATGCATCATTGGATGCATCTATCATGATGTGGAAAGATTTGGACTAATCAAAAATATGTAAAATGGGTGTTTTTACAAGATTATATTTTAGAAGTTGGAATGTCCATTCACACTCCTTGGTCCATACAAAAAATTCATCCTTCTTAGTACATTCAACCAAAATTTTGATGATTTTAAAAAATTTTTTAATGAAACATTTGTAGTAACTAGTATGACCAAGGAATGATCTTATATCTTTTTATAGTTTAAGGTTGTCAGGTTATTCCTTGGATGATCCTTATCTTTTCAAGATCTACCTTGATTTCTTTTCTTGAAATTCTATGCCCCAAAATAATGTCATCTTGAACCATCTTATGGCTTTTCTATTAGTTCACTTGTAGGTTTATTTTCACACATCCTTTTAGTAGCTGATCAAGATGGTGGAATTCCTATTCAAAATTAGTGTCATAGGTGAAGAAGTCATCTATGAAAAATTCCACCCCATTGTTAATTTTTTGTTGAAAGATGATTAGAACTAAGAATTGGAAAGTTATAGGGGCATTACAGAGGCCAAAGGGCATCTTTTTATATGCAAAAATTTCCTAGGGACTTGTGGAAGTTGTTTTGGAATGGTCTTCTAGAGCAATTGTCATTTGGTTGTACACTATACCCATCTAGAAAACTTTAACAACTATGCCCTGCAATTGTGTTCAATAGCTGATCCACAAATGGAAATGGAAAATAATCTTTAAATATAGCCATGTTTAGTAGCTTGAAGTTAATATAAACTCTTAATTATCCTCCTTTATTTGGTACAATAACAACTGAGCTTACCCACTAACAATCCACCATCAGATAAATGAATCCTTCTTTGAGAAGCTTTTCAACATCATTTTTTACAACTTACTTTTATTTTTGATTTAATGTTCATTGTAGTTCCCTCTTAGGTTTAATAGTAGAATCTATATATATCCAATGCTAGCATATGCATGGATATATTCATGTCAATTCATCATATGATTAACCAAAGGCTATTGACCATTTTTTTACTACTTTTAGTAGCTTCCCCTTTTGTTCTTTAGTGAGATTGGCATTGATGATTACCAGTTTTTCATTATCAAGAAAAACATATTCTAGAGCGATTAGTAAATATTTTAATTCCAAAGGCTCTAGTCTAGAAATATTAGGAATTTCCAACTCTCCCTAATCCATTTCAACTTCTTCCCTATATTCTTTTTTGAAGAGTTAGTTCCAAATTTGCTTCATTTTTTTCATCTTATCAATATAAGCATGTGTAAGGATTTTGGCTAGTTTCATACATATTGTTAAACTGAAGTTATCATCTATTGTCAGCGATGGGTTTCCTCTTGTTTTGTGGTTGCTTCATACAAGCATCTTTTGATAACTATTGTTTTGGAACACTTCTTGCATGAGGTAATGGATGTGCTCTTTATAGTCCATATTTTTTGAATGCAATGGCATCCTATGTCAATGTATGTGATGCATAGAATCCTCTTCTTCTTGATCTTTCCAAATTCATTTTCCTTAGATATTTTCAAGGAGAGATCTCTGGTGCATAGCTTGACATTAATTGTGCTTAGCGAAGCCCTTCTCATGATGATTGGGAAGTTTTTCTTATAGTTATCTACATGAATGACTAGGAAGTTCACTAGATATGACCATTTACAAATAGTAATCATGATATCCTCAACTAGTTGTAAAGAAATGGTGATGGAATGATCAACAAGCTCTAATCTGGTATTACATTTTTAAAGTAGAGGTAGGTTCCAAGTTTTATACATCCCTTGGGAAATCAAGTTTACTCTAGAACCTAAGTCTAGTAGAGATTTGCATGAATCATTTTCTACAATTTGCAAATAAATTAGAAGAATTCTAGGATCAAATATTTTTCTAGGAAGATATGCTACCTTTATGCACTTTGTAACTACATGAGTTAACATGATAGTATGTATATTTTGGGATCTTTGTTTTGAAGCTAGCTTGGTGATTATCTTGGGAGTAGCTTAAGAATGATTAATAGTCATAAATGTCTACAAGGATTTAGGTGGACTATTGGATCTACTCTTTTTCAAGCCTTATTCTTAGAATCACTTGACTTGTCATCTAACTATAAGTTTATAGCCCATGTGACATTGCATTGTTGAGGCTTTGGTGGTGTCTCACCTTGCATAGATGATGTAGGTTGAGAAGGAATGAAATTATGAGATGCAAAGTGTTATGGTTGATAATGAGAAGTGTATGCAAAATGAGATTTAGCTTGTGGAGTAGTAGATTTATAATATTCAAGGGGTAGCAGTGATAAAAACAAGAAGTATGGCTTGTAGAGCCACTAGAAGACATAGGTGATGAGCGATGAGGTACCCCTATGTTCAACCATATGAATACAAGCATGTACACATGATCTAGTTGAACTCTACAGATGGACTAGTTGTGGCACCTAGAAAATTATATGTTGATCGCAGTTCGTTGTCTTCCCACCTGGACTAGTAGCAGCTTTGTCACATATGGTTTAGTCCAGAGTGAGGCATATGATGTAGTCTTAATTTTACGTTACTCCTGATAATAGAAAGCATAAATTGATTAAAATAATAAGGGAAGAAAAGTCTAAATTAGCCTATGGTGGTGGTATCCATCCTTAATTGTCTATACACATCTTGGACTTCATGGGATTATTGCTAGGCATGCCAAGTATTCAAAATTAAATGCTCATGATTAAGGCATACATATTGTGCTTAATGATAAGAAAAGTAAATAACAATAAATCAACTATCAACTACAGAAGTCACTAAATAATTAAAACAATGAAATTAATCTAAGTAAATGCTACAATGATGAAAGTAATCTTAATCTTTATTGCTAGTAAGGCATGTGTTCAAGTATGTCACATTCAAACAAAGTTGTTGTAAAATTATAAACATCACACTGTGAACATGCATTGGGAATAACTAGCTTTGAAAAAAGAATTGAAAACTAAATTAACAAAAGAAAGGAACTTTTAACACTCTAATAATCATCTCCTTACTATGTGCCTAAGTGTTATATCTATAGGCTAACATAGAAATCACGATATCACGTATATGATATTGTATCTAGGCCGTGATATCGCATACCCAATATCAGGGCCTGGCAAACCATAGTTCATCAACAAGTTGCTAGACATAGTATCCATATGTGTCTGGTTGGTGGTAAGGATAGTATTGCCTTGATGGTGACATCTCTGATAACTATGGGTTTTGTTAATGATGATAATGATCTTAAGGATGAGGTGGCACTCCACTTGGATAATACTATTGCTAGTGGAACTAATGCCAATAATTGCCTTGTGGATAAGGCAATCTTTTGAGTGGTTATATTTTTGCAAATTTTGGTTTCAAGACATAAATCCTATATTCTTATAGGTTTCATAGTATACAAAAACATACCTTGAGATGTTCATATTAGTAGATGTCACATCCTTGTTCATCTATTTTAAAATTTACAACCTCATTGACTACTTTCTATTAATAGCAGTCTTTCCTTGCATCTTATTTTTTCTTCTATCCTTATCTCTATTCCCCTACTTTGTTTTCTCCTTCATAATTTTTAAAGTGATTTGAAACTTTTCATTAAAGGAGTTCCACATCTTATTCACCTTAACTAATATTTCTGATAGCTTTTTGAATCGATAAAATTTTTCTTTGTATCAATTCTTCTAGTGGTGCTTCCGCCTCAGGGTCATAAAGACATGCCTCCATTTTGTAAATGGAGGATTCTTTGTTGTACTTCTCTATACTTTCTTGCTTTTCTCATTCTTATTCCTTCTTAGAAACTCATTCAATAAGCCTTTAGCTTAGCTAGGCTCTTATTTCTAACAATCTCCCTTGGGAATGAACCTTAGTAATCTCTCTAGTTTTATTTTTGAGTCCATTTATCATGTGAAAATGTTGTTCCCTTTGAGAGAAACCATGACCTAGGCATTAGTGTAAAAGAGAGTATTACCTACCCAAGGCTACATTAAGGGATTTATGATTACCTTATTTTCATCCTTGAATTTATTTTTTTAAGTTAGACATCCTAAAGTATGTTTGATTTTTATTATTGAACAACTCCAACATTGTACTTCATCTATAGATAGATTTTGGCTCTAATGATTGGTACTAATTCTCTGCTTCTTTGATGAGTATCGTATGGAATAGTTTGAGTTTTTGTCACTCATTTTCAATATTCTATAAGGCACATGCATCATGAAAGGATTGCGAAAGATGTTGTTGATCATCATTGTACCCTTCTTCAAATTTAGGAATGTTATTTAGATCAAGCCATTTAACTTAATTATCACTTTTATACCTAGTGGGCATGTGAACTACCTCCAAGATGTTTATCATGATTCTTGTAAAAATAAATGGCTCATTATAGTCATCATATTCTTTGTGATGCCTATCATAACCATGTCTCTAATCATGTGTTCTATTATACCTTCTTTGATAATGATGTTCTTCCTATTCATTTTATTATCTTAGCTCTCTTCTTCCATCTCTATGATCGGGCCTTCTATCATCTTTATTTTGGCCTCAATATTTTCTCCTTCAATTTTGGTCATGATTCCTCTTGTCATAGTTTGATGATGAAGACGATAGTAAGGGTGGAGGAGTAGAAAAGTTATGTGAGCTTGCCCTCATTTTTAATCCCTTAGTTCCCTTAGTAAATTACTAGGAGACTTTATCCTTAGGGTTCCATTGGTTCTAGATATACTTCTCCCCTTACCTTGGTTTCTTATCAAGATTGAATATAACCATTGATGAGTCGTGTTTTCCTCACCAAAAGGACATTGGCACTAGGCTTACCTTGATGGAAATTCTAGCTCCTCCTTTGATTGTGAAATCCATGAGTTTGGGATCTTTTTTTTCATTTTAGGCTTGATGGCATGCCTTTGTGAGTTTATCTTTTCTAAGTTGGGCTTTCATTGGTTCATAGTCTCTAGAGAGATGATCCTTAATTTGGTAACCTAGAGTTGATCATTCAAGTCTCAGCTTCATAAGATTTACCATGAATATTAAAGAAATGAATGATTAGGGGACAAAATAACATTACCCTCCAGATCTTTCTAGTGTAGTTATTCATCCTGATGGAGAATGGAAGTGAAGTCGAAAGAATAGGGATTTGGATATGTATAGACAACCATCGATTATTGAGTTATCTCATTAGCATTTCTTATAGGTCTATCATGTTGCTGGCTAGAATCATCAACAAGTGGTAAATCAATCTTGTGAGAAGAAGACATCGTATTTTGCTCTTATGTAATATGTCTCAAATAAAATATTATTATTATTTTCTTAGGATTAGATGTTATACTCATACAATGATGTGCGATCTTATTATCTAAAAATACTTAGCACACATATCTAAAATAAAGTCCCCAATAATAGTACCAATGATGAGCAGCGAGTATTCCCTACATCCAACCATACAAATCACAAGTGTGTATGCATAATTTGGTCAAATTTTGTAGACTTCTTCTCCCTAAGCAATATATGTGTCTAAATAGTAAAATGTGTAGTTACTGGTCATTGTCTTCTCAATCATTACTTGTGTTAACTTTGTTGGTATGACTAAGTATGATTGAGGTGCAGCATATTTATTTTTATAATAATAATTATTATTTTTATTTGTAAAAAGGATTAACTAAAGGAAGGGTTGAAATAGTTAACTTTACTAATTAGGAACTAAATTATCTTAAATGTAAAGCATCTACTTTCACTTTTCATACATAGCCTAAATGTATACTAATACTATTGGTTTACCAAGTGTTTATTGTTGGCTGTACCAAGTATTCACTACTAGGATGACCAAGCATTAATATATTATGCTTGATGTGGTCATACTCATGTTACTTATGAATTAAAATTTTAAATGTGTAAGTACAAGAAAGTAAACTACATATAAAATAGAATTCTTGAAAGTAAACTTAAACTAATTGAAGTGTGGCAATAGAGAGAAGAAATCTTGATTTTATTTTAGTTCATGCAACTGTGTCTAGGTACATACTACACTCGAATAAAATTCTATACATTTAATTCAATCTATGTTGTAGGAACTCATAGGGAAATTTCTCTAAGTTCTATAGAAGAAAAAGACAAGAGTTTGGCTAAGAGATTGACTAGTAGTGCCATAAATGTAGCTGATGTATGCACTTATATAGGTTTTGGGAGGATTAGTATTGATAGACATGCACCAATGTATCCTAAGATTCATTGGTAGGCATGCGTTAATGCAATTGACACTTCAACACTTATCAACCAAGTGACCATGACAATGCAAAAAGCTGAATTATAATCATATGCAAGTAGCCTTCTTGATTCTATGCTATATTAAGAGTACCATGTCTTATGGATTAGTTTTTGAAGCCACATCATCGAAGGTTATGGAAGTGTATATAGATGTAGATGGAGGTGATGATACCATTGATTGAATTTTCTGGATTTCTAATTTAAGTTTATGGAAATTCTATAAGTTGGAAGAGTAGTAAGCAATGAGTGGTATCCATTTCATCCATGGAAGCAAAATATCATGCATTATGAGAAACAACTTAGGATGTTATTTGAATTGAACAATTATTAATAGAAATTAGTATTTAGGTTTCTAAGCTCATTTCAATTCATTATGATAATGAAGCAACAATCAACATTATTTTGAATCTAGTCTACCATAAGAAAAGTAAATACATTGAGACCAATATCCATTTTCTTCAATATAAGTATCTAGAAAAATACATTGATATTTAGTATATATCCATGAAGTCCCTAAAAGCTAGTGGATTTACATAAGCCCTTGCTACATAAGTATTTAGTACCTTTTAAGAGTGTCTTTCTCTAGCTTTGCTTCCCCACAATTTGAAGTGAGAAGGAGAACTAATATTAAAAGAATGTGAAGGTTATGAAAAGAGTTTGATATTTTTTCTAGAGTATCCTCCAACATTTCTATCATAATTCTATTTCACTTCAAATTTCTTGATAAGATTCAAAAGAGTGAAGATCAAAGGTAAAGTATGAATTAAGGAGAAGTGTTTAGAGTATAATTCATACATTGTCTTAATTCATGAAATGTTATATTGAGTCAAGTTAATCACTCATAAATTCAATGACTTAACTATCAACTCTTAGTGTCAATGTCTAAATCTGTGTTATGAAAAAACAAGAAGTCAGTTAAGTTTGTGTTAAGAAACAAAACAATTTGTAAAACTTATTAAATAATCTTACCAATTTGTAACAAAATTGTTGTTATGTTGCATCATTGTGCTGAGTCATAACTTTCTATCAAGTTAAAAGCTCTGGTTTGTACAAAGTCTATAAATAAGTCAAGTTGATGAATAAAAGAAAAAAATAATATTTCCCAAGAACTATGGAATAACTATTACAACAAAAAATTTTGAATCAAGTTACTCAGAAGATTTGATTTATTAAGATATATCAAATTACAAAGCTTATTGACATTATGAATCTATCATAAATTGTTAAGTTCTTCAAGCCGTTACCTTATTAAGTTATCTTCTTACAATACTACATTAAGTTTAACATTGAATTTGAGTAGAATATTTGCATACAATGTTTCATTTATAGTTTTTTTGTTTTTCTAAAATACATATGATTTTCAAAGATTTATTAACACTCATTGACTTTAAAACTTTTATAGCATTAAGACTAATATTACAAAATTATTAATAATGACTATAGAGGTTGAGATTAGACTTTATACATTTGAAAGACCTTTTTATACATTTACTTTTTATTAACTAAGCTAAATGTGTTCCAATGTAAAAGACCAATTTTATTTTAACTAGAGAAACAAAAAATCATTGTTTGTTAAATAAAGATAATCATTTCTTATTAACTCATGCATACCAGACTTTTGCGTACATATGAACTTCCCTACTTTAACTAAACTTCAGAAGAAATATTGCAGTTTAGCTACCAGCTGGCGAAACTCTTTAATATCATGAAAGCTAATGAACTAAAACAAAGATAACGTATTATGCTGACAGAGGAACAAGGTTGGTTTTCCGCCCAATCCTTATCCTTATCAAAGTCATGCAGGCAGGACGAGCATCTTCATCAGGTGCTTTATTTTAGTATCCGTGAAAGTAAATCCATCCGCTGTACTCAAGACAAAGAAAATGATTCTACAAATTTCATAACAAAATGTATTGCATCTATTGAGCAGATTGTTTTCAGAAAAGTACCACAAGTTAATCTCTGGCCATTTTTTGAGAATTAAACCTTTCAGGTAACTTAGCCCATCTTCTAATGATGCATGGAGATTATGAACCAAATAGCATTGCACAAGGTTCACTAATTGATCCTGTTTTAGGATCCTGATACCACCGGAGCCTATGTTAGTTAATTTATGAGATTAAATAATTGCCTGCTGGGTAAAAACATAGAAACTGAAAAATATAGATAAATGTATACCTTAAAATCTCCAAAATCATCGGAAACTCTGATGAGGGTTTCCTCCAAATTAAATATGCAGGAGTATTTATCAAGGTCAAAACTTGCATCCATGAAAACCAGTGAATTCACGCTCAGAAGACCCACACCACTTGAGTTAACGTTTTTGTTAAAGTATTCTTCAAATGATGGGAAGTACTTTTTTTCATTCCACTTGCTTTCATGGAGATAGGCCCTCACCAAATTCATCCACTAACACCAAGAAGGCAAATCAACAAAGTAAGATGCATAAGGATAAAAAATTTCACCATTCACAGATAGATAATTTGTTATGACCACTAATGCTGATTTAAGATACAAATAATCACTCACAACTTTCTTGACGTAAGGTTTCATATCACGCCCTTGCTTTTTACTAGCTTTCAAGGCAATTTCATTAATTGTTGCAATTGTAAATTTGAGAACCTCCTTTACCTGCTCTGGATAAGACTCCATTTCCACTTTTAAAAGATCTTCTCTGCAATGCATAAAAAGGGTTAAGAACTATTATAATCATAGAAAATTCTAATGCTTTATATTTTCAGTTTACTGTCCTCACTGTTCAAGTGCTTCGTAGAAAAGTTTGAATGCTGTGAAGGTTGCATAGTTGTCGGCTGTATCGTCAAGAGCATAAGCCAGCATGTATGATTTTGCTAATGCAAATCTAGCATCCCCATACTCTGGTTCAGGAATGTTGAGGGCTGCGAAGAAATAGCATTCCATTGGGCGAAACCGCATGTAACTTGCCTTAGGAACATTTTCTTTCCACCATCTGTGTACATCTCATTATATGAAAATGTATATTAAGCCATGCCCAATCAGAATCACGCCAGATAAAAAAGCTTCGCGTCAATGCTATAATTGCTTATTACTTACGCCATAAAGTCTTTCATCTCTTTTTGATGAGTTGCTTGCTTGATGTTGAATGTTAGCTTTGCCAGCTTTAAAATCTTTTCAGTCAAACTGGACCTTCACTTTCAATAGCCATGATAAAGGTGAGATATTATTAAAGATGCGAAAAGGAGTAAATGTACTGACCTGAGCCAATCATGGTTTGACTGATAGATGTCTATGTAATTTCTAGCGTTCCACAGTGTTGGACTGCTGTACCATGGATAATCCAACACATATTTTACCTGTTGGAATCCAATATTTCAGATATTCAGTTACTGGGAAAAGAGTGGCAAGAGTGCAGGTTCAAAAATGTGATTAATCACAAAACTATGTATGTACTTCTTTGGGTAGTGACTGTTCTGAGCCGTCTCCATGCTGTTTATTGTTAATGTGTTGTAACCAGTCCCTCAGAAACTCAGATGAGAAATCTTCCGCCTCTTGCAAAATACTGTCTTGGGGAAAATAGAGGCCAGAAGCCCGGAACAGATTCAAAATACTTTTCACGTGTTTCTCTTCATCTGCAGCAGCTGCTGCTTTTGGGATCTTATCCTCATCTGTTGGCTTCAACCTAAAAGTTGATGAGTGGACAGTTTTGAAAGTTTCCATGGCTTCTGCAGTGTTCATGAACTAACGCTCAAGAATAAGATAAAAAATTTATTAAGACTTTTAATTTCAATGATGAGATTTTGAGTTATTGTACTGGGTGTGACTGCGTAGCCTTGTATCCTGAAAAGCCTGAATGCCAAAGAAGTGTAGAAAAGTTCTGAGTGTTCGTTGCTATTTTTGCTGCTGCAAACGATTCCTTTGCTTTCATCCCAGAATCTGTCGTACTAATCAGCATCAACACACAATACAACTCTAAATATGAAATAAATGGAAACTCAGTGAATGAAATAACAACTTTTGTGCAAAGATGCCGAGTGTCCTGCTGCCCTAGAGACCTGGGCATGGGAATTGAGAAGATTCAATTTAATATATAATTCAAATTGGAATAATAATTACTCTTTTGCTATTGGAAAAAATCAAGTAAATGTGACACCAATTTATAGTTACCTTGATATCAATCTTTGTGACAATTATATGTGGAGGTGTGCATAAAAGAAAGGATTGCATGTGGATTAAGAGTCTTATTTGATTTAAAACACTTGGAAATCAGAAAACAGTTGTTTCGTTCTATTGTACAACCAACTCTTTTGTATGGATATGCAATGTGGGGTCTTAGAATTGTTAGTAAAATTTGAAAGAAAATAGATGAAGTTTGGAAGTATTCTTTAGTAGAAAAATTCTAGTACAATATGATACCATTAGAAACAGAAACTCTTTGCATAACAGCTCAATTTTTTACAAAAGTCTTAGTTGCTACACAAAAGAAAGGATGGTTCTATAAAAGAATGATTTGACTAAAAAAAAAAAGAACATTGAGATGGATATTCTACATTGTCTTACAAGGGACTTCCTTCCTAGAAGGAAGGAAACAATTCTAGATAACATTAAAGGAGGCATCAACTTCAAAATAACTTATTTATCTGCTGCTCATGATGTTAAATTAGTCTTAAAAGGTTGAGCTTCCATTATTTTAGAATTGAAATAGTTAGATAGGTCCAAACTCCAAGAGAAGAGAGAACCTATCATTTATGTAATCAAAAGCAATTGAAGATGGGGATCACATATTCTTGAAATGTCCTGGTCTAGAGCAAAGTTGCCACAAATTGTAAATTATAGGTAATAGTTTAATTGAGCTTTTTGTAATAGAACCAAAAAAACTTGGTAACTTTATTGATGAAGTATTTGCTACACCTATATTTCTTTTGTCCAATAAATCCATTTTAGTGTCAATTATTGAAAATATATTTAAAAGCAAACCATTAACCCAAATGCAGTAAGTTATGAAACCAATGAGGGTGATGAAAGTCCCAACAAAGAAAAGAAAAAAATTAGACAGAAAGGAAGACTTTACAAAACTTTTGACCTGTGAACATAATCAAGAGCATTCTTAATTTCTTCGGTGAAGTATTCGTTCACAGCAAGAGATCGAAGAGCATCTACCACTTGAAGGCATTCATAGACATCTGCATTGTTATCATTTTTTTTTTTTGATTCAGATTGGATTGAAACGGAGCAAGGATCCTCATCATGTTCTTTATTTCTTCAACCATAGTTTCAAGTTGATTTACATATCGAGAATCCTGCCACAGAAAATGTGAATCTGTAAATTGTAAATAATTATACTGTAAACATAAAAGAATTAGGAAATCTACTTTTCTGTTCACAAAATGGTGGAACAGAAGATACCAAGTATGGTGAGTTGAGGGATAGAACAAGGTCCTCTGTCCAAATATTGTCATGAAGGGATAGAACAAGGTCCTCTGTCCAAATATTGTCATGAAAATATACCGAGCCACGTTCCCCAACTGAACCAGTTGTTGCAGTACCAGACATTTTGTATTAGTCTGAAAATAGACTGATCCAGTTAACTGCATATGGAAGGAGTCAGTGGTTATGGAGGGATTGATTCATTTATATAGAGAGACTTTGATATGGATATTCAATGCCAAATAATGTATGAAGGCCACGGCAACACAAAAGAATGGATCCAGAAATTTGATTGGTGAGTCAGTAAACACGTGATAATAACAACAATGGTAGTAAGACAGTAGTAAGACAATAATGCAGCTAACAACTGTAACAGCTGTCTTGTTACAGTTTTGGTTCAGTGCATTTAACCAAGTCACTGCCAATAAGTCCTTAGCTCATTTATCAAATTTGTTTTTCTCATGGGATCAATTAGTCCTTAGCTCATTTATCAAATTTGTTTTTCTCATGGGATCAATTTCATTATTTTAATGAAGTTCAAAAAAATGTATTACTATTTGGAGTGATGATAAGGTCCTAGTTTTTTAACTGGAAGAATTATGTTCAAGGTTAAGTCTAAGTGCAATTACTTGGAAAAGTTAGACTTTGACTCATATACTGACCTTTTCATTAACTAATTATTAATTTACTTTTCCCTGCAAAAATTTTAGTATTTTCTGTCTATCACCACGAAATAAACCAATAAATTCCAAAAAACTTGTTCTCTATAAGATTCATCACTAAAATCATCCATGCTACTTCAAAACTATATCAATGCTAAACATCATATTATATATAAATTTGTTATGCAGAAATAATTGAAGTCTTTCAAGAAACATCGGAATGTTTTTCAAAACAAGGAAATTTCAGATTCCAAGCAAAGAGAAGAAGTGGAGCTTATTTTTATGTTTTGGCCCTTCATTTAGGAAAATTTAGGTACAATCTGTAAACTTAGGAGCAACAAATTCAGCCCAAAAAGAAAGGCTGCCTTAAAAATGCACAAATCTTGTTCTTGGTTTAAAATCATAAAAGTTCTTATCCAAAGATAATTGTGCCTTATCTATAAGATAAGATGAATGGATGGATGATGATCTAGTTGCTGGAGCATTAAGATCTTTTTCCTTTTTTTTTTGGTTAACCTTCTTTTGGCTGAGCGGCCAGCTACCAGCCACTTCTAAGAGAGTCCTACTCTGTCACACTAAGATGATTTTTTCATCATAAGAGTGAGCAGAATTATTATTTTGGCTAAGAGTTTTTTTTTGAAAGGCTAACTACTTTATTACTTGGATTTCATCCTTGAAAATAAATAAATATTGTTATAAAGCTTGCTGAAGAGATGAACTTTTCAAAAAAAAAATATCATTAAATAAATTACATTAATTTTGATTTTTGTTTTTCAATATAAAAATTAATTAATAGTGAATCAATTTGAAATTTTATTAATTTGAAAATATAAAAGATTCTCTTAGACCAATAATAAATATATAACTAAAGTAATTTTATTCTATTATCTGTCTGCCACATCATGTTACTTTAACAGGTTCCACTCTAGTAACCAGTCAGTTGCAAAATAATTCCTTGCCCAAATTATGCTTAACAGTGGCAGGTGTGTCTGGTTTGCAAACTAAATGTGATGCAATAAGTCGCAAATGAGGAAGTAGGTGTATAAAGGAGGTGGTGTGGGAGCCATGAGTGTAGCACATCAACTAAAATGACAAATGACAGACAAACACATTTGAAAATGTCATGTGGAAGCCAATTCCTTTGAATCTATGAGATGTTTCAGATAGTCCAAAGGATGTGGTGTCTGCAAAGTCTCTAACATAACATAATTTAAAAAATGATGGAATCAAAAATGTTTCAAAATTTCTTTTGTCCTGGTATGACAAACACAGTATTGGAAATGATGGACTCAGACCAGTTTCAGAATTCCCACTTGTTAGTGTACCACAAGAATTAACATGAAAGACAAAGACGGTCATGGAAATAATGGAATCAAACTAGTTTTTTTTTCATTCTTGAACCAAAGGATGTACTTTGTAGGTTGGGAGTGTCCACATCAAATAAGAATAAAGACAAACAGTCTTGAAAACTAAGTAATCAAATAATTTTGTAAATCTATTCATCGCAGTGAAACGTGGTCATCGTTATCACATTGACGCAAACGTGGGCCCTTAATTTTGTAAATCTTTTCATCGCAGTGCGCAGACACGCATTGAAACGTGGGCATCGTTATCACGTTGACGTAAACGCAGGCCCTATGAGGGTTTATTTGCATCGAACGGGTTTTAACCAACATTATGTCTCCGGCAGACAACTATGATATAAAAAGGATCCTCCTTGTACAGCAACCGCATGATCATCCGTTCTTTCCATTTAACAGACCAAGGGAAAAGTTCTCTCTATTGAATCTTCACAGTAAATTCTCCTTTTTAGCTTATCATCCGTTCACGGTAAGAAATTCAAATGGTTGAAATTGAGGTGTTCCATGACTTATCATCTTTATGACTAATCAATTACTTTCATTCTCAACTTAGGTAGATATAACAATATATAACTAGTTAATAAAATCTCAATGTAAATGTCTTATTTTTATTCTAGTTATAATTTTTTCAAAAAAAATCCTAAAAGGAATTATTTGATTCCTTTGAGTCTAAGACCGTGTTTATCTTTGATCTTAGTTGCTGCCCACACAACGCAAATTTTGATTAATGAACAAAAGGAACTCTGAAAACAATTTGATTCCATCATTTTCAAGACCCTTTTTTTACTTTGATGTAACCCACTCAACAAAAGGAATTTTCAAACTGGTCTGATTCCACGAACACGATGCACACACCAGATTCTTGTACATTAAAAGGATTCGGAATGTCATTTTATAATAAAAACGTCTTCAAGAATGGTTGTGTGTCCTCTAACATCTTAGTTGATGTACTACACTCACGGCTCACATACCACATGCTTTGGGTAACTTCATCATAGCCGAAACACATAAGGGTAATGTGTAGTGCTGATTGTGCTGGAAAATTTGTCACGTAATGCATCACAATTAGACGTGCCTAAATAGGGCCATTTCTGTGAACTATTCAAAAATCCAACACTATCACAAACCAAATCATGTGCTCTTAAAAGCTCAACATGGACAAACCGCCAAGGGTGACGGTAACGCAACTATCAGCGTCACAGTGGCTTAGTTAACATGGAGTCATTGTGAAGGACAAGTCGGACAAATAATTATTTTGTAACGAGTGGTTAACAGCGTGGAACGTGTCTGAAGTAACATGATCATCCATCCATTCATCCGATCTTATAAATTTACAGCTTGCACCTAAATATTCATGAATGAGGGGTATCATAAGTTAAGGGCTGGCCACATCCGTATCTAGACCAGGGACGGGTCTAAACTAAAAAGCCGACGTCAAAAAGATAAAAATAAACTGTGCTTCTTTTCTTCCTTGAAAGGTTGTGAGTCCCTCAAAAGAAAAAAAATTATTTTTTATAAAATATAGAAGCCCCTTGTATGGTAGAGCTATAAAATTGGGAGAATGGAGAATTCTTCTTATTGATTGCTGCAAAAACGTACCGAGGAGTAACATATTTATGCTATTGTGAACAAAACTGAAAATGGAAAATAGAGAAACAAAAGGAGAAGAAAAGAAAACTTGAGTAGAACATAGCAACAACCATAACTATGATCTAAAAAATAAAAAATGACCTGATCTTGAGCAGGGCATGTTAGTTGTAACAATGCTGAGAATGAGAATGATGCAATGAAGTGGTTGGCAAGATTTGGCTTTGCAACCATCATCACATAACCATTTACTGTAGCTCTTTAAAAGTTAGCAGAACTTGACCTTTCACATGTAGCTTTTTAAAAGTTAGTAGAACATGGCACACTGCATCTCTTTAAAAGTTGGTGAACATGACCTTTCACACTGCAGCTCTTTAAAAGTTAGTGGAACATGACTCACTGCAGCTCTTTAAAAGTTAGGGGAACATGACCTTTTACACTGTAGCTCTTTAAAAGTTAGCGGAACATGGCACACTGCATCTTTAAAAGTTAGGGGAACATGACCTTTCACACTTACATACCACATGATTTGTTTGTGTGTCATCTAGCATCTTCATTCATGTGCTATACTCCCGGCTCACATACCACATGCTTTGAGTGACTTCATCATAGCAGAAGCACATCAAGGTAATGTGTAGTGCTGATTGTGCAAAAACATTTTGTCACATAATGCATCACAAAAATGCCTAAATAATAGGCAACCAACTAAATGATCATCCATCCATTCCTCCTATCTTATCAAAGAGCTTTCTCTTTGGGTTGACTTTGTTGTCTACAGGTTTATAGGTTGTACCTAGATTTTCATGAATGTAGGGTATCATAAATGTATTACCTTAAAGGACTGGCCATATCCATATCTAGACCAATGACTAAATTAAAAAGCCCATGTCAAAAAGATATAAATAAACTGTGCTTTTTTTCTTCCTAGAAAAGTTGAGACTCCCTCAAAAGAAGAAAAAAATATTTTTTTTTATAAAAGAGAGAAGGCTTTCTTGGGGTAGAGCTAACTAGATAAAAGATGTAAGAAAGCTTTACTATTTTGTTAAAGCCAAGTTCAATAAGGATAATGCTTTATTTACAAACTTTTCGAAGAATACAAAGAGGAGAAAGAAAAAAGTTGTAAACATGTATAAAAGCTTTTCGGTAAATGTAGTCCATGTCAATATATTTATGCATTGTTGATAACACGCTTCCTCATTTCAGTGTTGGAATTAAGGTGGCCTCTATAATGTGGCCTCCATATCCAATAACAGATAACACATCTTTGCATTAGGGTTGGGTGGCATCCACATTCAAATGGAGTTTTGGGTCTCTTATTTTTCAAATTTTTCTCTCATGGTAATTAATTTCATGGCATATAAATTCATTTTTGATGTGAGAACAAAGGCACCAAAGAATCACAGCAAGATTGTAGTTATGGTCCCTTTCATAGATGCTTGAAGGTTGCATACACCATCATTGTAGAGCACTAGTGTGAAAGAAGAATCTGAATGCCAAGATTAATCAAAGGCATCAATGGCTAGAGGTCAGTTCCATTTGCTTCTACATTCTGCACTTTGATTACTTGTGCAATTTGGTTTCTTGCAAAATTATTTTCCTACATTTGGTATCAAAGCATTAGATCTCTGTCTTGATGTAGTTTTTGAGGATGGTGCAATCTGGAGACAGTATTGTTTAATATTTTTGTGCATAGCTAGATTTTGTAATTTATGTATGCATTGTGATTTCTTGGAATATCGCAATGTAAGTTGTATCACATCATAGGGAATCTAGTGTAAATTCATCAATAAGGGTTAACTTCAGTACGAGTTCAACCTCCCTAGGAAATGTTTCCCTTAGCGTGATAAGTACAACATTAGTGAAGTTTGTGTAGAATCTAGGTGAAGGGATCGCACCCACCAATTTTATATGTGTACATTAAATATACTTGAGGAAAGATTCTAACCCACCAATTTGATATGTGTACATTAAATATACTTGAGGAAAGATTCTAGTGCAGGTGTCATGGAAATGCAAAGTAGCTTCAACCTGAATTTTAAAGATGCCATTTTACCACAATCATGAAGTTATATGTTTTAATAAAGTCATATATCCATAATGTATTTTTTCTAAGGCTATATGCATCAAGTCATTCAATATTTTTGATAAAGTGGTAATAACTAGATATGCATAAAGTTCAATATTTTGATAAAATTATGTTTATACCATGTTGAATCTAGTAATTTATCAAATTTATGCATATTTTTGTATATGTATGCAACAATTTCTACATATGAATTATAACTAGTGATCTATATAATTTTGTATAATTAGAGAGTAGTCACAGCATCTTAATTATGCAAAATTATGTACTAAGAGCTTTTGGATCACATATGATAGACAAAATTGAAAATTGTGATTAATCATATGTAATTTGATAAATTTTATCTCATAGGAATTTTATTGTATTTAATATGGTTAATTAGGATGATATGTTAAATTATTTTTCTTAATTTGCCCACAGGGATTAAGAAAAGAAATATAATTTAATACTTTCGTTATAAGGACATATGAATCTGTTTGAATTAAAATTTAGCCCAACGGCAATTTTATGTTATTTGATTCATATTTTTCATGATTTACATGGGTAAACATGTCTTATGGTATTTTAACATCAAATTTAGTGACATAAGCATGTTTGATTATGTAGTTGTACAACTTGTAAGCTACTCGAATTTGAAATCTGACATTGTTGAATTAAAGGGTGATAATTATAAGGTGTGTTAGGAGAGAATTCTTTTTCATTTAGGTTGGATAGACATTGATTATTCTATCCATAAGGATGAACAACCTGCTATTATAGCAATCAACCATCTGGATGATATTGGTAATTATGAAAAATGGGAGCGATCTAATCACCTCTATGTCATGTTCATAAAAGCCAAGATCTTCATTTGTATGCATGATTCATTGGAATAGTATGAAAATGTGTGTGTTTTGTTAAAGGCCATTAATGAACAATTTGAATCATCAGACAAGGTGTTGGCCAACACCTTGATAATGAAGTTCTCATCCATGAAGCTCACTAAAATTTGTGGTGTACATGAGCACATCATGCAAATGAGGGATATAGCAGGTTAACTCAAAACACATGAGGTTGAGATGTTAAAATCTTTCCATGTGCACTACATCTTAAATATGCTCCCACCATAGTACGAACCCTTTAAGATTTCTTATAACACACATAAGGACAAATGGTCAATCAATGAACTAATGACCATGTGTGTGCAAGAAGAGGGGAGACTTGTTATGGAAGTGAAAGAGAGTGTGCATCTGGCTACACAAGGAAAGAATAAAGAAAAAGCCAAAGGTAAGTGAAAGGTCAAATTGCCTACACAAGCTAATATTAAGAAATAATTTAGATGTTGTTTTTGCAAAAAGAAAGGGCACATAAAGAAGAATTGTTCTAAATATCATAAATGGCTTGAAAATAAAGGTACTCGACTCTCACTTGTTTATTTTGAATCTAATATAGTTGATGCTAGTCATGACACATGGTGGATTGATTTTGGTTCTACAATCCATGTTACCAATTCCTTGCAGGGGGTGAAAAACCTAAAGAAGTTAGTGGGAAGTGAGTCATGCATCTATTCAAGCAATAAGATGCACTCACATGTGGAGGTAATCAAAAAATGCAAATTAGTTTTAAGAAATGGTTTTATCTTAGAATTGGAAAAAAACATTCTATATTCCAAGTTTCTTAAGGAATTTAATTTCTATTTCAATGCTTGTATCATTGGGATTTTCCTTTAACTTTTTAGACACTATATTCAGTTTATATTATAGATATGAACTTATTGGAAGTGGTACATTGATAGATGGTCTTTTCAAAATTAATTTACAAAATGAAACTTATTATACTTCTATGCCTATTAATGTTGGCATTAAGAGATGTGTTATGAATGACAAATCCTCAATGTTGTGGCATCCTCGATTAAGACATATCTCTATTTGAGAGAATAAAGAGATTAGTAAATGATGGAGTACTTAGTACTCTAGATTTTACTGACTTTGATACTTGTGTGGACTACATAAAGGGAAAGCAAACCAATATGTCAAAGGAAGGTGCCAAGAGGAGTTTAGACATACTAGAGATCATACATATACTTATTTGTACTCCAGATATGGATGCGTATGGTCAAAAGTATTTCATTACCCTTATTGATGATTACTCACGATATATGTATCTCTACCTGCTTCATATAGCAAGAGCGAAGATTTAGATGCCTTTAAGGTGTTTAAGGCTAAAGTAGAGAAACAATGTCATAATCAAATAAAGTTAGTGAGAGTTAATAGAGGTGGTGAATATTATTGTAGATATACTGATGATGGATAAGCACCTGGTCCATTTACTAAGTTTCTCCAAGAGCATGAAATTGTTGCCTAGTACACTATGTCTGGTTCTCTAGACCAAAATGATGCGGTAAAAAGAAGAAACCAAACATTATTATACATGGTGTGGAGTATGCTTAGCAACTCCAAGCTTCCTAAGTTCTTGTGGACTTAAGCTCTCAAGATAGTGGTGTATATATCAAACCAAGTTCCAACCAAGGCTATCTCAAAGACATCATTTGAATTATGGAAAGGTTGGAAACCAAGTTTGCAACATATATGCTTTTGGGGATTCCCAAGTCTATAATCCACAAGAAAAGATGCTAGATCCAAGGACCATAAGTGGGTATTTCATTGGATATGTTGAATGGTCTAAGGGATATAAATTTTATTGCCCATCACATACTACTAGGTTTGTGGAATCAAGGAATGCTAAATTTCTTAAGAATGACTTGATTAGTGGGAGCAGTAGATCTTAAAACATTGTTCTTGAGATAGATCATATAGATGCTCAACCCACTATTTCAAATGATAGATTGATTGTCGTGCACAATACACCTAGAGCACAAATGTGTAATGAACAACAACTAGTCATTAAAGTTCCATAAACTACTGATCAAGAAGTAGCAGATCTAGCTGAACTATAGATACTAGAACCTATTGACCAACTTGTTAAACATCATGATCCTCAAGAGAATGATGCACCAACATTAAGGAGATCTACTAGAGTAAGGCGATCAATGATTCCTAGTGACTATATCATGTACCTATAGGAGTCTGACTACAACATAGGAGCCAAAAATGATCTCAAAATGTTTTCACAAGCCATGAGTTGTAAGGAATCTAACTTGTGGTATGATGCCATGAAAGATGAGCTGAATTTATGTCATCTAATGGAGTCTAGGATCTTGTCAAGTTTCTTGATGGTATAAAAGCCATTGGATGCAAATGGGTCTTCAAGACTAAAAAAGACTGATTGGGCAACATTGAAAGAAATAAGCCAAAACTTGTTGCTAAAGGGTTCACTTAGAAAGAGGAAATGGATTACAAGGAGACCTTTTCTCTTATATANGGTTCACTTAGAAAGAGGAAATGGATTACAAGGAGACCTTTTCTCTTATATATAGGAAGGACTCCCTTCATGTTATCATGGCATTGGTTGCACATTTTGATCTTAAATTACATCAAATGGATGTGAAAACAACATTCCTTAATGGTGATCTAGAGGAAGAGGTTTACATGAAATAACCTGAAGGATTTTTTTTTAGTGATGGTGAGCAATTGGTATGCAAACTCAAGAAATCCATATATGGATTGAAATAGGCCTCCAGACAATAGTAATTAAAATTCATGATATCATCACTTCATTTGGTTTTGAAGAAAACATCATGGATCAATATATATACTAGAAGGTTAGTGGGAGTAAAATATGTTTCCTTGTTCTATATGTAGATGATATCCTTCTTGCAACTAATAGTAGTGCATTTCTATCCGAGGTGAAACATTTTCTCTCTAAGAATTTTGACATGAAGGATCTGAGTGAGGCATCTTATGTCATTAGAATTTAGATATATAGGGACAGATCTAGATGTATTCTGGGACTATTATAGGAAACCTATATCAATAAAGTTTTAGAGAGGTTTTGGATGAAAGATTTTTCATCAAGTATATCACCCGTTGTGAAGGGTGATAGGTTCAATTTGAACCAATGCCCTAGGAATGATTTAGAGCAAAGTTAGATGAGCAACATTCCATATGCTTCAGCTATTGGAAGCCTTATGTATGCACAAGTTTGCACCAAACCTAATATTGCATTTGCTATGGGGATGTTGGGAAAATATTAGAGTAATCTAGGTATTGACCACTAGAGGGTTGCAAAGTAAGTGATGAGGTACCTTCAAGGTACAAAAGACTACATGCTTATGTATAAATGAACTAACTCCTTGGAGGTGACTGGCTACTCTGATATAGACTTTTCTAGTTCTGTTGATTCATGGAAATCCACATCTAGTTATGTTTTTATGCTAGCTAGTGGGGCTATATCCTAGAGGAGTGGAAAGAAAACTTTGATTACTAGTTTCACAATCAAGGCAAAGTTTTTTTCTTGCTTTGAGGCTACTTCACATAGTATATAGTTAAAGAGTTTGATAACAGGACTTAGAATTATGGATTCTGTATCTAGGCCGTTAAGAATGTTTTGTGACAATTTAGCTACTATCTTTATGACTAAGAATAATAAGAGTGGTAGTCAAAGTAAATACATCACCATAAAGTACTTAGCCATAAGGGAACACATTAAGGAAAACAAAGTGGTCATTGCACATATAAGTATTAAATTAATGATAGTTGATCCTTTGACAGAAGAAATGCCACCAAAGTCATTTAAGGATAATGTAGTTCGGATGGAACTTGATTCCATAATGTAATTTGTTGCATGTACAAATTTACAGTCTGAATGAAACTCTTATTCAATTGTGCTATTTTTTCATGTGGTTTGTGCATATAGTTATTAGAGAAAATACACATATGGCAGGGCCTGGAATGAACATTTTGTTTATTCATAAAGTTAAGTTACCATATAAGGAATTAAGTTTTGAGAGATAATACATTGTAATATATGGAAGATAATACTCACATTGAGAGGAACTATAGCCATGATTCATGCATTTATTTTTTGAAATCTGAATTTGATTAAATATGGAGACCAAGTGAGAGATTGTAATCCATGTCAACATGTTTACGCATTATTGATAACATGCTTCCTTATTTCTGCATTGGCGTTAAGGTGGCCTCCATATCCCATAACATGGCTTCCATATCCAATAACGGATAACACATTTTTGCATTGGGGTTGGGGTGGTGTCCACATCTAGATGGGGTTTTGGGTCTCTTATTTTTCAAATTTTTCTTTCATGGTAACTGATTCTATGGCCTATAAATTCATTCTTGATGGGAGAAAAAATGCACCAAGGAATCACAACAGGTATACAATTCTAGTCCCTTTCATAGATGCTTGGAGGTTTCATACACCATTGTTCTAGAGCACTAATGTGAAAGAAGAATTTGAACACCAAGATTAATTGAAGGCATCAATGGCTAGAGGTCAGTTCCATTTGTTTCTACATTCTGTACTTTGATTACTTGTGCAATCCAGTTTTCTACACAATTATTTTGTTATAGTAAAATCAAAGATTAAAAATGTTTTTGAAAAGGAAAAGCTATTAATGTAGGGGAGCTCAATGTTACACTAGCCTAGTTGGTATTATTGGCCATGAAAATATATAGTTGTTATTAAGCTTAGTGAAGTTGAATATTTATTTTTAAGTGTTTAGCTTTTAAATAATATTTGCAAGGTAGAAATGAGAAATAATGGCATGAGAAAAGAAATGTAGTTTTAAGAAAATTAATGTCTACCTCATTGTAAAGCTCATTGTTAAAATGAAATTTGTTACTAGTAATAAATTCATTTTTAAAATAGAAATATTTGAGTATTAAATGAAGTTAGAAAGAGTTATTGCCTAGACTAAAAAGACTGATTACTTCCATTTCTATTAAGCTTTAATGTTATCTCTAGCTTTGTACCTAAAAGAAGTAATGGAAGAAGGTAAATAATGAAAATGGTTTTTCAACTTGCAACTTCATCTCTACAATGGACATTAAATGGAAATAGCTTCTACTTTTCAAACTCTTTCTTCTTAACTCAAATATAAATTAATGGTGTTTTCCATAAAGTAGTAACTATATGCTTATTCCTTAGGAATTCTAGTTTTGGACTCTATTCTAACTCTAAAAATTATTTTTTATCTTTTTCTTCATTCTAGTTTGTTCCTCTCTCTTTTAGAAAAATTATGTTTCTATATTTTCTCTAGCTCTATTTTGTGTATGTCTCTCATTTGAGACTAAACATTTGGATTTCACGTTCTCTATATCCCAAAAGTTGATTTTGTGACTTTGAACTTGGTGGTACTACTTAATCCAAGTTATAAAGGAGTCATGTATATTTATTTTGTAATTTAATAAAATAGCTTTACTTCTAAAGATCTAGGAAGAGTTTTACAGTTGTGTATTCTATTTATTATAGTAGCTAAACTACCTTAAAAGCTATATGTTTGCTTTGTTATTTCTATTAGAACTACTTTTCATATAGGTTAGTAATTTTTTCAGTTTTGGTCTTTTGACTATGTTCCAATTAGTTTATTTTTTTTATTGGGCCTTGATTCATTCACCTCCTTCTTAGTGCCTTTAGCTCCTTTCCAAAAAAAAAAAAAAAAACAAAGGCAATTAGTATAAAAGTTGATCAATACTTCCTAACTTAACAACCTGTGTTGTAAGCTTATCTCTTAGACCTAGCATAGAACCAAAGATTATTTTCCAAAAAATATCTTTAGCTTAATGGTTTAAATTATTCTTTGTGGAAGTTCAAGATGAAAATATTTCGTTAAGCTCATGGTGATGATGTTTGGACAATTGTTAGCGAAGGAACCAATAATTCGGTTCATGATGCTCGAGCTATAAATGTGTTAGTATATGGCTTAGATAGAGAAGTGTGTATGAAGATTATGCATTTTCAGTCTACCAGAGAAATGTGGAAGAACCTCCAGTTAATTTAAAAAGGAGACAATAGGGTTAAAAAATTGAAATTGCCACCTCTAAGAGCTCAATTTAATGCTTGAAGGATAGAAGAGAATGTAAGCATAAGTGGTTTCTCTAGCAAATATAATTGAAGTTATGAGTGACATGACCATGCATGATGAAGCTCAATTTGAGGTTGTAATTTATTAGAAAATTTAGGCTATTCTTCTAAGAACATTTGAGTCAAAGGTATCATCTATTAAATAGATGAAAGATTTATATAAATCAATAGTTACAAAGCTTGATAGTATTCTTTTAGATTTTGGAATTAGAAAAGGTGAAGCAAGTACTTATAGAAAGAAGAAATAAATTTTTTAAAGATTAAGTAAAAAATGATAATGAGGAAAATGATTCGTTAATATCTAACTCTTTGATTCTAATGAGGAAATTTCCAAACTTGCTAGAAAGCTCAAGAGACTCAAAAATAAGAAGGCTAGTAAGAAGCTAACAAAAATATTTTTCTTCTTATTATTAAGGTAAAATAGGTCATATGATTACAGAGTATCTAAACAAAAAAAGAGATGTGGAAAATCAAAATTTGAGTTTGGATCAAAAAACACTTGGTATAGTTTTGGAAAATTGAAAACTTAATTACTTGAAATACAAAGTGAGACAAAATATATGGAATACAATTTTAATGACAACATAAATACTTGTGAAATGGAAGTGATTATTCAAGGAAAAAAAAAATCCTCATTGCAAATAGTTTCCATACCTAGGATCAATCCTCTAATGAGATGCTAAAATTGATAAATATATTAGAAATAGAATTGAAGTAAGATAATCAAAATGCATACAAGCTAACACTGTTCTATGTGATAAAATAATACCAATAAAATTAAAAGAAAAATTTTACAAAATAGTAATTAGGGTTGCTCTCTTATATGGTATTGAATGTTAAGCAATACAAAGGGGGCATGTGGTAAAAATATGAAGGCTTCAATGAATGTTAAATATTACTAGAAGAGATAAATTTTATAATAGACATCAGAGGAAGACTTGGAGCAACTTCTATTTCAAATAAGTTATAAGAATGGTGGCTTAGATGGTTTTGACATGTGAAAAGAAGATCAAATGATGAGCCTATAAGCAAATGTTGCTACATCAGTATTTCAAAAAAGCTACCAAAAGGAAGACAAAAAAACGAGATAGGAAAAATGATTGAAGACAATTTGAAGAAACTAAAAGTAAACAAAGATCTAGCTCTTTGTAGAGGTAAGTAGTGAAAAAGAACTCATGTAGCTAACCCCATTTTGTTGGGACAAGGCTATGATGATGATGATGACAAAGTGATTTAATATATTTTGAATGTAGCAAAAAAACTAAAAACGATGAGGAAAATTCCATTTCTCATTTTGTTGAAGCTAACATTATAATTGTTAATTTTGATATTGTTACAATAGATTTATTTTCATTGCCAAATATAATTCAAGATTATGAATCAAATGATTATTTTTAGAGTTTTATATAAACTATCTCTAGTGAATAACATGTTCCTAGCACTATTAACACTATAGATTCAAGCAAAGATGAAGTTGAACCAAGCTCAACAAATAGTTGAGATTGAGCATGAAGAAGATGATGATATTGATGTGGAAGGATTGATGGAATAATTGGAAATGATGGTTAAAGTTAATAAAAAATTAAATAAGGAGCTAAATAAAAATAAATAAGAATCCAAGAGCTATAAGAAAAAGCTTGAATTAGCTAAACAAGATAACTTAAAACTTAAAGAGAAAATCCTACTATTGAAGAAGTACATAAAATGTAAGAATGCTTAAGTTGTATCTAATTAATTTACTAGGTTTATACATAGCTTAGGATAGCTCGAAAATACCCTTAGTAATGGATAGTTAAGAGATGATAAGAAAGGTATTGGCTTTGAGTTTGGTTCATCAACAAAATAGCCTTTAATAGAAGCATCAACTCTAATTTCAAAGTTATAAACACAACTTCCATGTACAAATCCTTTAGGTTTATACATAGTTAAGGGAATTCTTTCCACTCCAAGAATTAAAAGTCCCAAGTATGACCCAAAATCATTTAAGAGAATATTTTAAGAATGCTTCAATTATAGAGGTTTTAGTCATAAAGCAAGAAATTGTAGAACTCATATCATTTCTCAATAGAGAAATATGATTAAATCATATGTTGCTAATCCTTTTCTGGGAAAATTAAGAATAAGGCAACATGTTAAGAGACTAATCAATAGAATAGATCTCTTTGTTTAGTTAGCTTTAAAAATAACATGTTATGTAGAGACATTGCTTCTTAATAGTGGCTATTATTAACACATGATTGGTGATAAGTCAAAATTTATCATACTTAAATTTTTAATGAAGATAAGGTAAACTCTGGTAATAAACATAACTAGAGGTAATAGGAATTAGCTTTGTTAAAATTCACAAAAATTTTCTTAAATTTTATAATTCTTATTTTGTTGATATCTTATGTTATGACTTATTAAGCTTAGGGAACGTTTTATAGAAAGGCTATAATATTTCTCTTATGGATGAAATATGCATTCTTGAAAATAAAAAGAAAGATGTTAAAGCTTATGTTACAAGAGTAGGATATATATTCTATAAATGAATAGCCTTAATTTCTAACACTCTTCTCTTATACAAGTAACAATAGGTTATGCCACAAAAGACTAGGACACTTAAGCCTAGGCAATATCCAAGCTTTCATTTACGCTGAAAGTGTAAGAGGCATCCCTTAGGTAAGTTACTTGGAAGAGGTATGTCTTGCTTGCCAGTATGAAAAATAAATCAAAACTTCTTTTAAGTCATTAAAGTTTTATGGAAAATATAACATTGAATTATGGAATATGGATGTTTGTGGATCTCTTGATGTACTTGGTATTGATGGCAGCTAATATTTTTTTCTTATTTTTGATGAATATACTGGAATATTTTGCTAACTTGGATAGAGAAAAGTCTAATGTATTTAAACATTTTAAGGCAATTTAAAAATTTGGTTAAAATTAAAAGAAGGCTTAAAATCAAAGCAATCAAGATTGATAATGAAGGCGAGTTTACCTCAAATGAGTTTTATGAGCTATGTAGGGATGTAGATATTAAAATATAGTTTTCATTAGCTAAGATACTAGAATAAAAGAGTGTGATAAAGAAAAAGATCAAAATCGTATTGAAAATGATCTAATCAATGATGGATGAAAAGAATGTACTAACAAAATACTTATAGAATGAAGTTGCAAGAACAATAGTGTACTTCATTAATACATGTCTAGTAAGAGCTAAGATTGGTAAGACTCCTTCTCAGATGTGATATGGTAAAAATGCTACTATTCAATATTTTAGTATCTTTAGTAGCAAATGTGATATTAAGAATCAAGATAATTTGCATAAGCTTCCAAGTTGATGTAATGATTATATGTTTATTGGATATTTGAGTTAATCAAAAGCTTATCATTTTTTAAATTTAAGAACATCAAAGGTTATTAAAACTCTACATGTTAAAATTGATGAATTTTTAGAAGCTAACAATGAGGTTGAGAAAGCAATCAATGCATATGATGAACAGATGTCTCGTAAGAGCTAAGATTATTAAGACTTATTATTAGATGTAGTATAGTAAAAGTACTAATGTTTAACATTTTAAAATATTTAATAGAAAATGTTATATTATGAATCAGAAAAATGTTCGTAAGATTAATATTCTATGTGATTATGATATTTTTATTGGATATTTGACTTAATTAAAATGTTTATCATTGCTTAAATTTAAGAACATCAAAGATTGTTCAAAATTTCCATATTAAAATTGATGAATTATCAAAAGAAACTAACAATGAGGTTGAGAAAGATATGAATGCAACTTATGAAGAAAATGGTGATGGCATTCTAGAACCTACACATGATAGGAAAATAGAAGATAAGTAGCCAATTTTTACTAATAAAGAAGAAATAGAATAAGATATTTCTCTTAATGATGGTCCAAGGAGAAGAACACAGAGATTCAAATCTATGTTGAATATTCTAAAAAATCCTCATACGTAAAGAACTAAAAATAGAAGAGCTACAACTATGGACCATGGTTTATTGGTATGTTTCCTTGCCCTTTTCATTTTCTTAATAGTGAGAGAAGCTCTTAAAAGTGAAGACTAATGAAGAGCTATGGATGAAAAGATGAAACAAATTTTTATGAATAATACTTGGGAGCTAGTCTTATTGCTAAAAGAAGCTAATATTATTGGAACCACATAAGTATTTAAAAAAAGTCAAATGAGCATGGTAAATTCATCAAGAAAAAAATGAATCTAGTAGCAAAAAACCTTGTTTAGATTGAAGGATTTGACTATCAAGATACTTTTTCTTGAGTTGCACAACTAGAATCCATCAAAATGCTTTTAGTATTTATAGTGTATTAGGGATTTAATCTCTATTAGATGGATGTGATGTTAACATTTCCAAGTAATGGAATCAAAGAGGTAGTTTAAATAGAGCAACTAGAATGGTATCTTTGTATCATAAAGCCAAATCATATGTATGAACTACATAAAGCTCTATATGACCTAAAATAGTTCCCTAGGATGTGGTATGCTAAGCTCAATTTCTATTTAGTAGATAATAGGTGTATTCAAGCTCCTTTATGTAGTACCCTCTATGTGAAAAAGGATGACACAAGGTTTTTAATAGTTTAGATTTATGTTGATGACATAATATTTTTAGCAACAAGTTTATGATTATGTTAAAAATTTATTGATGGCATGGAATCAAAATTTGAGATGGCTATGATGGAAGAGCTATCTCATTTTATAGGCTTACATATTCATTAGCTTTAAAAAGGCACCTTTATTTCTGAATAAAAACATGTATAGAAAATGCTTAAATGCTTTGACATGACTAAAGCAAAAGCTTATGCTACACCCTTGAATACAAATACACATCTATGCAAAGATTAGAAAGAAACAAATGTTGATGCTACTCTATATTGATCAATTTTTAGAAGTGTTCCATATGCAATAACAATCACACTGGATATAGCTTATTCATTAGGCTTAATTTCTTAATTTTATGCAAATTCACAAGAATTGCATTTGGTAGTAGCCAAAAGAATTTTATGCTATTTGAAGAACATAGCAAATTATGATTTGTGATATTTAGGAAGTAAAAAATTTAAGTGAAAAGCTTACATACATGCTAATTAGGATGGTAAAAAAAATGATAAAAAATCAGCAAGTGAAAATTTTCACCTTTTATGGAACAACTTAGTATCATGATTAAGTAAAAAGCAAAGCTCAATTGCACTATCATCAACTAAAGCTAAATATATAGCTACTTCTCACTAGTACACATAAATGTTGTGGATACGAAAAATTATAAAGCTCTTTTGTATCATATTTTCTAATCCTATTATCATTAATTATGATAAATAATAATATTATTTTCATTTCAAAAAACCTCTTTTCATGGAAAAATAAAAAAACATTGAAATAAAATATCATTTTCCTTACAATCAAGTAGAATTGCAAATCTTAAAGTTATCTTATATGTAAATGAAAGAGTAAAGAGTTGATACTTTTACAAAAGCTTTAATAAAAGGTAGGTTTACATACTTAAGAAATGAGCTGATATTTAGTTCCTCTATTTCCCATGTGATAGGGAAGGTTTCTCTTTTGCTGAGATTTGTTACTATAGGTTTAGTATCCACTACTTGGGGTGTTAGCCCATGGCTCTCATAGTATTGACATTTACCTATGAGCTTTGTTGCATGTTTTAAGATTGGTTGTAGATTTGGCTTTCTAGTAGAACTTTTGTATCTCATGGATTTAAGCTTTCATCTTCTCTTTTATGAGGAAGGGTTTGTTTGTTACATCAACATGTAGAATTGGTTTGTAGAACAATTTTTTGGTTTTACATAGCTTATCCAAATTGATTCTACCATCTTAGTATCAATTGTGCTTAAGCATTTTATTTAATCCTGCTTAACTCTTCATTTTAGCTCTACAAAGATAACTCACATTCATTTTACCATGTCAACTTTCTTTTTCATTGATGGGACTTAGTGAGATTGAGCTTAAACTATTTTAGAGTGTATGTGTAAAAGAATTTTTCATCTAGAAAAGCTTGTAGAACCAACTCATACAATCATATTTTGGTTCTACAAAGAAAAAGAAAAGCTTTTCCATTTTAGCTCAAAAAGAAAGTGCTAAATAGAACTAGCTTATAGAATCATTTTTGGTTCTATGAAGGGCTCCTTCAAATACCTCTACCACATTAGCATTTTTTTTCTTCTATTCTTCCATGCATGCAAGCTTAGATGAAAAGCTCATTTATTTTTAGAAAAGCTTTAGCACCAATTTTTACTTCTACTAGGTGCTTGGCCACATTAGCTTGTAGAACCAATCTTTAGAACTAGCTTTTGGTTCTACAAAGTTCTTCCAAAATAGCTCTACTACATAAGCTTTTGTATTGCATACACAAGAATTCTTATTTTTTAAAAAAAAAGAGAGTAGAAAAGTCATAAGAATTAAAAGCTTCATATTTTCTCATTGTTATGTTAGCCTAAGCAGAAGGAAAGCTCTTAGAAAAGAATATAAGTTGGTACTAATAGCTCTCTTAAAGCTAGAACCAATTTAGAAGTAGATTTTAATTCCATGAATGTTTCATTAAGAAAAACTATGCTACATTAGCAAAAATAAAAGGGGCATTATAAGCTTAGATTGAAATGATTTCTTATACGTAATGCTAGAGTCTATACTACTACAAAAACAAGCTAAACCTCATTATTACAAAAGATAGGAGTTATTAGTTGAAGCCTAAAGAGTTATTATATAAGTAGAGCTTATTATTTCTAATAGAAGTAAATGAACCATTAGCATCAAAATTGAAATGATAGTTTTCTTTTTTTCTTTCTAAGTTTTTAATGCTCACACAAAATGTAGTACTGGAAGCTAAGATGTAACAGGTATAACTTCTTCTTCTTTAATTACTCTTCCAATGGATTGGTAATGATTACAACTTACTACTTCTCAAGCTTCTCCAACATATCAGTAATGGCTTAATAAATGACTCTTAAAATGGCTAAAAATAATGATAACTATAAATTGATGTTATCTAGCTCAACTCTGGTACTTTAGTATTTGGCCTTATGCTTCTCCACTTCTTAATATTTCTTTCTATAGAAGCTATATTTTCTTCTTTCAGAAACCTTAATAGCCCTTAAGTCTTTGTGTTTAGACAAGGTAGAGCATTTTCCTTTCTATTTTTTTTGAAAGTAAATTTTATTGACTTCAAGCCTAGTGGTTGTGCTTAGTCCAAGATTGTAGAGAATGCCTTGTAATTTTCTTTGATTAATATATTACTCTACCCCCTAGGATATTTGGAGAATTTTATTGTAGAGGTAGGCTGGCTAATCTAATAGCTAAACCACCTTAAAAGCTTGGTGTCTATTTACTATTTTCTACATAGGTGTTCTATTTTCTACATTAAGTTTCTTTAGGGATTTTTACTAATCTTCATGTTAGTCTTTGTTTAACTCAAATTTTTATAAGGCTCTAATTCACTCTTCCATCTCAGTGCCTTTCACTTCATCTAGAAAATAACAATTAACATCAAATCTTAGTCAATATCTCTCCACATAATAATCTATGTTATACTCTTCATTATCATAGACATGGCATAGAATCAAGCCTTCTCATCTAATAAAGCTCCATGATTTGATGGCTCAAATTATCCTCTATGGAAGTTCAAGATGAACACATGTATTCTAGGACATGATGATGATGTTTAGAAGGTAGTTAGTAGAGGAACCAGGAATGCTGTGCATGATGCTTGAGCTATGAATGCTTTGGTTTGCAGCTTGGATAGAGTAGTACATATGAAGATTATGAACCTTCAATTAGCCAAAGTTATGTGGGAGCATCTTCAAGCTATCTATGTAGGAGATGATAAAGTAAAGAAGTATAAAATAATAACTTAAATAGTATGTTTTAATACTTTGAGGATGGAAAATAATGAAAATATTAACAATTTCTTTAGCCAAATAGATAAAGTTATTAGTGAGATGACTATGCTTGATGAAGAACAATCTGATGATGTAATCTACTAAAAAATTTTATTTGTTTTACTTAATAGATTTAAAGCAAAGGTCTCATCCATAGAAGTAGAAAAAAATCTCTTTAAATTAGTAGTAGCTAAACTATATAGTATTCTTTTAGCCTTTGAAATTAGGAAAGGAGCTAATGTTTCTAGCAAAAATAAGAAAATTGGTTTCAAATATGAAGGTAAAAAATGAATATATAGAGGAACAACCAACATAAAATTTAGATTTTGATAAGGAGATTATCAATCTTCCCAAAAGGATTCAAAGGAAAAAAATAGATGAAGGTTGGTAAGAAGCCAACAAAATTATTTTCCTATTATTATTATAGTAAAAAAAGTCATACGATTGTTGAGTATCCAAAAAAGAAGAAAGATGAAGAAAATAAAAAAAATTAGATGACCAAGTTCATCTCAAAGAACACTTAGTACATGTTTGATAAATTAAAAGCTTAATTAGCTAAAATACAAAACCAATTAGAGCATTTAGAAATTAGTACAAAAATTGAGGATGTTGAAGAAAATTATTTTGCTCATTTTTATGCCAATATAGTAACTAATAATATTGATATTGTTACACAAGACTTATTTTCATTTCTAGCCATGATT
Source organism: Gnetum montanum (assembly GCA_015680685.1). Taxonomy (NCBI): domain Eukaryota; kingdom Viridiplantae; phylum Streptophyta; class Gnetopsida; order Gnetales; family Gnetaceae; genus Gnetum; species Gnetum montanum. The sequence goes on along the minus strand of MNCI01016025.1, from coordinate 83,087 downwards.
GAAGATTATGATTCAGATGATGATTTTTAAAACCTTATGTATACTAACCCAAATGATATGAAACTTCTAGTACTACTAAGAGTGTAGGTTTAAAAAAGATGAAGATGGACCAAACTCATTAGAGATAGCTAAAATTAAATATGAAGAAATTAAGGACATCGATATAGAAGGGCTAATGAAGCAATTAGAGATTGTGGTCAAAGTTAATGAAAAGTTAAATAACTTAAATAATAAGATGAAAAGTTAATGAAGCAATAAATCAAGAGTTATAAGATGAAGAATGAATCACTTAAATAATAAAACTTAAAGCTAAAGGAGGAGGTGCTACTACTAAAGAATTAATGAAAGGTAATGCTACTTAAGTCACATTTGATTTATTCATTAGGTTTACTTGTAGCTCAAAATAGCTCAAGAATATCATCAACAACTAATGATAATAGGGGTTTTGGCTATAAGTTTGGACCCTAAAAAAGACTATCTTTAATAAAAGTATTAACCTAAAAGATAATTGTCCAAACACAACCTTCATAATGTCAAATCATGAGCTGAAAAATAATGAAATTCTTCCTACTCTAAGAATTGCAATCGTTAGGTATGACTTAAGAATGAAAACTAATTTCTTCCAAGGATATTGTTTTAATTATGGAACGCTAGGCCATAAAGCAAGAAATTGTAGAACCAGTAACTTTTCTTATTATGAAAATATGCATTATTCCCATGCTACTAAGCACTTTTTAAGAAATAATAGAATAGAACAATAAGTTTGGAGATCAATCAATAGAAGAAATATCCTCATATATTTAGCTTTAAAGAGCTCTTGTAGCTAAAAGAAATGGTTTATTAATATTGAATGCTCTCAACAGATGACCAGCCATAAATCAATGTTCATGATACTAAAACCTTTTAATGGAGAAAAAATAAGCTTCAGTGACAAAGGTAAAGCTATGGTAAGAGGTATTTGCTCAGTTAAAATTCATAATAATTTTCTTGAAGTTCATAATGTTTATTTTTGTTGATAAATTACATTAAAATTTGTTAAGATTAGGACAAATTTCAAGAAAAGGTTATAATATTTGTTTTATGAATGAGAAATTTATATTAGAAAATAAAGAAAATGATTTTAAAGCTTATGTTACTTGAGTAGGAAATAAATTATATTTTATAAATAAGTAGCCTTAATGTATAATTCTTATTTCTGAGATAAGGAGCAGTAGGTTATGGTGCAAAAGACTAGGATACTTAAGCTTGGGAAACATACAAGCTCTCATCAAGGCTCAAAGGGTTAAATACATTCTTTAGGTAAGTCATCTTGAAGAGGTATGTTCTACATGCCAACATGGTAAGCAAACTAGTGCTACCTTTAAGCTAGTGAATTTTCATTATAAACATAAGCCTGAATTACTATATATGGATGTCTTTGGGCCTTTTGATATAGCTAGTTTTAATGATAATAAATATTTCTTTCTTATTGTTGATGATTATACTAGAATGTAATGGAAAATAGTTTTTGAGAAAAGTTTTAGATGTATTTAAACATTTTAAGGCATTTAAAAGTATGGTTGAAATTGTAATAGGACTTAAATCAAAGCTATTAGGACTAACAATGAAGGTAAGTTTATTTCAAATGAATTTTATGAGCTATGCAAAGATTGTATCAAGAGATAGCTCTCATCAGCTAAAACACCTAAGTAATATGGTATGGTAGAGTAGAAAAGAAGAACTATATTCGAGATGATTAGATCAATGATGAATGAGGAGAATGTACCAAAGTACCTATGAAATGAGGCAACCAAAACAACTATACATATCATTAATAGGCCTTTAATAAAAGCTTATAATGGTAATACTCCTTAGCAAATGTGGTATAAAAAAATAGCTAATTTTTAATATATAAAATTTTTTGTAGCAAGTGCTATATTAAGAATCAAGATAACATTCATAAGCTTAATAGTTGTTGTAAATGGTTTGTTTAATAAATATTTTAGTCATTCTAAAGCTTATCATTGTTTAAATTTAAGAACATTAAAAATTGTTTAAACATCTCATGTTAAGATTGATGAATTATAATTGATGCAAAGTTAGGGATCAAAGAATTATCCTTGGGAATTTTTAAGGAAAATGAATTTGATAAGATTGAGAAGAAGAGGATTCCATGCATTACGTAAAGTGACATAGGGTACCATTGCATGCAAAAAATATTAGTAGTAAGGATCACATCTATTGTATCATGTAATAAGTATGCCAAAACCACAAGCATCAAAAGATGCTTATACATAGTAGCCATATAACAAGAAGGTACCTAGTGGCTAACTATAGATAGCTTTAGTTCCACAATATTCATGGAACCAATAGGCATCCTCACAAGTGCCTATATAGACAAGATGGATATGATGGGATAAATCCTGATCCAACTCTTTGAAGTAGAATATAGAAAAAACTTAGAAATGGATTAGGAAGAGTTGGAAATCACTGATACTTCTAAACAAGAGCCTTTGGAACTAGAATCCTTATTGGCATCTCTAGAACATGTATTTCTAGACAATGGAAAGCTTGTAATAATTAATTCCTAGCTCACTAAAGAAGAAAAGGAAAAGCTACTAAAGGTAGATAGTAAATGGCCAACAACCGTTTCTTGGTCATATGATAAATTAACATGAATAAATCCATGCATATGCTAGCATCAAATCTACATAGAATCCACCATCAAATCTAAGAGGCAACCATAAAGGAGATTGAATCCAAAGTTGAAACAAGTTATAAAAAATGAAGTTGACAAACTTCTCAAGGCTGGATTCATCTATCAAGTGGCAAATAGTAAGTGGATAAGCCCACTTATTATTATACCAAAGAAAGGTGGTCAATGAAAAGTTTGTATAGAGTTTAGACAATTGAACATTGCTATCTTTAGGGATCATTTTCCATTACCATATGTTGAGTAGGTGTTGGATACAACTATAGGGCATAACTATTATCAGTTTTTGGTTGGGTATAGTGGGTATACTTAAATAAAAATCATCCTAGAAGACAAGGCCAAAATAACTTTCACAAGTCATTGGGGAGCTTTTACATACAAGAAAATGTCTTTTAGCCTATGCAATGCTCTTAAAACCTTCTAGTGCCTAGTCTTGAGTATCCTTTTGTAGTAGATTGGCAATGAAATGGCAATGTTCATGGATGAATTCTCCTCCTATGGTGTTGATTTTGAACAAGCATTAGACCAACTTGAGCATGTACTAAAATGATATGTAGAGAAAAATTTGTAGTGTGACTAGCAAAAGAGCTAGTTGATGGTCCAAAAGGGCATTATATTAGGGAACAACATCTCAAAAAAGGAAATCGAGGTTGATTCCAAAAAGGTAAGGATTAACCAAAGAATTACCATACAATGTTAAACAATTAAAGATGTAAGTTCATTTCTTGGTCATATTAGTTACTACAAGCATTTCATTTAAAACTTCTCCAAAATTATCAAACCACTAGTTAAGCTTACCAAGAAGGATGAAACATTTGAATTAACTAAGAAATGTAAAAAAGCATTTCAATGCTTAAAGTAGAAGTTTGTAGAAATACCAATTCTACATGTCCTTGATTGCTCCAGATCCTTTCTCATCATAACATACACATCGAACTATGCATTATAAGTGGTGCTTACACAAACGGATGATTAGAAATGTCCATATTATATCCATTATTCAAGCAAGAGAATTATGGGTGCACAACTCAATTACACCACTCTAGAAAAGGAACTCATGATAATGATGAATTCTCTAGAGAAATTTAGATACTATGTTCTTAGATATCTAATTTTTTTGTACTTTGATCACACTCTAATTTGGAATCCCTATCTTATATGATGGTTGGTGATCTTGTATAAGTTTGATCTAGAAATGATGGACATAAGGAGAATTGAGAACATAGTTGTAGACTATCTATCTTAGTTAAGATGAGATAACAATGATGATGAAGAGCCCACGTTTGATTAATTTTGAGACAAGCTTATCTTTGCCATGGTTAGTGAAGTTCACACATTAAAGATCACAAACTAGTATGATGAATTTATTTTATATCTAAGCATGTTAGGAGACTCCTGTTAAATAGGACCATAGGAGGAAATAATAGTTTCCTCACTAGATCAAATAATACATAGAGATGGAGGATAACCTCTACAAGATTTGTGTGGATGACCTAGTATGATGGTGTGTACTTGATACAAATCAATTAAAAGTCCTCCAAGATACTCATGAGAGTCCTTATGGGAACCACTATGTCAGATGGAGAATTAATGCAAATATCTTGATGGTAGGATATTTTTGGACATCAATCATTTGGGACACCCACCATTTTTCCTATTCATGTAAAATATGTCAACGAGATGGAGGAATGATAACTAGGATGAAAGGATCCTAATAGTGGATTCAACTATTAGAACCTTTTGAATTCTAGAAAATTAAATTCATGGGATCCATCACTTCCATGTCCAATGGAAATTATTATATTATTATTATTTTTCACTACCATATGAAATGGGCTAAAGCTACAGCTATTCTTGACTATACCTCTACTACTATAACTATCTTTTTTTAGCAATAGGTGGTAAATAGATTTGGTATTCCTAGAGTAGTAATTTTTTATAATAGAATATACTTCATAGGATCTACTTTCTACAAGTTAATGCAACACTTAGGGGTGCAACATAAATTTATAACAACCTACCATTCTCAAGTCAATGGTCAAGTTGAAGTAACCAATAGGAACATTACTCAAATCCTAATATTGACCATTAGAAGATATAGAAAAGATTAGTGTACTAAATTGAATGATAACCTCTAGACATATTCACTGATATGCAAAATTCCTATAGACTACTCTTCCTATGAGTTAGTATATGGAAAGTTACCCAAATCTCCAATTCAAACTAAACTCCATACACTAACAACCACATGAGAGATTGACTTAGATATTAACTTAGCATAAAAAGAAAGGTTCATGACACTCAACATGTTAGACAAAAATTACAATATAGCCCTTATGATAAATGAAGTACATGAGACATACAACAAATAATTCCATATGCAAAGATAAGAGAAGTTGAATTCAAACTAGGATATAAGGTTCTCTATTGAAACCCTATGCATGTGCATTAATGAACCAAGTTCCAAACATTATGGGAAGGACCATACATAATTCACTCAACTTTTTCTTTTGGGGATATGATAATTTACCATCCAAAAAGCCCCCAAAAACACATGCTCATCAATATATAATAAATGAAATCTTTTACAAACTTCCAGGTAACTATTCACAATAATAAAAATTCAAATCAAGAACAAACTCCCTTTTCTGGATCTCTTTCTTCTAACTTATTTGTAGGAAAGATAACCATCCACTGTAACATCCTGAAAAGGATGATAAGTTTTTCTTCATTTTGTTTTATATTTTTCTTTATATGTTATCCATTTTCTTTATATTTTAATATTTATTCTCTATATTTTTCTCTTTTTTACTTTTTACTTTTCACCTTTTTACTTAGGCTTTTCTTGCTAATTTTATTTAGTTTTAATTATAATTTTAAATTTTATTCCATGGCTATTGCAAAGTATGATAATTATTAAACAAATCCATTAAGATCAAAATTCCTTATTAAGGTAAATTTTTTTCTTTGATTATGCTTTCTCTTCATGAGTTATTAATTTTCCAATGGTACTAGGCAGTGAGCTCAAAAACATCCATCCATTCCATCTATCTTACAAGGAGGTTTAAATCATGGCAACATGATGGTTCTTTCACATGAAAATTAAAAGTAATATATGATCTCATTGCCCAAAAAACTAGGAAAGGACCAAGTGTTAATGGAAAACGATGTGACATCAAGAGGATTTTTTATGTTCTTTCTTTGACTTTCCTCATGCGTTCTATGGATTTTCATGGTGCATATCATTACTCCTATTGGTGAACATAAAAATAAGTATGTTTTTATAATGGATGGTTTCAAAAATATATTAGGAATCAAAAGCACATTTCTCTAGAGATCTCTTTTGAATATAAGAACTGGTTATGGGACTAAAAAGACATGTTAGTCATGCTTCAAGGCATCTCTCTAACTAAGATCCAAATTTCTTCATAAATACTCTCTAACTACTTCCTTCTTCTCTTTTTGTATTTTCTTAGAGTGATGATCATTCTATGTGGTTGTTGTCAATTCATGATGGTAGAAGAGGAGAAATGCATCAATGAGAGGCCACTAAAATTGTATGAACTTAGTTTAGACTAAGAATAGATCAGTATTAGATCATCCTAATTACATATTTCACCAAGGATCTCTTGCCACTATGATCTTGATTTTCCTCCCCTAGTCTTTCTCTTTCCCTACTATTCTTACACTTCATTTTCTCATCTCATTGCCCCATACTATAATAAACTATTAGTCTTATTTTTGTAGATTACATAATCCAAAGATAGTTATTTTTGTGGGTTTGGTGTTTAACCTAAATGACCATTCATCATCCAAGATGCCTATGAACTGCTTGTGATGAAGTTATGCAAGGGAATCTTTAGGAATACCCCCACTTTAGTGAGGATCCACTTGCATAACTTTTGATTACCTTCAGTATAAACTCCATACACATGGGCCTCTATTTGGTTTCAATTACCTTGATAGTCTACATTGTCAAATTTGGTGCTAATATTTTTGAATAAACATTTCATATTTTCAAATTTCATACACTCGATTTACTTTGATTTCTCAACTAGAACCTGTAAGATATTGTTGCCCTAGTTTCTCAGCTTTCTCACTTCCATTTGGCTCTTATTTTGAGCCCAAACTTGTTCAAATTTCCTTAATGTATCAAATTTAAAAATTACTACAAATTGTTGTGTTTATTAATTCCAATATATATATAGTTGAATACATCAATGAATTCCAAAAATGCTATAAATGCATATGATACTTAGCTTATTTTTCACCATGTTTTTCAAAGACAAGAGGACATTTTTTAGTTTTTTATAGCTCAAAGCATTCCAAGAGCCATAACTTCTAGAAAACTTATTCATTTTTACTCATTCTTTAATCCTTGAGGTTCCATAGACATGCTTTATGTCATGGGGGAATCAAACAACAGGGTTTGATTGAAAAACATTTTCTAAGATCTCATAGATAACGTATTGAAATAATATTAAAATAGTAATCTGAAGAGTTAATGCTAATAACCTACCTCCATTAAAGTAAAATTAAAATAATAATAAAATATTCTCATATGCCTATGATCTCTTAAAAAAATTTAATATCAAACTTAGCTTGATCAACTAGTAATAGGGTATTTAGACTAAAGAAGATTATAATTCCAATAACTGATGTTGGGTTATGTTTGTAATTGTAGATGGTACCAAAGTAAGGACCGCAGGTAGGAGGGACATCGCAGACCTAGGAGAAATGACCTCATGGACGAAGAGGACAATGATAATAATCACAATAATAAAATAAATCCCAAGAACAAGTTGCTAAGTTAGCCCATGGTACTAGGCCCTTATGTGAGGTTCTTGATGTGGAGTCTGTTTATCAAATTTCCATAATAGAAATAGAAGAGTCTAGGTAGTATGAGGTCCCAAGATCATGAATTACCCTAGAGGTCATACTTAACAAAGGCTTTCTTGGAGAATATTTTAAGTAAATATGTCCAAAGCTCCATCCTTTAGTAGTTGAAATTTGGACCTTTCTTGGAGTTTACATCAAAAGAGGTCAAGGCACAACTACAAGGATCTCTACTATGGTTCATTCTCTCCATTAGTGGAGAATGATACATGGTTGAGACTTAACTCTTATGGAAAAAATGGCAAGGATATGCATCCATGAAAATTAAAGATATTACCATCTCTTATTTAGTTGAAGCAATTTTAGAAGCCTTGGAATTACCAAATACTAAGGTAAAGTTGGTAAAAATTTCAACATAGGAAGATCCTAAGGTAAAGAAAAAATGGATTCATCAATGTTATAGAGTGGATCGTAAGGAGTACAATGCCTTGGCTAAGTTGAAGCATGTCTATTTTAAGATTGTGGTCTATCACCTCAATCTCATAGTGAGGGCAAGCCAGATAATTTTCTTCTTTGCTAGGGCAAGTAAAAAAATTTCAGTCAACCTTCCCTAGCTCATCTTTCTAAAGATCAAAAAGTGTTTCAACAAAAATGAGAAGGGTAGAAAGACACTATCCTTTTTCTACCTCATCAAAAAACTTTACATGATAGGAGGCATAGCTCACTATTCTAATGAGGTGGTCCACAAGGCTCTCACTACATCATGGAAGGACATAATGAAGGATAAAATTCCTACAAAGCTCTAGGAAGAGGAATTTTCATCTCCACCACCATCTATAGCACTATAGAAAATCCCAAAAATTATGGAAACTACTAAAAATAATAGTTGTAATATCAAGTCTCTAAAGATGGTGGAGAATCCTCTATGTACTACCTCACCATGAGTCTTTTGAATGAGATCACTAGGATCATGAGCTAGTTGACGGATGAAATATTACCACTATTCTTCTTATAATGAAACCAAGATCATGTTTTCTCCAATTCAAATATCAAAGAAGTCATTGTATCCATTAGAGGACAAATTTTTTTTGAAATATATATGAATGTATCAGCCTTCTTTGTGATGCTAACAAAAGAAGGAGTAATAGTCTTGGGCATGGCACATAAATAGTTAGGATACTATGGCAGAGTTAGTGGTATATAGAATAGGAGAATATTTGAATAATCTTGGAAAATATATCCTTGTTGTTGCTACAATGATAAATGTTCAAATATCTACAAGAACTGGAAGCAAAGGAATGATTGTAGGCTAGAAAGAGAAAGTGCTGGAGTGACTAGTTGGAGTAGGAAAATCTATTCTAGAGATCTTTACTCTTTCAAAAGATATTTCAGTTACCTAGTCATAGCTACTTAAGACAAGCGGTAAGCTACTCATTGCAAATGGGTAACTTGAGGAGGACAACATTAGTTATCAATGGTTGGTCACTGAGATTTCAAAACTTAGATCCTACTTAATAGATGTAATCATTCTTAAGCTAGAGCTTACAAGGGATGAAACCATTCAATAGCTTCAATAAGGATTTTAAGATGCTAAGAATGTAGAAGAAATGGTGATCTTTGATGCATCATTGTTAGAAGCAATAATAAATTCTTTGAATTATGACCTTTAATTTGTTGATAAGAAGAAGCATGCATTAACTTAGGTGAATTATTGCTTCTGTAATGCTAAATAAGAAAAGGACTAGATGGTAAAGTACATTTGTCAGTAATAGGGATAACTTGCCATGGTGAACTTAGATGTAAGACGGTTAGCTATAGAAAATAGAAATCTCTTGGTGGAGGAGGTTTGTGCCTTTTAGTAGAAGAGCACCATTAAGATTTCCACTTAGAAGAATGAGGCCCTAAATTATGAAAGTATTAAGAATCACTATAGAGACCAAGTTAAAATGCTTAAGAAGATTAATAAAAAAGAAATCAATTTGGTGAAATCCCTCCAAAAAATTTAGTAAAGAGTTGATGTATGTTAACCCATCTTTTATGGACTTAATACCTACAAGAAATCTAAGATCTACTTGAAGAAGCTGTAAATCAAGGAGATGATGAAGTATATGAAATTAGCCAACCATAGATATGCAAACATGCTAATGCTGATAGTAGGAAGGCCAAGATCAAAATTGAAAAAGTAAGTGGCAAACTCCTAGATCCTTTATGAGTTAGAGTTTAGGCTCCATAAAGAGACAAAATAAAAGTTAAAATAACCAATGTAGAGCTTGAAGTTATCAAGAGAAAGTTCATAAATCAAAGATGAGTTGCTGAGAATCTAGCCATGAGAATGAATGACTACCAACAACTATAGAAACTTTTCTATACTTTCAACATTGAATATAAATAGTTTGCAACCTATTTCATTAACATGAAGAAGATGTTCCTAACATTGCCTTTCCCATGGGATATACTATTACGATATCTTCTAGGAGAAGCCTCTTGGGTAAATGACTCATGAGGTAAGGAGGAAAAAATAAAGGTACTTCTAGATGACTTACAATTTTTAGTATTAGTGGCAATAGTAGTAGGGTAGCCCAGATCTATAGTAGAGCATGGATATGATGATGGACCCTTCACATCATATGAGGCTTCACCTCCAGGCATGATGTAAAGATCTCATCTCATTTCACTTCATTTAGCTAACATCTACAGATTTTGTCAAATTGCCTAAATTCTTTGTACCTAAGGTTATTTTTATAACCATTCAAATAATATGCAAAAAATGATAGTTAGAGTTATCTATTTATCTATTTTTTGTAGTTACTTTATGAGTTCTATATTCCCAAACTTTTGTAAACAATTGAGTCCCATTTTTATTATTCACTTGAGAATGATTTTTTAGTTATTCCTGAGGGCATGATGAAATCTAAATAAGTAACTTGTGTCAATGCATGCCCATTGATGTAGCCTCATTAATGAATTATTTGCTAAATTGGGACATATTCATCAACTTTGATCCTCCCTAAGCCTATATAGATATATATACTAGTCTCATTTATGAAATGTTTTAGTCATTCTTCTAGCAAATCTTTTATACTTTTCTTTCATAAACATAGCAAAATTTCCCTTTGAGTGCATCTAGCATGGTTTCAATTAATTTTATAGAGTTTTATTTAAGTGCAAGATGTACTTTTATACTTTTTCATGACTAAAATAAAATCAAAATTTCTTGTCGCCATTACAACACTTGAACTAGCATTCAGTTTACTTACAAGCACTTGACTTTTCTATATTTAAGAACTTAATATATTTTATAGTAACATGAGTATGACCACTTTGATGATAATATACTAGCACTTAGTAATTCCAATAGTGAATACTTGATACATCCCGCAATAAACACTTAGTAATCCAACAACATTATACTAGTTTTACGATGTCTACCAAAAGTAGAAACAGATGTTATACATTTAGGATAGTTTAGCTTACATTTAGTTCCATTAACTAGTTAAAGGTTAATATTTCAATTACTTCATTATCATAATACTTTTAAAAATAAAAATAATAAAATCATAAATACAAGTATCTTATGCCTCAATCACACTTAACCATATAGATGAAACTAACACAAGTCATGATTGGGAAGATAATGACTAATAACCTTATGTTTGACTATTTAAGATAAAAGCTACTTAAGTAGAAAGAGTCCACAAAATTTGACCAAGTTGCACATACATGCTTGTGATTTGTATAGTTGGGCATAGGGACCACTTACTACTCATCACTTATATTAATAAGCTCTTAACAACTATGCATCTAGTCAAGTAACTTAATCAAGCATTATAATAATATGGTTAGGTAAAAATGAGTAACTTATTAATTTCACATAGGTCAAATCAAGATCATTACTAAGTTAAGTAATTAAAAAAATAATTAGACACCACATCCAACTTAGAAACATAGCAAGCCTATATAAAGAAATCATTAGAATATAGGTAATTAAAATAGTAATAGTACAATTAGTACACATCATAAACATAGAGATATCATCTTTAGTTTTTATGATAAAATAACTCATGTATAATTACATCATACACCACTCCTCCTTTTTATCAAAAAATGTGAAAAGGCTCTTCCTATCAATAAATAGATCAAGCTCACAACAAAGAGATTAACATAGGTGATAAAAAAAAACAAGAAAAAATCAAATACATTATGAGATGAGAGTAAGAAAAGTTAGAGATACACATAGGAGCTTAACTAAAAATCATGTTGATCCTCTTTGTTAGTGAATTTCCAAGTTCAAAGCTAGGATATAATAATGAGAAAATAACTTGTCAAACCAAGAATAGACAAAAGAACATAGAATACATAGAGTAGAATGGAGAATGAAGTTGTAATATAGAAAGCATCGATGCTATGGACATTTACAAGAGCTTTTGAATGAATCAAGAAAATTTTAGAGAGCTTGGAAAATAGTTGAGAATCATAGAGATGGATAAGGATTTAACATTGGTAAACATCCAAGATAGAATAGAGTTGAAAATAAGTAAAGAAGAGTGGAAGACCTTGGACAATTTTAGTAAGGAGGTGGAAAGAATTATAATTGAAAAATAGTAAGAATGCCTAGAGTGAGAGAGATAGAGGTCTTTGGTACATTGAGAACCTAAAGAAAGGAGAGGCGATACATGGAAAGATATTGAGGCCCTATAATTCATTCATAATCTCTTAGAGTTGATACATTTTTACACTTGAAGAAAAAATAAAGATTATCCTTTGGTCATGATCCCTATGAGCAAATACCTGAATCCATAGGATATGACTTTGAGGATTCAACAAACTCAGTGTGAGCTTTTGGTTCTTTTAATGTATCTTAATAGTGTCCAACTTTTTTGCAATATAAGCTTACCTACTTCTCCTGCAATAAAGCTTGTTAACTCCTAATAAATCCCTAAACTAGCAGTAAGAGTTTTTGAATCATATGGATATTTGGTTAAGGTAGTCATGCCTATAATGTTCTTAGATATAGAGATATTTCTTTATTTTAAGCCTTTTTAATAATATCTTTTGTATATTATTGGGATGAAATATATGATAATTTTACTATTTCCAACTTTATTTGATATTGGAGAAAATCATATTTAATCTCAATATATTCAGTTTTACCATGAAACACAAGACTTTTAGAGATTAAATAGTAGAATTATTATCACAATAGATAATTACTAGATCAGAGAATGCTATACTGTAAAGCTTTAATACTTTCCTCATCTAGAAAATTTGTGTGCAATAGTTTGTGGTTGCAACATATTCTATTTCAACAAAAGATGGAGCAATAAAGTTTTGCTTCTTGCTCAATCATAATATCAATCTATTACTAGAAATTGACAATTTTCACTAGTGGATTTTTGGTCATCTTTATTTCCTTCATAATCTACATTCATAAATGCTTGTAATTTACAAGTTCTATCTTACTGATACCATAGCTCATGAATAGTTGTGCCTTTTAGATATTGTAAAACTATATTGGCTACAACCAAGTGTGATTCTTTGATTCTTACTGCTATCTAGAAATCGAGCCTACTATAGGAACTATATTAGGCCTATTGGTTGTAGCAAAATCAAAGCTTTTCACAATGGATCTATATAGTATAGCATTAATATTATTTCTATTATTATCCTTTCAACAATGTACACATGTGGTAAGAGAATTTGCATAGGTTTTAGCTTCTATCATGCCAAAACTCTTGAACATCTATTGAACATACTTTGTTTGAGAAATAAAGGTGTCATCTCGAAGTTGTTGAATATGAAGGCCTAGAAATTGAGATAGCTCTTATATCATAGACATCTTAAAGTTTTATTTCATAGCTTTAATGAATTATTTATTTAAATTTGATATTGTTTCTCCAAACATTAGGGTATAAACATAAGTTTGAGCAACTAAAAATCCTGCATTATCCTTTTTAATATAAAGAGTACTATCTAGAAAAGACTTCAAATAGCCATTTTTAGCTAAATAGAAATCAATCTTAGCATACCACATCCTAGGAATTTGTTTTAAGCCATACAAAGCTTTGTGTAGGTGATACACATTATTTGGCTCTTTAGTATCATTATATCCTTCTAGTTGTTTAGTAAACATTGTTTCTTTTATTTTTCCATTTAGAAAAGTTGATTGCACATTCATTTGGTAGATCTTAAATCCTTGATAAGCTTTGAAAGATAAAAGCATTCTAATAGATTCTAGTATTACAACTGGAGTAAAAGTACCTTGATAATCAAGTCCCTCAATCTAAGCAAAGTGTTTAGCTACTAATCTTACCTTATTCCAAGTTACTTCACCATGCTCATTTAACTTATTTGCAAAGATCCACTTGGTTCCAATAATATTAGCTCATTTGAGGTGTGGGAATAGCTCCCAAAAATCATTCTTTACAATTTGCTTCATCCCTTCATGCATGACATTCTTTGAATCCTCACTTCCAAGAGCCTCCTTAATAGTTAGAGGAATGGAAAAAGTAGGAAAACATAGTAATAACTCATGATCCATTATTTTAGCTCTATTCCTTATTGTTCTTTGTCTAAGAGATGTTCTAAGAATATAAATCATGGATTTGAATCTTTGTATTTTTCTTCTCAAACCATCATTAGGTATAGCCTCTTACTCTATTTCTACCTCATCAACTAAGGTGGTGTGCTCTTCTTTAATAGTCATTAAATTGTTTAGATGTCAAAATATCATTGTTTTTTTTCTTCATTTGAATTCATACATTTCTTAGCCACATTGTTAGCACCTGTAGATAATTCATCAATCTTAAAATTAGGTGTTTCAACAATATTTAATGTTTTCATATTTGAGGAACAATAACCTTATGAATGGGTAGAATATCAAATAAACAAATTATTACCATAACAGCTCTATAGATTTCAAACATTATCCTAATTCTTAATATAGCACTTATTATGAAAAATTTTGAAATATTAAACATTAGCCATTGTATCATACCACATTTGATAAGGAGTCTTACCATTATGCACTCTTATTAAACATATGTTGATGATATACATAGTTGTTTTGGGTATCTCATTCCATATATACTTTGGTACATTCTTCCCATTCATCATTGGTTGGATCATCTCGAGTATAGTTCTATTTTTTCACTCTATGACACTATTTTGCTCAACTGTTCTAGTTGATGAAAACTAACTCTTGATACTTGAATCTCTACATAACTCCTAAAATTTATTTGAGGTGAACTCACCTCCATTGTTAGTCCTAATAACTTTGATTTTCAGCCTTGTTTCAGTTTCAACCATACTTTTAAATACCTTAAAAAATTTTAAATACATCATATTTTTTTTAATACATGTTAGCCATGGTATTCTAGTATAATCATTAATAATAATAAATAAATATTTATTTCCATTAAAACTAGTTACATCAAAAGGTTCATTGACATCGATATGTAATAACTTATGCTTATAATTACAATGAGAATTTACTAGTTTAAAAGTACATCTAGCTTACTTATGATATTAGAATGCAAAATGTACCTCTTTTAGTTAACTTACTTGAGGAATGCCTCTTACACATTAAGCCTTGATGAGAGCTTGGATATTTTCTGAACATAGGTGTCCTAGTCTTTTTTATCATAACCTTCTAGTACTTGTCTTAGAAATAAGAGTTAGACATTGTGGGTACTCATTTATGGAATACAAATTATTTTTTCTCTTAGGTAATGTGATGAGCCATGAATTGACTAGCTTTGATATTAGATATTTGATATCAAAGTATTGACATTAGATACCTAATGTTAGATCATAGGACACAATGTCAAATATTCAATATCATGGGGTATATGTTGACATATAAATATAAAACTTGGGCTCACAGTTTTCATCAGTTTTATCATAGCTTAGTGAAGCTCTTGCAATTTAATTTCTCTAGAGTTGGAATATTTTCTAAGTGCCACAACAAGAGTTTGAGTGTGTGTAGATCTTGTTTGAGCATTGATGTACCTGAGCATAGTAGTGTGATGGGAATAAAAATGAATCCTTTTGATCATCCTTGCAACATTAAGAATACATCAATGTTTCCTTAATGCATTTAATATTTATGCACTTTACATTAATGCATTTCAATTAAGCAATTAATTTCTAGTTGTTAATGAACACAAGCACAACCACCTTAAGCATACGTGTAGCACTTGGTAATCCAGAAACCCTTAACATTTAGTAGCACAGTAGTGCTATACATGTTTAAGATGTGTCTAAAAAGTGGAAATGGATACTTGTGTTAGGATAGCTAGGTAGTAGATGAATTCAATCTTAAATTACTCTACCTTTCATTCTTGTTGTAGGTGATTAAACTCATAAAACATAAAATGATAAAAATCATGTGTCTCAATTACACTTTAACCATACCCTTAAGCCTCACAAGTGTTTTTGGGAAGACAATGAACATTATCAACACCCATTTCACTTCCTAGAGGAATTAGTGCATTGGAGAACTATAGGTCCATGAAATTTGACTGGATTTCATGTGAATTCCTTAGTGATTTGTATGGTTGGGAATAGGGGTACCTCATTGATCATAATTGGCACCATTTCCAGGGACACTTTAGTTGTTGTGTGCGCTATCTAGGATCTAGTGAAAAATTATTCAAATCATTACTTATAAAAATGATTAACTAAAGGAAGGATTAAAATAGTTAATATTACTAATTAATAACCACACTATCCTAACTATGGAGCATTGGTTTCCACTTTTTGTACACATCTTGAATGTATACTAACAGTATTTATTTACTAAGTGTTTACTACTGGGAATACCAAGTGTTCATTGCTAGCATTACAAAGTGTTAGTATATTATACTTGGAGTGGTCATACTCATGTTACTTATGAATTATGATTTGAAATGTGTGAGTACAAAACAAAGTAAACTGTGTATAAAGTAGCATGCTTAAAAGTAAACTTAAACTACTCCAAGTACTGTAATGGAGAGAATAAATTTAGAATTTATTTCTGTTCATGAAACTATGTCCAAGGACATATTGTGCTTGAATAAAATGTTGTATAATCAATTCAATTCATCTTGCGAGCACTCATAGAAAAATTTCTTTAAATTCTACAAAAGAAAACTACAAGAGTTTTCCTAAGGAATTGATCAACAATGTTATAAATGTTGCTAGTCTGTGCACTTGTATAGGCTTCGAGAGGATTAACATTGATGAACATGCATCAATGCATCCTGAGATGCATCGATGGGGATGTGTTGATGGAGCCACATTGATGGAGATACATTGATGAACATGCATCAATGTAGTTGACTTATTGATGCTTCATCATACACCCACAA
Organism: Gnetum montanum; assembly: GCA_015680685.1. Classification (NCBI taxonomy): domain Eukaryota; kingdom Viridiplantae; phylum Streptophyta; class Gnetopsida; order Gnetales; family Gnetaceae; genus Gnetum; species Gnetum montanum. The sequence continues at coordinate 66,212 of MNCI01016025.1, read as the reverse complement.
CTGATTGAGAACTCATCCTTGAATGAAAAAAATGGAATCGAGTTTCTTATAAAATTTTGGGAAGTATAAAATTGATGGACCAACTCTAATAAACAAAATAACTCTTGAGTGTCATTTTGCATAGTTACAAAATGAGTGTAATGTACAAAGAGATTGGACATTTTTTGGAAAAAATTAGTAGGTGCCTGTTGGATGGATGGAAATAGAATGAAATATTCACACCATGCCTAGAGGTGGAGGCTCCTATGATGTGAAGGATCCTTTGTCACATCCCTACTCTAATGGAGGCCTAGGATACCGTACTACTACTAAAAATTGAAAGGCATCTATAAGTACCTTCACATTTTCCTTCCCTCATTGATTGTGAATGGTCTAGGTAACTTCACCTAGATGACTTGGTGCTAGAATATCCCATGAGAATAGTAGTATAGAAAAAATCCCCTTCATGTTTTCAAACTAGACTATGAAATATTTATGTTCCATGTTGAAGGTACATATGAGGCTTTCTAGCTGATGGTAGTCACTTATTCTTTTGGTCAAGTTCTTAACAATAGATCTTTGATTGGTAAATTTTATTTTGAGAACCTTAAGAATTATGTTGGCCACTTCCAATTTTTGTTTAGTCTCTTTTTAAAGCTTGAAATCTACCGCATAGAGAAGGTAAGAACTAGTTACCTACTTTTCTAATTTTGATTTGAGTCTCAATACTATTAGCATTGCTAAGTTTTCATATTGAAGGTTGAAAAAGTCCATGCATTTGATCATCTCCTTAATATAGAGCTCCTTGAGCATCTCAATCTATGCCCTATAGTTGTTCTTAGCTTGTTTATATTTTAGTGTCTCATTCTTCCAAGTGACAATCTCAATTATAGTCTTCTGGTGAAAGGTAAAAACCTTCTCCATCAAGAGATTCCTATTTTCTGTAGCCAACCTTTTCAAGTCTAGGTTCACCTTATCAAGCTATTCCTATTGGTGGTGAATGTATTCCACCATTTCATCCTTCTATTGCTTAGCATTTCATAGGTAATGGTTATCTCAAATTAGCGCTAGATTTTTCTTACAAACCATATGGAGGTCATAATCAGTGACATTCATAATTTCTTTTGATAGTGATACATCAAATATTATCATTATCTTTGTATTTTTACTATCTTGATATTTTTTATAAAGCTATTAAAAAGCTTCATCTTTAATTAGTTTTGGCTTGAGAATGGTAGGATCTTATAACTAGGCTCTAAGTACTGCAAACTAGTGGCCAACGATTGATTGTTAATACTAGCGTCCTTGAGTTATGTGTTCATGATCAAGAGCTTGTCCCTTATCTCTAGTAGCTACAATTTGGTAGCTGATATATCTTCTAGAAGATCAAAAATCTCTAGAACTAGTTGCTCGACTTACACCAGTCCTTCCAATAGTTCTTTATGTTAGGTTACACTCATCCTTCTACTTCCTACTTCTTCTAATGCATGTACATTTGCCATGGTAGAAACATCAAGGATAAATGTAGCAAGAGTAGTTAAGAACTCTTCAATATGATTTTCCATTACCTATGCTACCACATCTTAGCCCTTGTGTGGTATAACCAGGACTATTACTCCCACTCCTTCTTCTAGCATTACAAAGAAGATTGCTTTATTTCCAAAAATTCCAAAGAATTCTTGTCCTAGTACAAACACAGTGACTTCTCTGGTAGTAGGATTGGAGTGATTAGATGCCTTGTTTTTTGTGAAGATAACAATGATATCATCTCATCACCTAGCCAGCTAATGGTTCTTATGATCTTATTTAGAAGGTTCATGGTTAGTTTGTACATTGATGATTCTCCACCAACTCCGAAGGCTTGTTGTTCTTGCAATTGCTACTCTATAAATTTTCTTAAATGCTTTGTAGCTAGAAACATTTCTTAAGTTGTACTTGATATTGTATGTGATGGTGGTGGTTGTTGTTCCTCATCTTGAAGCTTGGTAGATGCTTCATATTTCATCACTTCCTTCCATGATGCAATAAGAGCTCTATGAACCATATCATTGAAATAGTAGTCTATTCCTTCCCTTTTACAAAGTTTTCTAATGAGGCATGGAAAATGGATTGTCATCATAGCCTTCTTATTCTCCTTTAAATACTTCCCTATTTCAAGGAAGATAAGCTATGGTAGGTTAACTAAAAAATTTCTGCCATAGAGTTGCACATGCCATCATAGAAAAGGTAGTTTCCTTGCTTGATCTCATTGTTGGACTAAGGTGATAGGCTACAATCTTAAAATAGGCTTTCTTCGCCTTAGTGAGGGTATCATACTTCTTATTGTCCATTCCATAACATTGCTAAATCCACACTTTCTTTGCTTCTAGGTTTGCCTAAGTAGATACTCTACTAGCTTTGCTTCGATGATGGGTAATTTGAGGGCCTTTGTTATTGCTTCAATCAAGCAATGGATGACAATTTCTTTGATATTAAAAATGTCATCTTCTTATCAGTTACTCTAGAAGAGATAAGTTTCTCCAATACACCATTCCCCATTATTGAAGAAAATGAGCCATAGTAAAGACCCTTGGAGTTTCATTCTAATCTATTTTGGTAGAATCTTTGGAAAAGGTCTAAAAATCAATTTTTGAAGGATGAAGTTTTGAATTTCTTTTAGTATAGACCTTTTCTAGGTAGGCCTCTATGAGTGTGACCACTAGATTGAGTCATGGTCTTCAAACATTATCTTACCTGAATTGCTTTGTTTGTATAATGGATATTTGACAAATAAACCCCACCTTGAGTTTCTTATGTAGGGACATAGTAGCATGGATGGCCTCAATTACTTACTCTTAGAGCTATTATTATGGTTGTTGTTGGTCCCTTCCATGACGTTGTCATTTCTTAATGGTCTATGGTAGTCCTCCTACCTATGGTCCTCACTTAGGTATCATTTGTGATCACAAATGTAATCTAGGACTAGTCTTTTAGCCTTAATATTTATTTTATTTAGATAGCTTTCTTTGTTCGATTGGGTTATATGATTATGTCTATTGATCAAAAGTTGGAATTGTAACGATGAAAAATGTCGGTCACTAGAAATACCAAGTGAAGTTCCGTGTACATAGTTCCAACCCCAGATTTGTGCGAGGGCCGTGTTGGAGAAGATGAATCCGAGGTCCCCTGAATGGTTTTGTCGATTAGACAGGGACTTACTTAATCAGTAAAATTTTGTAATAACCAGATGGCAAAAATGAAAATTTTAGTGAGGAGATATAATATTATTAATCTCGAAGGTAACGAGAACGATGTAAACAATTCAAAGTGATTGCAAAATCTATATAGATAAGATGCAAGAAACCAGATTTAGAGAGTGTGCAATCCCGAGATCTGGGATTTAGCTTATAAACAAAATATGTTGGATACAATGATTACAGGTAGACTTCGATTTAGATGAAGCACGTGCCAACAACAGGAAAGCTATTTAAAGATAAAACAAGTAAAGGTTGATCTACCTTGTTCTAGCCAATCTGGGTGCAAGGGAGCCAGACTCGAAGCAGAATATCCATTAACTGGCTATTTTTGATCAAAGATTCTTACTAATCACCTTCGATGTTCTTACGATCATTGATCCTCTTTTGTTCTCTTGTCAATCTTTGCCAAAAGTTGTCAACAATTGGCAATGAAAGAGAATTTCTTAGGGAGAAAATTTTTCCAATCGAGAAATAATTTTTTCCCAAACTTTTGATCCTTGTCAACTAGAGTATTTATATGGTTAGGGTCAGGAGAAAAACATGGTTTAGATGATGCATGTCTTGAACCTACAAAATGTCGTTGACTGGATGTGTTTGTGTTTGAAGTTTGCAGCGCTATGCTGCATTACGCTTTGAAGCATAATGTGTCATAACCTACTTTTGCTGGAGCTTTGGTAACAAACTTTTCTACGGTTATGCCGTAATACGCTAGAGAGCGTATTGTGACATATGAACTACTGATGCTTGAATTGTGTTATCTTTGTTGTTGCTTGTATTACGTCGCGTCATGCTACATTACGTAGCATAGTGTAGTTCAGTGTAAGATAGCAAACTTGCAAAAAATTGAAGTGTTGTCACCGTGCTTCCCTTGTTTCTATTCTATGGAGTCTATTACGTTGCGTTGCATAGTGTGGCATAACAGACCCTTAGTCGAAAAGGGAACTTGCTGAGTTGCAACTTGTCGCAAATCCTTGCCTGAGTTGCAAGATTTTGCTGAACCATTGAGGCCTCAAAATTTTCACGGTGTTTCAATGGCCCCTCTTTTTTGACGTTTAGAGGGCTTATCCAAAGGACATCAACAAAGAATACGAAACACCAAAGAGGTAAAGACACCAATGTCGTTCGTTAGCAACTGCTCAGATGCCACTATGTCAAACTTGGAAGCACGAGGGTGGGAGGAGGAGAATAGGAGGGATCTTAAAGAAGTGAGAGGAGGGAGGTTCAGGGAAGACTCAAGCGTGTGAATGGAAACTTTTGCAAACAAGTTATTAGGAATCCTTTGGCAGGTGTATTCGTGAGAGGTTACGCTGCTATATTGCATATGAAGGGTTTGCATGGACAAGTTATGTTATGCCCGTATGGCCTAGATGACTTGTTTTACATCCATTTTGCCTAGCTTTGCCCATTTTTTTAATTTTTGTTAGTGCAACTTACATTCCACTAGGCAAGTTGTGTTACGCCAGTTCATGGATATGATGGTGTGAAAGAATTGATTATATGTTCATATCTTGTACAAACAAAGAAGAGGGTAAAGGTGGTTATAACGATAAAGGAAGGAGAATGTGAAGTAAGGTGTTTGATGGAGGGAAAAGGTAGGATTTTCACTCCCAAGTATTTAGGATAGTCTGAGCAACCACCTCAAAACTCCGTGACACCTCACCTCCTAGTGAATGCATTCTTGATCAACGCCATCATGGCAAGTAACCTGCAAAACATAACAAGGAACAAAAAGAAAAAGCAATATTCCTAATCATTGGGGAGGCTATTGAAACAAGCGCTGTCCAAAGTGGAAAGGAGAGCATAGGCCACGAAAAAGGGACTGTAGCAAGAAGCAAGGGTTCTTATGTTGATGCCATGATTCATGAAGTCACTGTCAATAGCTAGATTCATCTTGCTCAAATGATTGGTCAAAGAACCAGTCAGATGAATCTACTAAGCCAAAGTTTGGTGGTGATGATGGGTGGAGGCCATCGAGGCTATGGATGACCATAGTTTCTTTGGGGCCCCAAGCGGTGAAGTTGATCCCAGGAGTTGCAACTATAGAGTGTCTTTCATAGCAACATATTAGAGGGATTAGTAGTATGCCTTTTGGCATATCCCAAGAATTAGTAGGATGCGAGTGGGGTAGCGGCGTCACGTCTATTCCAACCTCTTACCCATTCCATCTAGTAGGGATGTAGTGCAAGAGTGATCATGCTCACTTGCTTTATGGATTATCTATTGACGGATTCTAGCTTTGATTCTTGGTTGACCGTTGTTGCTGGTTTTAAGTCTTAGCAGACTGTGGTCCCGGTTTAAAGTCTTAGTGGAGTGAAGCCTGCTAGTTTTCTGTCGTAGTGGATGATGGAAGAGCTAGTTTATGGTCCCAAAAAACCATGTTGTGGGTGTCAATTTTATGTCATGAACCAGGGACAAGTCTTTGCTGGTTTAGCATCTCAGCAGACATATGCTTACCTTGCCAGTTTCAGGTCATGGTGGACAGTCAAAAACTTTGCCAGTTTAGCATCGTGGCATATGTGTGTAAGAAATTCTAGTTTTATGTCATAGTGGACATGTACAACATTGCCAGTTTTACATCGTAGCAGACGTTTTTTACCTTGCATTTAAGCTGAGTCAACATTTAGATGTGGTACCGCTTCAGATACATATGATTCACTAGGTTCAAGTGTTTGTTTCCATTGAAGTTTGCTAGCCTAAATGCTCTATTGTCGTATTCGTTGACAGCTAGGAAAGGGCCTTCCCAACATGCAGAGAATTTGCCCACCGATTCACGAATGGCTTTGAGAACTAGGTCTCCTTTCTTGATTGATCGTTGATGCAAGTTGTAATGATGCTTCTATTTCTGCCTGTCTTGATACCTTTCGATGGTGTCGAGCATCTGGATGCATTTCTCCTCTGCTGAGTCTAAATCCATGATCTTGGACTTGTTGTGTTGAGTCTCATTTATAACCATGGAGAGGACCATCTACAATGAGGAAATCTATAGTTCTAGGGGCAACACTGCTTCAGATCCATAGACTAGGCTGTAGGATGTCCTATCAGTAGCTGTTTTGCATGTCGTATGATAGGCCCATAGCACATAGAGGATTTTATCATGCCATCACTTTTTGTTGCTACTGAGCATCTTCTTGAGTAGATTGATAACCACCTTGTTTGTTGCTTCTGCTTGACCATTTTCTTGTGGGTAATAGGGTGAAGAAAAAGACTACTTGATACCAAGGTTACTACAGAAAGATTTGGTTTCGGTACTACTAAATTGTGGCCCGTTGTCGGTCACAATAGTCATGGGAAGCCTAAACTTGGTTAATATGTTATCCAAGATAAAATGAAAAACCTATTAAGATGTAATCTTTCATAGGGGAATAGCCTCGACCCACTTTGTGAAATACTTGGTGGCGGTGATGATGAAGCTATGTCCTGCGGAAGACTTAGATGTGATGGGACCTATGATGTCTAGTCCCCATTATTGGAATGGCCAAGTGATCTATGTAGTATGCAATTTAGTTTGTGAAATGTGTATTAGATTTACATAACGTTGGCATGTGTCACATGTCTTAACCTTGATGAGGTAGTCTCGTTCCATGTATGACCAATAATATCCTAAGCATATGATTTTAGCGGCCATGGCTCGTGGGGCTATATGTCCCCCACATAGTCCTTCATGGACTTCACTAACTATTTGTTGTACTTGGTCATTATTAATGCAGGTTAGCAATACTCCATCAAAAGAGCGTCTACAGAGAGTATTGTCTCCAATGATGACATATTGCCGGGCATGCTTGTGAATTATGTCTTTTGTGCAGGTGTTAGCTTGTGCAGTGGTTCGCCATGCAGAAGGTAGGCTTTAATGTTATCGTACCATTCTGGTGTTCCAGCCATGCTTAGAGAAGAAATTTGTGCCACTTGAATGATAGGCTCTGTACATTCCATCATTAAAGCAGGCCAAGTGGAAAACCAATGTGGTGGCACATTTAAGGCCAGTGTGGCTAGTGCATCGGCTACAACGTTTTCATTACGCGGCATGTGTTGGACATCAGTTGTCATGAATTATTTCAGGAGATCTTTAGTTATATCGCAATAGGGCTACAGATGCACAGCTTTGCAGGCATAGACCCCTATGATTTGATTGATGACGAGCATCAAATCGCCTCAGATTGACAAGTGTTGAACGTTGAGTTCCTTGGCTGTTAACAATCCCCTGAGGAGCACCTCATACTCTACCACATTATTCGTACAAGGGAAATCTAGGAGGTAATCCAATGGATGAACATCCTCAAGGGAGAGTGTAATGACAGCAGCAGCACTGCTGCCTCTGGTAGTCGAAGTTCCTTCAAAGTATAACATCGCTTCGAGGCCTGTTGATATAGGGCTTAAACTACGTATCTGTTCATCAGGAAACTCAGGCTCTATCATGTCTTGATCATTAATCGGTGATGTTGCAAGCTGGTTGGCTATTGCTTGGCCTTTCATGGAAGATTGGCTAACGTAGTGCAGGTCGAATTTTGCTGTGATGGCTTTCCAATGAGCTATCCTACTACTCTTGTACAAATTATTTCTGATGGCCCGCAGAATTTTGTTTTTACAGATTATGTTGACCTAGCTATGGAAAAGATAGTGCCTACATTTCTTGAGTGCAAACACCAATGCTAAAAAGTTACGCTCTACTTCATTGTACCATGTTTCGTATGCAAATAAAGCATGACTTAAGTAGTAGATAGGAACTTTTGACCCGTCGTCTCTTCTTTGGCACAACAACGTAGCTATAGACACCTCTGAGCTTACCAGGTATATGTAGAAGGCTGATCCCTTTATGGTAGGAAAACCATTAGCAAATGTAACAGCTCTTTCTTCAGATTGTTAAACGCACGTTGGTAGTTCTCGGTCCATTCAAAGTTAACCCCTTTCTTGAGAAAATGTTGCATACGGTGTAACTTGTCTGTTAATCTCGAGATGAACTGCCTAGTAAATTGCAACCTACCCTTCATCCCACGTAGTTCTTTGAGGTTTTTAGGTGGTGCCAAATTAACGATGGATTTAACCTTGTCGAGGTCAACTTGGATGCCAGTCTCTCATACCACAAACCCCAACATGAGCCCAATTTTGACTCCAAATATGCACTTTCTTGGGTTGAGCCATAGGTCATTACTGAGACATCGTTTAAGGATTAACTCTAGGTCTCTTGAGTGATCTTCCAACTTCTTATATTTGACAGCTATGTCATCTACGTAGTCATTCAATCTCTCTAAGAAGTAATCACAAAAGATGTATGTCATAGCACCTTGATAGGTTGCTCTGGCATTTTTCAACCTAAAAGGCATCATGGTGTAATAGAAAGCTCCCCAAGGGGTCATGAAAGTCATAGTCATTTGGTGTTCTAGGTTGATACGGATTTGATTATAGCCTGAAAAGCTATAATGGGAAGTTGTATTTAATTGTGGCCTTGTTCAGATCGCGGAAGTCTATACAGATGTGTACTCCTCTTATTTTCTTAGGGACAACTACGATGTTCGACACCTAGTTCGAATAATCGATTGCACGAATGAAACCAGCCTAATATAGATTAGTGATATAGCACGATTTCTGGCTTAATATTTTGTGCTTTCTGTTTAACCACTTTGATATGCGGGTCTAACACTATGTTGTGTTGTATTAGCATTGGGTCTTAACCCAGCATATCTTCATATGAGCATGCAAACATCGTAATGTTATCTTGGAGCACTTGAGATATATCGCTTTGCGTTTGTTGGTCAAGGAGAGAACTAACTTTTAGAGTTTTACTTTCTCCTTTGTGCGTAACCACAGGGACCTCAGTGAGGGAATCCTTGATGACATCACCAGCATCCATGTTTAGGGTTCAGGCCAAGTGTTCTAGCTAGTCTGGGGATACTTCTGATGTTGTTATGATTGTATCGTAAAGGGAAGCATCAATTCCTATCAATGCGTGATTAAGCTGTCTAATAATTTCCCTGTATTGGCCTGTTAAGGCTAGGGGTGTGAGTATAGATGCGTCCATGTATGAATTGACCTACAAAACTACCAAAAATGGAGGTTGTTACATTGTTTTAGTGGTATGTGTTAAAGAGCTGCTAGTTTAAGGTCTTAACAGACCATTACCATATGCATGATTTGTGAGAAAGTGATAAGCCTAATTTCCTAGATGTCAGCATAAGACTTTTATGAACTATGGTGGGGAGTGTAACGTGGTGCATCTAGCGTGTTGAGATAGCTAATTTAGAATTTTGTGCAGACCATACTTAATGTGGCCAGATTACGAGATGATGAGCTACGCATTAGTTTAGGGTCTTTTCGGACTGTAATTTATACGATATTTGTGAGATTAATGTAGCGATCTTCATGCTTCATGTCACACTGACATACTTGCATTTCGAGAAAATTCTGCATTGATTGAGCACGCAACAGTTAGTTTCAACCAATTTATTTATAAGTTGGTGACTTGTCCTCAAAGTAGACTGGAGACATTGCAAATTTGAATTAGGCTATAGCAGAAGGAAAGAAAAATTAAGGCGTAAGCAGAAAATTTTGCGAGGGTTGTTCAATCGTGACCATGGTGCCGAAGATCAAAGGCAAGCATGTCAAATTGGGAAAGATTGATGAAGTGCAAAAGAGTTTGCGGCGGGTTTCAAAGGCTAGGGTTGAAATGCTGGAGGCTACTCCACTCGCTCGGTAAGTGGTTTTTCTTTTTTACCCTACCGCATGATTTTTATTTCTGTTGTTATGGTGTCGCAATTGTACCTATTTCTAAGATGAGTATTATGGTAGGCATTGATACCTAGTCACACAGGCTAAGCTATCGTAGTTTGAATTATTACTGCTATCACTATTGTTGGAGACAGACCTTGCGTATTTGCAAGGATTAGGGTGATCTTGGACGATATTGTGCATGCACAATGCATAACTGGGGGAGTCCAGGTACTATACCCTTATGTAGTATGAATAGGATTCCATTGTTTTTCTTGTAAATATTGCATGTTATGCTGGGATAATATGTAGTATTACTTTTATCACCGTTGTCAGGTATAGACCTTGCACGATCACAAGGGTTTGGGTGGTTTTCGTAATGCATTTCTAGCGTAACCTACAATCTCCTGAGAGTCAAGATAATGGAAACTCTAGTGTTGTGTAATGAAAAATTTTTCTGTGTTGCTCTTATGTCATTAGTATGTCTATATTGTTGTTTCTAATAGATGTCTGTTTCATTGTAAAGGATTACGCTAAAGCCGGTCCTGATCATCTTGGACATCATGGGCATTCTGTGTTGTTTACATGTCCCCATGGCCAATGTTCCTCCTCATGCTCGTGTAAAGGAGGAGGTAGTTTGGTTTTGAAGAGGCACATAGGAGTTCCTGCAGTTTTTGTTACACAATTACAACATAATTATTTGGTCACATCTACCGACTGAGATAGCCACCGCCATTCTAGAGACGCTACTGGTTGGATCAACACAGACCATCTTGAGATTTCTAGTGGACGGCTCAATCAAAATAGTGCAGGTGCAAGACCGTGAACAGAGCACTAGGGGTTTGTGGAATTTGTCTTAGATCTTGGATATGCCTAGGTTTAATTGTTATCATACCTACAACACTCTATTCGTGGCTTGTCATCTTACGACCTACTTCTAGAATCCACCTAGGATTGTGTATTATGCAGGCGGGTAAGTGTTTCCATGATGTCATAATATGCTAACCATTTTTCTAAATTTTTGTCTAGTGTAAACAATTGTCTACATTTTGTGATGTAGGTTTTTCATCAATAATGATGGTCTCCAGGGTGATATAAATACATTGTCTATGGCTGAAATGGTCATAAAGGAGTTCACCTCTATTAGCAATGTATGTGCTGGTGTTATGGGACAATTAGAATTTTTAATCCCACATTACCCTAACCGCTATGTCAAATATTTCACCAAGTGCAAAAGGCTCGGATGGTTGGATAAAAAGTGGACTTTGGATCATCCTCTCATTGTTGCAGATGTACAAGATAAAATCCCACCATTTTCTTCACCTTTCAGATGCAGTAAATTATGCTATGGTGGTTTATTGTACAATCTTACGGGATGGGAACAATGTGTGAAATCATTTTATTTTGCTATATTTTCTAAACCCTTGTTTTATGTTTATAGTTATGGAATCATAGGAGATCATGGTTATGGCCTCTGGGCTTGAAGTGAGCAATCTTTTGTTTCGTTATGGTGACATAAAAGAAGTGCAACGTTGGCTCAGCCATAGTGCAGCCCCAGCTATCCTAACCACTAACCTCTGGGAAGCTAGACTAATGGAATTATTTTTGGCTGTAACCCCTGACGTTACCGTGGGTGAAATTTTGATCCTAGTTAACTCCTTCAGCAAAGAAGCCAAGCGTCTTTGCATACATGTGTGTAACGTGCGTATAAGTTTTGATATTGATGCTCAACTATTCACTGACTTTTTTGGCATTCCCTCTGATGGCCTTCCAGTAGAAGAAAAGTCAAAAAGAAGTTCTAAGCACCAGAAGGAGATAGAGGAGTGGCTAGGGGTTAACAAGGAAGTGAAAGGAATCCCTGCTGATAAAATCGAGCTAGAGGTGGCTCATACCATTTATCCGCTCTTCTGAGCCCATGCGTTCCCCAAGTTGCTTTCCTAGGGGAGAATCCTTACCATAGAATAGGCTCAGATCATGTCGGAGGTTATGGAGTAGGGAACGTGGTATAATTGAGGCAGTTACTTTGCTGAAGCTCTGCAAGCTAAAATGGTCAAGCTTCGCAAGAAGCTTGAGTCTTGCTTCGACATGCATTTTTCCTTCTTTATAGCTTGCTTTCAGTTTTTTTTTGAATTCTTGGTAGTTCAGAGGGATGGAATCTAGGTGCAGCAAGATTGTAACCAGATTTCCAAACCTTGGATTTCCTAGGTTCTTTGCACTACCCGATCGCAAGATGCCCCTGAAGGCATTAGGGATTCGCTTTCACTTATGACTAAGAGTTTGGCGGTGCCTCGTACACGGGGCCAGAACAGCAAGGATGGAGCACTCCCCTCTTTCACTGGTAGTATGTTGAGGGGGAAACGCCTTGTAGTAGAAATAGTGGATTCATCAGTCCAGTGGAAAAAGCACCATCTGACCGTGGAGTCCACTGGTCTAACTAACGTAGAGAGAAAGAGGTTGCAAATTAAGTTTCACAGCAATAATCCCCCACCTGGTAAGTAAAAAGATGTGTAATTAGTTTATATATTTGTTACGCTACGTATAGATGTGATGTCACAGAGTGTTTGTAAGTGTTTTGATTAACTATTTTTTTAGAAGACAAAGGGAAGAATGTAGAGGAGTTGACCCCTGAAACAGGGGCAATAGTCATACGACATGAAGGAGGGGCTCCAATTTTGGAAAAGGAGGCCCCTGTTAGTAATGTAGGTGGCACACAGTTTCCTGTGCACGAAGAAGAGATGGATGTAGAGGATGCTGAAATCCTTTAGGATGAACTGGGAAAAGGGGAGCAGCTTGTCACTGGTGAGTTTGACTTTTCTTCAGAGGGAAACCTCACGTTACTACCATCGAGGGTTTTTTTGGACTGAGTTTTGCATTATCGTAATGTCTCAATTATCCTTATGTCTATCACACTGTGTCTAACCTATTTTTGTTTGCATAATAGGTACTTCTGATGCTGGAATCATGCCCTTGTCAACCACACCCACTCAGCATTGGGGTGAGACCCCTGATAAATTTGCCTTTATGAAAGGCATTACAACGGATATGATTGACTGCCTAGAGAGAATCGATCCTGAGATTGGTACACAAATGTTATAATGCGGGGATTGCTGGCATTATGATATTGTATCATTTTGTTGCATCTCACTATTATTTTTATGTTACAAGATCTCGCCTCAGATGGGATTCCAAAGAGTCTGTTGACTTAGACACCATGTCTGAACCCTCACTGGAGCTAACTGAAGTGCCATGGAACCTTTACGAAGAAATGCATAAATGTGCATTACGCTCGACCCACTCTTTATGGGAGTGTCAGAAAGTCAACGAACCTCTTTGGAAGAGGTTGCAGAAAGCAGAAAAGGAGAAGATGTTCCTAACCGGTAGGGTTGAGGACTTGGAGTCTTGGAATGAATTTTTGCTAGCTCAAGAGACCAATGATGAGAACTGGTGGATAGCTATAATTGACTACGCCTGCTATTGGACGATCATCAGAAAAAACATCCAAGCCAGTTGTGAACTCATTGAGCAATAGATGAAAATGAATCTCCTAGCCCAAAAGAACCAAGACTGGAAGGATTACAGCACGATGGTCCAAGAATGGGGGTAGACATAGAAAGATCATAAGCACATGTATAAGCGAGAATGTGCTGCCTACCACCAACATTACAGGGATTCTATTGTTGAAGCATGGTCCCTTTGACTATTTCTTGATGTCATTAGTGCTTTTGGAGTGTACGAAAAGTTTTAGGAGCAAGTGACAGTAAGCGCTTTTCCAGAGAGGGAAATAACCCTCCCTGGCAGGGAGACCATTGTCCCTTCCTTCTTCCATAAACTACCTTGATGGACTCCTGTGGAGAAGGGGAAGGTTAAGGCTGGAACTGATCTAAGAGATGGCATTTGGTCTGAGCTTACCGAGGACAAGATCATGCAATGTATGTGGGTTGGTTTGGATCAGATTCCTTTCACGGCTGACGCGAGACCATCACAGGTAAGTTGTAGGACTATTGCATTTTTGTTATGCGTAGTCTCAATGGCAATGCTAACGTGTGTGTTATGTCAAACCATAGGATCAGAACAAGAAGGATCCTCATGAGGATAAGCGTAATGGAGATGATGGTCCTTGTGAAGAGGATCTTCACAAGGAGGAGCGTAATGAAGATGATGGTCCTCACGAAGAGGATCTCCATGAGGAGACACGTAATGAAGATGATCAAACATGCGGTGAGAAATCCCGTGAGGAAGAGCCTTGTAGAGGGGGCCACCCCCACGAAGAGACACCACACGAAGAAGGTCCCTACAAGGATACTTTTCTTGAGGCAGAGGTGAAGTTGGATGACACAGGTGCTAGTAAAGGTGATGTGTGATGTGGCCATATTGGTCAAAATTTTATTATATTGGAATGGAGTAAAAGACAATGTTTTTTGGCCCATGTAGGTTGGAGTAAATATTTTATCTTTCATGAAGTGGCACACATTGTTAGAAGGATTGCACTTTTCTTTTTTTAGGTCGTAGCAGGCCATAAATAGTTTAAGGCCATTTTGGGCTATGCTATTGTAAGTGTAAATAAATAAACAAAATCACTAGTTTTAGGCCATAGTGGGCCATAACTAGTTTAAGGCCATTTCGGGGTAGACTATCGTATGCGTAAAAGAATAAAATAAATAAAAACCAAGTTGCCAGTTTTAGGCCATGGAAGGCTGTAAATAGTTTAAGGCCATTGTAATTGTAAAAGCATAAAATAAATAAAAACCAAGTTGCCAATTTTAGGCCGTAGCAGGCCACAACTAGATTAAGGCCATTTCGGGCTAGATCCACATAAGCGTAAAAGGGTAAATTACGCTTGCCAGTTTTAGGTCGTAGCGGGCCACAAATAGTTTAAGGCCATTTCGGGCCAGATCGTCATAGGAGTGATACTGACAATGTAAAAAGAAAGAGCGTAAACTGCGTAACAATAAACACCGTGGACTAATACAACATTTCACACTAACATGTTTATTTGCTAGCTCTGTAGTTGTTTCTTGATCATTTTTAGGTTTGGCGATGCGTATGGGTGAGGAGGCTTATTATAGAATTCCTCTATGCTACCATCTTCTCCCTGGAAGGGTAGTTCAGCCCAAGTCAAGCTTTCATTGGCTATTGTGTTGGCCTATTCAAATTTTGGGACAAGGGTTTGATCTTTAGAGACTTCAACCTTTGACCCTTGTTCCATTTCTACGTTGTTAACCACTTGAGGGATCATCTTATCACCATGGATGATCACTTCCCCTCCCACATAGGGTAAGTGGATCTCTTAATGAATGGGTGATGAGACTGCCGTAATTAAGCTAACCAAGAACTCCCTAAGATTAGGTTGAAGTCAGGCATCTCCTTGATGACAATGAACACTACGTTTGTGGGGAGTTGATCCCTTGCTACAAAGTTGATGTGTACTGTTCCCTTAACTTGCACTCTTGCCCCATTAAATGACTTCAAACATAACGTTGTCTTGGGATTGATCTGGTTGAGCAAACCCAGTTTTTCCACTATAGGGAATGGAATGACATTGGCAGTGGCCCCATCATCTACGTGCACTCTCCGAATTTTGTACTAGCTGACTTGGATAGTGATGAACATGGGCGCTGTTATCACCTAACCCTTTTCTGGGTCATCCTTAATGGATTCATCATGAAATGTCAGTTGGGGGGATCGTAGTTGTTCAGCATTATGAGGAAGCATAATCGAATGGATTGCTTCTTCATCTACTGGCAAGTTTTTGTCCACTGGTATGGATGTTAGCATGCGAACCATGGCTTCATGATGCTTTTGGGATGTGATCAACAAGTCATACAGGCTCAACATTGTATTTTTCTATTTGAGAGCCTGCCCATGATCTGGTTTGTTACCTTTCTCTTCTTCCATTCGTCCTAGGAGATGGATCTCTCAGGGAGGAAGAGTTTTTGGTTAAGGATTGTATTTCCTTGGGTAGGGAGAAGATGGCCGCGTTTGCGTAATGTCACCTTTTTTAGAAGAAGGTGGGGCAAAGGGCACCGAGGTGAGGGGTGTAGGCTTGGGAAGCCCTAGCGTAAGTTGGTCCTTGGCTGTGTTACCCATCATATGCCCTTCTCCTTTCCTATTAGGTCATGATTGGGGCATTGACTTAGAGATTTGCTCTTACGTAGTAGGAAAAACTGACAACTTTGGCACCCTGATGACAAAGGGTGCCCTAGGTGTGGGCGTGGGCTGGACTCCAGCTTTACCGATAGTGGGGTGTAGAATAAAGGTAGGAGATAGGACTCGAAGGATAAAAATTTGTCACTGAGCCACACCCATTGATGTTGATGGGCTTGTCATCTGAGGCAGGCAAGGAGGCACATGCAACACAAAGGGTTGCTTTGGTTGTGCCTGGCCATTGCCCTCCAAGCCCACTACGTTGATAGTGTACCCTACGTTATTTGCATTTAACAAGTCCTGGTATACATGCATGGGTTGGTTTTCCAGATGGACCAGATTACTGCTATCTAAGATTAGGTCACCTTGATCGATCGTGCATTGAATGTCATCTTTCAATGCCCAGTAGTAATCTGTGTCATGACCACACAATTGGTAGTAGTTGCAAAACCTATCTAGCCTGAAGTTCCTAGGGACTGGCGGTTCATTAGGCTGGGCCAAGAAGGGGTTCTTGAGCAGCTCACAATGGCGCCTATGGCATTTTAGAGCCTCCTCGGACACCGTCTTGTGTTGGATGTGGCCAATTTCCAATAATTGCTTCAGAAGTTCTAAAGGCTTTACAGGTAGAGCAGCGTAATTTGAGCAATCCCTATGCTCAAATTTAGGCCTTGATTGCAGAGGTGCTTCAGGGGCCGAAGGAGTTTCTTGATCGGTGCTGTTTGAGCTAGTTGTGGGCTCAGCAGGCTCTGTAGATATTTTCTTGTTGGTGTTTTTCTTCTTGGTCCCCTCGACAACCGCTGCTACTATCGTTGTCGTAGCCTTGCCTTTGTCCTTACCCTTGTTGTGGGCATTTTTGTAGACCACATACGCCAGATCCTTGCTAGCCTTTTCCATGTCTTGAATGCTCTTAGTTTAAGCGAAGGCTTGGCTAAGGGAGCGGGGAGTGAGGTAATATAACTTAGACTTGATAAAGTCATTGACTGCCCCCTTGAAGATTGCCAACAGATGGGCCTTCGTGATGGGTTCATGGATTTTGTTCAAGGTGGCACTCCACCACTATATAAACTTTTGAACTGACTTGAGTGGGTCTTGCTTGACTCCCATGAGCTGGTCTAGCATGACTTACGATTTCAGGTTGTACTTGAAATGAGTCACGAACTGAGTTAACAGCTCTTCCAAAGTTAAGATGGAAGCACGTGGGAGTGCTTGATACTAGTATAAAGCTTTAACCGTTAGAGAGATAGAAAAGATGCGGATGATACTATGTGGCCATTGTTGTAATAACAGTGACTCTAACCTAAAAGTAACTAAATGGGCATTGGGATCGCCTTCCCCATTGTATTTTGTAAAATGGGGGAGTGGCATCCCAAGAGGTAATGATAAAATAAGAACTACTGGACTAATAGGGTCATCATGGTAAAAATCCATGACTTTTACTGTGTTAGAACTGGCAGCCTTGAGGCGTTTAACTTTCTCTGTAAGGGTTTGAATAAGCTGGAAGGCTTGATCCAGACCCGTAGATAGAGACGTCATTTGTGGAATGGCAGGAGGAGCCAAGCTAGGTGGTAGAATAGGGGTGGCAGCTTGGCCGATGGGTGATGCTATCGGAATTACCCCTGCAGGTGGTGCTGCTTGTGGCATCCAACACCCGGTAGGTGGTGCAGATGGGGTGACCATCATCGGCTATGCCATTGGATATGCTATTTTCATAGCTGGGGGCACAGACAATGACCCTATAGCGAGGTTTAGCGCTTGTGGAACCTCATTTTGATGATGGGGGAGATGGGACATCTGCATAGGATGCTCAACAAGAGACATGTTTGGCATCCACCATGCTATAGTGGCAGGCCCTATCATGTGAGTCGGGATAAATGTAGGCACTGTATGTAGTTAGGGAGTAGGTATCGCATGTAGATACAATGACATGGGCATAGGTGTACAATGAGGTGGATTAGCTAACTGCACCTACTGAGGGATGATTTGTGATGGGTAGCCACCCGGGAGCGTAGTCGGAGAGAGAAAATGTAGTTGGGGCAAGCGTGGGACTCGGTTAGTATTAGATAATGTTAAGGACATGGTGACCATGAACAACAAGTTTACGCGGGATGTCGTGGAGGGAGGGGCCATGGGAAAATCAGCATGACTACCTCCTTCAGAGTGGGAATCTAGATCGTCCTACCTGTCATAAAGCGTTTCATCATGGAACAACTCCTCTCGTTGTTTTGTCAATGTCCTAGCCATCAGCATTTGATCTGGGAGCCACTGTTGTTGATTTTTCAGGGGTATAGTAGTGTTATGTGAAGGAATAAATTCCTTCCCATTGTAGTATATGAACTCATATTCTCATTTTTGAGTTCTTGTGGATACATGGGTAGATTTGCTACAAGTTTAGGACATAGGAAATTGTAATGTTCCTTGCACTGAGCATGTCCCTCAGGCTCTTTGTTTCGAGGGAGTGACGTGGTCACACTAGACTAGTTGGCGGTTCAACCATAGGAGGTGTAACTTGTAGAGTCCAAGGATTCTCGAGGTTGGCAGTGTCAACAACGGTGGTTGATGTAGCCATTCTCTATGCAGTTCGAGAGTAATGACAACAAGAATAAAGATTGCAAGGGCAAAGGTAAACTAAGGCAATAATCGGGCTTTCTACCCTATAGGATTCCAAAGGAATCGTCGGAGCGACCGATCTACACCACACAATCTTTTAAACAACCACGACGTTATTACGTTTACGTCGATCAACAATGGGTATAGATAGCTTATAGAACTACCCACAAAGTGCAGATCGGATGTGAAGGCCCTCCTTCTAGCACAAGAAAACTGTAATGATGGAAAACGTCAGTCGCTGAAATTACCGAGTGGAGTTCCATGTACATAGTTCCAACCCTGGATCGGTGCAAGGGCCATGTTGGAGAAGACGAATTCGAGGTGCCCTGAATGGTCTTGTCGATTAGATAGGGACTTACTTAATTAGTAAAATTTTGTAATAATTGGATGGCAAAAATGGCAATTTCAGTGAGGAGATATACTATTTTTAATCTCGAAGGTAACAAGAATGATGTAAACAATTCAAAGTGATTACAAAATCTATATAGATAAGATGCAAGAAATTAGATTTAGAGAGTGTGCAATCCCCAGATCTACGATTTAGCTTATAAACAAAATATGTTGGACACAATGATTACAGGAAGACTTTGGTTTAGACGAAGCACGTGCCAACAATAGGAAAGCTATTTAAAGATAAAACAAGCAAAGGTCGATCTACCTTGTTCTAGCCATTCTAGGCACAAGGGAGTTAGACCAGAAGCAAAATATCTATTAATTGGCTATTTCTAATCAAAGATTCTTGCCAACCTTCAATGTTCTTACAATCGTTGATCCTCTTTTGTTCTCTTGTCAATCTTTGCCAAAAGTTGTCAATAATTCCCAATGAAAGAGAATTTCTCACGGAGAAAATTTTGCCAATCAAGAAATTTTTTTCCCAACCTTTTAATCCTTATCAACTGGAGTATTTATAAGGTTAGGATCAAGAGAAAAATGTGATTTATATGATGCGTGTCCTAAACCTACAAAATGTCATTGACTTGATGTGTTTGTATTTGAAGTTTACGGCACTACGCTAACCTACTTTTGCTGGAGCTTTGGCAACAAACTATTCTATGGTTATACTATAATACACTAGAGAGCATATTGTGACATATGAACTGCTGATGCCTGAATTGTGTTATCTCTGGTTTTTCTTGTATTATGCTATGTCATGCTACATTACGCAACATAGCGTAGTTTAGCATAAGATAGTGAACCTACAAAAAATTGAAGTGTTGTTGCCACGCTTCCCTTATTTCTATTATCTAGAGTCTATTACACTGCACTGCATAGTATGGCATAACAGACCCTTAGTCGAAAAGGGAACTTGCTAAGTTGCGACTTGTCGCAAATCCTTACCTGAGTCGTAAGATTTCGATGAACCGTTGAGGCCTCGAAATTTTCACAGTGTTTTAGGAATTTTATTATTAAGCTCTTATTTCATGATCTTAGGTAGATGATATTTCTTTATTCATGCTCCAATGGAGGTTGATTGTTGATATTAATACTTAAGACCATTAATTTAATATATATTTTTAATATTTTATCCATGAGGAGTTAATTTTTTTTGTGAAAAACTAGTGTTTGATGTTCCCACAATGTCAAGTGTACCTTTCGTAGCTTGAGGATCAAAGAATAGGTGAAAAAAGTAAACAATTGACAAGTTATGGCTCTTGAAAGAATCTAAACTTTAAAAATTACAAAACTTCCTCATGCATTTGGAAGAAAATATAAAAAATGAGCTTAATGTTACACGTATTTATAGGATTTTAGTGCCAAATCAAGGAGGCTACATTGACTACTCTAGCTGTATCAATGGGGATGCATTGATACAAATTTTCATAGTTCTTTTTCAACTTAAGACATTGAGGAATTTTGAATGATTTTGGAGTTAAAAAAAAAGGATAGTGGGATTAAAAGAACTAGAAAATAATGGCAGCAACACAATTGATGGTAAGGTTTACAAAATTAAAGGAATTGTATAATGTGCAATGAGTAATTAGAGGATGCTTCTTATACCAAGTAGAACAAAATTAGATGATGCAGGCTAAGATGATTGAGATCAGAACAAGGCCCATGGTTATGGGATTGAACATAAGGAAAACCAAAAGACATGCAAGTGGATCCTTCCCAAAGCAGGCTTATGCATAATATTCCCTTGCATAACCTCATTGAAAGGAGTCTACATGCACCTTATATGATGAATGGTTATTCAAGCAAAACATCATACCCATGTGAGAAAGTTTCTTAGGATTATGAAAACCACAAAATATAACTATCAATTTTCCATGGCATGAGATAGTAAACTAAGATAAAATGTAGTGCTAGAATAGTAGATGAAAAATCTACATCATGGATGTATGGGATCCTTAGTGAAATTTGTGATTAAGATGATCTGATACTAATCCATTCCAAGTCTAGACCAAGTCAATTCTAATTTTTAGTGATCTTACATTAACGTATTCCTTCTCTCGTACCATCATGAATCTATGACAACTACAAGGGACAACCATTACTCCAAAAAGAGAAGAAAAGAATAGAAAGAATGAAATAGGTAGGGCCTTAGTTAGAGGGGTGCCTTCAGGCATGGGTAACATGTCTTTCCATCCTCATAAATAGTGCTTAAAATTCATGAGATTGTCATAGCAGTGTTCATTGAATACTTATGTTTGTTGTCTAAATATATATTGGAAACCATACCATACATAGACATGCTTCCTTTTATGGTCAATAGTATGAATGATGATATATGATGATGAGCCATAGAATTGAAGAAAAAATTTGAGAAAATAACACAACAAATCCCCTTGAGGTCATATCCTTTTCCATTCCCATTTGGTTCTTTCCCACTTTATTAGATAAAAAGATGACATGTTGCTTTTAGTTTTTATGGAAAAGAAGCTTCATGTTTCCATGATGCAGACCTCACAGGAGATAGATGAAATGGGTGGATGTCATGAAATTACTGCTTAATACCACTAAACAATTGATAGACTATTAGTAGAAAACATAATCCAAGGATGAAGTTGGCCTTTATAATCAATCATAACTTTGATCACTACATTCAACAATTTCAAAAATTTACAGTAGACATGGAACAAAATTAGAGATTTTAATTAAGACTAAAAAAAATAAGAAAATAGAAAGGGAAAAAGAAAATATATAAAGTAATTAGTAAAATATAAAGAACATGAAAAGCATATAAAAACGTATCAAAACAAAAAATAAGAAAAATCCCTTTCATCCTCATCAAGATGTTATGGTAGATGGATATCTTCTCCATGACTAAGTTGGAAGGAGGAGATTCTAAAAAATGGAGCAAGCCTATTCTTGATCAAAGGTGTTAGTGTTGTGGCTAGTTACTTAAAAGTTTATAAAGGGTTCAAGGTGATGGATGCTAACCAACATATACTTTTGAGGGCTTGTTGGATGATAAATTATCATAGCCCCAGAAGGAAAAGTTGAGTCTATGATGCAAGGTCTTTTCTATAATGTTTGGAACTTAGTTTGTTGTAGCACAAGCATAGGATTTCAATAGAGAACCTTGTCTTCTAGTTTGAATGTAACTTTTCCTATTTTTACCTTGTAACATTGTTTATTGTATGCCTTGTGTACTTCATTTATAATTAGAGCTACTCTTTAGTTTTCATCTAGCATATTAAGTGTCATTAGCCATTCCTTTTGTACTAGGTTAATGTTTAAGTCAAGTTCACATGCAGTTTTGTTTCAATTCGAAGTTTAGGTAATTTTCTATACACTAACTCATAGGGAGAGTAGCCTATAGTAAGTTTCCATGTTGAGAGATATGCCTAAAGGGCATTGTTGAGTTTGGTGCTCCAATATTTCCTATATCTAATGATGGTTCACATTAGAATTAAAGTGATCTCCCTATTAGTGACCTTTGCTTGATCATTGGCTCGACAGTGATAAGGTGTTGTGAGTTTATGTTGTAGACCCAAGTTTTGCATTAACTTGCAAAAGGTAGCACTTGTGAAATGGGTTTCATTATAAAAAATTATTTCTTTAGACACATGAAATATTTTTACCATCCATTTTTGAAAGAAATGAGTTGTAACAGTAGAGGTATAGTCAAAAATGACTGTAGCTTTAGCCCACTTGATACAGTAGTCAACAACAACAATAATAAATGACTTCCTACTAGCCATGGGAGTGATGAATCCCATGAAATCAATTCCCCAAAGGCTAAGAGGCTCTAATGTTTAAATTCACTATTGGAGTCAATGCCTTCTAGTGGTCATCACCCCATCTCATTTAAACCACTTACAATAACAAGAAAAACATTGAGAATCCCTGAAGATTGGCTGCCAAAAACATCTTATCATTAGGATCTTTGTAGCCATGCTTCTTCCTACATAGTGAACTCTATAAGGTTCCTCATGAGCATCTTAAGTAGCTCTTACTTAATCAACATTAGCGAGATACCATCATACTAGGACATCATCATAAACCTTGTAGAGGTTATTCTTGATCCCTATATAGTGTTTAACTTGGTAAAGAAACTACTATTTCCTCATATGATCCCATTTAGTAGAAGTCTCTTGTGTGAGTAGATATGAGAGAATTTCATCATACTAATTTGTGACCCTTGATGCATGAACATTAGTTGCCTTAGCAAAGAGAATTTTATTTGAAACCTAATGAGATAAGGGATCTTATTACCATTCCAATCCCATCTTAAATAAGAAAAATGATCCACCACTACATTCTTAGTATCTTTTTTGTCCATCATTATGAGATCAAAATCTTGTAAGATCAATAACCACCATATAACATAGGGGCTTACTGGTATCTTATTCATCAGGAAGTGGATTGCACTATGATTAGTGTACATAAAAATTAGATATCAAAGTATATAGTGGCTAAATTTTTCTAGAGTTGTGGTGTAATTGAGTTATGTATCCATAATGCTCTTTCTTACACAATGGATATAATATGGGCATTTTTATCATACATTTGTATTAGTGCAATTTCTAATGCATAGTTGGATGCATCTATCATGATGTGGAAAGATTTGGGCTAATCAAAAATATGTAGAATGGGCGTTTTTACAAGCTTATGTTTTAGAATTTGGAATGTTTGTTCACACTCCTTGCTCCATACAAAAGATGCATTTTTCTTGGTACATTTGACCAAGAGTGTGATGAGTTTCAAGAAGCTTTTGATGAAAAATTTGTAGTAACTAGTATGACCAAGGAATGATCTTATATCCTTTATAGTGTAGTGTTATCTAGTTATTCATTTGATGATCCTTATCTTTCCAAGGTCTACCTTGATATCCTTCCTTCAAATTCTATCTCCCAAAATAATGTCATCTTGAAAAATCTTTTGCCTTTTCTACCAGTTGACTCATAGCTTTATTTTCACACACCATTTTAGTATTGATCAAGATCGTCCAATGCTTGTTCAAAATTATTGCCATTGGTGAAGAAGTCATCTATGAAAACTTCCATCCCACTATTAATTTTTCGTTGAAAGATGCTTAAAACTAAGCAGTGGAAAGTTACAGTGGCATTACAAAGGCCAAAGGGCATCTTCTTCTATGCAAAAATTTCCTAGGGACTTTTGTAAGTTGTTTTTGCATGGTCTTCTAGAGCAATCGTTATTTGGTTGTACCCACTATACCCATCTAGAAAACTGTAACATCTATTCCCTACAATTGTCTCCAAGACTTGATCCACAAATGGAAATGGAAAATAATCTTTAAATGTAGCCATGTTTAGTAGCCTAAAGTTAATATAAACACTCCATTATCCTCCTTTCTTTTGTACAATAATAATTGAGCTTACCCATTGACTATCCACCATTAGATAAATGAATCCTTATTTGAGAAGCTTTTCAACATCATTTTTTACAACCTACTTTTATTTTTAATTCAATGTCCTTTACAGCTACCTCTTAGGTTTAACAGTAGAATCTGTATAGATCTAATGCTAGCATATGCATGGATCTATTCCTATCAATTCATCATATGATTAAGAAGAGGCTATTGACAATTTGTTTACTACTTTTAGTAGCTTTCCCTTTTGTTCTTTAGTGAGATTGGCATTGATGATTACTAGTTTTTCATTATCAAGAAATACATATTCTAGAGTTGTTGGTAAATATTTTAATTCCAAAGGCTCTTGTCTAGAAATGTTAGGAATGTCCAACTCTCCCTAATCTATTCTAGCTTCTTCACTATATTATTTTTTGAAGAGTTAGTTGCAAATTTGCTCCAATTTTTTAATTTTATCAATATAAGCACATGTAAGGATTTCGGCTAGTTCCATACATATTGTTAAAATGAAGCTATCATCTGTTGGCAGCCATGAGTTCCCTCTTGTTTTGTGATTACTGCATACAAGCACCTTTTGATCTCTATTGTTTTGGCACACTTCTTGTGTGCGGTAATGGATGTGCTCTTTATAGTTCATATATTTTGCATGTAATGGCATCCTATGTCGCTGTATGTGATGCATGAAATCTTCTTCTTCTTTATCTTTCCAAATTCATTTTCCTTAAATATTTTCAAGGAGAGATCTCTGATGCCTACCTTGACATCAATTATGCTTAGCCAAGTCCTTCTCATGATAATTGGGAATTTCCCTTATAGTTATCTACATGAATGACTAGGAAGTTCACTGGATATGACCATTTACAAACATTGATAATGATTTCCTTGAATAGTTCTAAAGGAATGGTGATGATATGATCAACAAGCTCAAACTTGCTATTATATTTTTAAAGTAGAGATAGGTTCCAGGTTTTATATATCTCTTGGGAACTCAAGTTTACTCTAAAATCTAAGTCTAGTAATGCTTTGCATGAATCATTTTCTACAATTTGCAAATAAATTAGAAGAATTGTAGGATCAAATATTTTCTTGAGAATACATGCTACCTTTATGCACTTTCTAATTACATGATTTAAGATGGTAGTATGTATATTTTGGGATCTTTGGTTTGAAGCTAGCTCGATGATTATCTCAGGAGTAGCTTAAGAATGATTAACAATCACAAATCTCTATAGGGGTTTAGGTGGACTGTTGGATCTAAAGAAATCCATTTTTCAAGCCTTATTCTTAGAATCACTCGACTTGTCATCTGGATGTAAGTTCATAGCCCATGTAACATTGCATTGTTGAGGCTTTAGTGGTATCTCGCATTGCATATACTATGGAGGTGGAAAAGGAATGGAATTATGAGGTGCAGAGTGTTGTCATTGATAATGAGAAGTGTATGAAAAAGGAGATTTATCTTGTGGTTTAGTAGATCTATAATATTCAAGGGGTAGCAGTGATGAGAATAGGAAGTATGAGTTGTATAGCCACTAGAAGACATAGGTTACTAGACATAGGTTACTAGACATAGTATCCATATTTGTTAGGTTGGTCATAAGGATATTGTTGCCTTGATGGTGGCATCCCTCATAACTACGGGTTTTGTTAATGATGATAATGATCTTGAGGATGAGGTGGAACTCCACTTGGATAATACTATTTCTAGTGGAACTGATGCCAATAATTACCTTGTGGATAAGAAAATCTTCTAAGTGGTTGTCTTTTTGCAAATTTTGATTTCAAGATATAAATCCTAGATTCTTATAGGTGTCACAGTATAGGAAAACATCCCTTGATATTTTCATGTTGGTAGATATCACATCCTTGTTCTTCTACTTTAAAATTTTCAACTTCATTAACTACCATAACCTTACCTTTTTGTTGATAGTAGTCTTTCCTTGCATATTTTTTTTCTTCTATCCTTATCTCTATTCCCCTATTTTTTTTCTCCTCCATATTTTTTAGAGTGGTTTGAAACCTTCATCAAAGGAGTCCCACATGTTATTCACCTTAACCAATATTTCTAATAGATTTTTTAATCGATAAGGTTTTTCTTTGTATCACTTCTTCTAGTGGTGCTTCCTCCTTAGGGTCATAAAGATGTGCCTCCATTTTGTAAATGGAGGATTCTCTGTTATACTCTTCTGTACTTTCTTTCTTTTTTAGTTTTTCTTCCTTCTTAGAAACTTAATTAATAAGCCTTTAGATTAGATGGGCTCTTATTTCAAACAATCTTCCTTGGGTATGAACCCCAATAATATCTCTAGTTTTATTTTTTGAGCCCATTTATCATGTGAAAAAGTTGTTCCCTTTGAAAGAAACCATGACCTAGGCATCAGTGTAAAAGAGGTTAATACCTACCCAAGGCTGCATCAAGGGATTTATGATTACCTTGTTTTCATCCTTGAATTTATTTTATTAAGTTAGACATCCTAAAGTATGTTTGATTTTTATCATTGAAAAACTCCAACATTGTACTTCATCTATAGATAGATTCTAATTCCAACGATTGGTACCAATTCTCTGCTTCTTTGATGAGTATTCAAGGGAATAGTTTGAGTTTTTGTCACCCATTTTCAATATTCTATAAGGGACATGCATCATGAAAGGATTGAAAATGATGTTGTGGATCATCATTGTACCCTCCTTCAAATTTAGGAATGTTATTTAGATCAAGCCATTTGATTCAATTATCACTTTTATTCCTAGTGGACATGTGAACTACCTCTGAGATGTTTATCATGATTCTTGTAGCAAGTAGTGGCTCATCATAGTCATCATATTCTTTGTGGCCCCTATCATGATCATGTCTCTAATCATATATTTTGTTATACCTTATTTTCTAATGATGTTCCTTCTCTTCTTTTTATTGTCTCAACTCTTTCCTTCCATCTCTGCGATGGGGCCTTCTATCATCTTTATCTTGGCCTCAATCATTTCTCCTTCAATTTTGGTCATGATCCCTCTTGTCATAGTTTGACGATTAGGAGGATGGTAAGTGTCGAGGACTAGAAAACTTATTTCAGCTTTCCCTCATTCTTTGATCCCTCAGTTCCCTTGGTAAATGACTAGGAGACTTTATCCTTGGGGTTCCCTTGGTTTTTGATCTAGTTCTTCCGTTACTTTGGTCTCTTATCAAGATTGAATATAACCATTCATGAGTTATGTTGTCCTCACTAAAAGGAGAAGGACATTGGCACTGGGATTACCCTAATGGAAATTCTGGTTCCTCCTTCTTTGACTGTGAAATCCATGAGATTAGGATCTTTTTTTCCTTGGAGGCTTGATGGCATGCCTTTGTGAGTTTATCTTTTCTAAGTTGGGCCTTCATTGGTTGATAGTCCCTAGAGAGATGCTCCTTAATTTGGTGATCTAGGGTTGATCATTCAAGCCTTAGCTTCATAAGATTTACCATGAACATTAAAGAAATGGAATGATCATGGGACAAAATAACATTACCCTCCAAGTCTTTCTAGTGTATCTATTCATCCTAATGGAGAATGAAAGTTAAGTCTAAATAACAGGGATTTGGATATGTATAGACAACCTTCAGTTATTGAGGTATCTCATTGGCATTTCTTATAGGTCTATCATGTTGCTAGTAAGAATCCTCAACAAGTGGTAAATCAAACTTTTGAGAAGAAGACATTGTATTTTCATTTTATGTAATATGTCGTAAATAAAATATTATTATTATTTTCTAAGGATTAGATGTTATACTCATACAATGATGTATGATCTTATTATCTAAAAATACTTAGTGCACATAGCTAAAATAAAGTCCCTAGTGACAGTGCCAATGATGAGCAGCAAGTATTCCCTACATGCAACCATATAAATCACAAGTGTGTATGCACAATTTGGTCATATTCTATAGATTTCTTCTACCTAAGTGGCCTATGTTCCTAGATAGTAAAACATGTAGTTACTTGTCATTGTCTTCTTAATCATTACTTTTGTTAACTTTGTTGGTATGACTAAGTATGATTGAGGTGCAAGATATTTATCTTTATAATTTTAATTATTATTTTTATCTTTAAAAATTATTAATTGAAGGAAGGGTTGAAATAGTTAACTTTACTAATTAAGAATTAAATTATCCTAAACATAAAGCATCTATTTTCACTTTTCATACATATCCTGAATGTATACTAATACTATTGGTTTACCAAGTGTTTACTATTGGGTGTACTAGGTATTCACTGCTGGGATTACAAAGCATGAATATATTATGCTCAAAGTGGTCATACTCACATTACTAATGAGTTAAAATTTTAAATGTGTAAGTACAAGAAGGTAAACTACATATTAAATAGAATTCTTGAAAGTAAACTTAAACTAATCTAAGTGCTGGAATAGAGAGAAGAAATCTTGATTTTATTTTAGTTCATGCAACAGTGTCTAGGTACATATTACACTCAAATAAAATTCTATACATTTAATTCAATCTATGTTGTAGGCACTCGTAGGGAAATTTCTCTAAGTTCTATAGAAGAAAATGACAAGAGTTTGGCTAAGGGATTGACTAGTAGTACCATAAATGCTATTGTTGTATGCAATTATATAGGTTTTAGGAGGATTAGTGTTTATAGACATGCACCAATGTATCCTAAGATGCATTGACAAGCATGCGTTGATGCAATTGACTTATTGACACTTCAACACTTGTCAACCAATTGACCATGACAATGCAAAAAACTGAATTATTATCATATGCAAGTAGTCTTCTTGATTCTATGGTATATCAAGAGTACCATGTCTTATGGATTAGTTATCAAAGCCACATCATCAAAGGTTATGGAATTCTATATAGATGTATATGGGGATGATGATACCATTGATTGAATTTTCTAGATTCCTAATTTAAGTTTATGGAAATTCTATAAGTTGGAACAGTAGCAAACAATGAGTGCTATCCATTCCATCCATGGAAGCAAAATATCATGCATTATGAGAAATAACTTAGGAAGTTGCTTGAATTGAACAATTATTAATAGAAATTAGTATTTAGGTTTCTAAGCACATTACAATTCATTATGATAATGAAGCAACAATCAAAATTATTTTGAATCTAGTCTATCATAAGAAAGGTAAACACATTAAGATCAATATACATTTTCTTCAAAAGAAGTATCTAGAAAAATACATTGATGTTTAGTATATATCCATGAAGTCCCTAAAAGCTGGTGGATTTACAAAGGCCCTTGCTAAATAAGTATTTAGTACCCTTTAAGAGTGTCTTTCTCTAGCTTCGCTTCCTCACAATTTGAAGTGAGAAGGAGAACTAATATTGAAAGAATGTGAAGGTTATGAAAATTCTTTGATAATTTGTCTAGAGTAGGTATCCTCCAACATTTCTATCATAATTAAATTTCACTTCACATTACTCGATAAGATTCAAAAGAGTGAAGATCAAAAGTAAACTATGAATTAAGAAGAAGTGTTTAGAATATAATTCATACATTGTCTTAATTCATGAAATGTTATATTGAGTCAAGTTAATCACTCGTAAGTTCAATGAGTTAATTATTAACTCAGTATCAATTCCTAAATCTATGTGTTATGAAAAAAAGAAAAGTAAGTTAAGTTTGTGTTAAGAAACAAAACAATTTGTAAAACTTATTTAATAATCTTACCAATTTGTAACAAAATTGTGTTATGTTGCATCATTGTGTTGAGTCGTAACTTTCTATCAAGTTAAAGATATGGTTTGTACCTATAAATAAGTCAAGTTGATGAATAAAAGAAATAAATGACATTTTCCAAGAATTGTGGAATAACTATTATAACCAAAAGGTCTGAATCAAGTTACTCAAAGATTTGATTTATTAAGATATATCGAATTACAAAGCTTATTCACATTATGAATCTATCATAAATTGTTAAGTTCTTCAAGCCATTACCTTATTATCTTCTTGCAATACTACATTAAGTTTAACATTGAGTTTGAGCAGAATATTTGCATACAATGTTTCATTTATAGTTTTTTTGTTTTTAAAATACATATGATTATCTAAGATTTATTAACACTCATTGACTTTAAAGCTTTTATAGCATTGAGACAAATATTACAAAATTATTAATAATGACTATAGAGGTTGAGATTAGACTTTATACATTTGAAAAACCTTTTTATGCATTTACCTTTTATTAACTTAGCTAAATGTGTTCCAATATTCTAATTAGAGATACAAAAAATTATTTTTTGTTAAATAAATATAATCATTTCTTATTAATTCATGCATACAAGACTTTTGTGTACATATGAACTTACCTAAACTTCAGAAAAAATATTGCTTACTATTTAATATCATGAAAGCTAATGAACGTATTATGCTGATAGAGGAACAAGGTTGGTTTTCCGCATAATCATTATCCTTATCAAAGTCATGCAGGTAGGACGCACATCTTCATCATCATCTGGTGCTTTATTTTAGTATCCGTGAAAGTAAATCCAACCACAGTACTCAAGACAAAGAAAATGATTCTACAAATTTCATAACAAAATGTCCTGCATCTATTGAGCAGATTGTTATCAGAAAAGTACGACAAGTTAATCTCTTGCCATCAGAAAAGTACCCCAAGTTAATCTCTTGCCATTTTTTGAGAATTAAACCTTTCATGTAACTTAGCCCATCTTCTAATGATGCATGAGGATTATGATCCAAATAGCATTGCACAAGGTTCACTAATTGATCATGTTTCTTGGGATCCTGATACCACCGGAGCCGGAGCCTATGTTAGATGAGATTATATAATTGTCTACTGGTTAAAATCATAGAAACTGAAAAATATACATAAATGTATACCTTAAAATCTCCAAAATCATCGGACACTCTGATGAGGGTTTCCTCCAAATTAAATATGGAGTATTTACCAAGGTCAAAACTTGCATCCATGAAAATCAGTGAATTCACGCTCCGAAGACCCACACCACTTGAGTTAACGTTTTTGTTAAGGTATCATATTCTTTAAATGATGGGAAATACTTTTTTTCATTCCACTCGCTTTCATGGAGATAGGCCCTCACCAAATTCATCCACTAACACCAAGAAGGCAAATCAACAAAGTAAGATGCATAAAAAAAAGAAAAAAATCACCATTCACAGATATATAATTTGTTATGACTACTAATGCTGATTTTAAGATACAAATAATCACTCACAGCTTTCTTGAGGCAAGGTTTCATATCACACCCTTGCTTTTTACTGGATTTCAAGGCAATTTCATTAATTGTTGCAATTGTAAATTTGAGAACCTCCTTTACTTGCTCTGGATAAGACTCCATTTCCACTTTTAAAAGATCTTCTCTGTAATGCATAAAAAGGGTTAGGAACTATTATAATCATAAAAAAATCTAACGCTTTATATTTTCAATTTACTGTCCTCACTGTTCAGGTGCTTCGTAGAAAAGTCTGAATTCTGTGAAGGTTGCATAGTTGTCGGCTGTATCGTCAAGAGCATAAACCAGCATGTATGATTTTGCTAATGCATATCTAACATCCCCATACTCTGGTTCAGGAATGCTGAGGGCTGCAAAGAAATAGCATTCCATTGGGCAAAACCGGATGTAACTTACCTTAGCAACATTTTCTTTCCACTGTGCACACCTCATTCTGCTTTTGGGATCTTAGTCTCAGCAGTTGGCTCCAACCTAAAAGTTGATGAGTCAACTGTCTTGAAAGTTTCCAGGGCTCCTGCAGTGTTCATGAACAAACACTCAAGAACAAGATTAAAAAATGATAGACTTTTAATTTGAATGATGATAGTTTGAGTAATTGTTTTGGGTGTGACTGCGTAGCCGTGTATCCTGAAATCCTGAATGCCAAAGAAGTGTAGAAAAGTTTTGAGTGCTCGTTGCTATTTTTGCTCGTACTCATCAACATGAACACACAATACAACTCTAAATATGAAATAAATGGAAATTCAGTGAATGAATTAACAACTTTTGTGCAAAGATGCTGAGTGTCCTGCTGCCCTAGAGACCTGGGCATGGGAATTGAGAAGATTCAATTCAATATATAATTCAAATTGGAATAATGATTACTCTTTTTTATTGTAAAAAATCAAGTAAATGTGACACCAATTTATAGATACCTTGATATGGATCTTTGTGACAATTATATGTGGAGGTGTGCATAAAAGAGAGGATATCAGAAAACACTTGGAAATCAGAAAACAGTTCTTTTGTTCTATTGTACAGCCAACTCTTCTGTATGGATATGGAGTGTGGGGTCTTAGAATTGCTAGTAAAAATTGAAAGAAAATAGATGAAGTTTGGAAGTATTCTTTAGTAGAAAAATTTTAGTACAATATGGTACCATTAGAAATAGAAGCTCTTTGGATAACAGCTCAATTTTTGAAGGAAGTCTTAGTTGCTACACAAAAGAAATGATGGTTCTATAAAAGAATGATTTGAGTCAAAAAATAGAACATTGAGATGGATATTCTACATTGTAATATAAGGGAATTCCTTCCTAGAAGGAAGAATACAATTCTAGATAGCATTAAAGGAGTCATCAACTTCAAAATAACTTATTTATCTGCTGCTCATGATGTCAAATTAGTCTAACAAGATTGAGCGTCCATTATTTTAGAATTGAAATAGTCGATAGGTCCAAACTCCAAGAGAGAGAGAACCTATAATTTATGTAATCAAAAGCAATTGAAGATGGGGATCACATATTCTTGAAATGTCTTGATCTAGAGCAAAGTTGCCACAAATTCTAAATGATAAGTAATAGTTTAATTGAGCTTTTTGTAATAGCACCAAAAAAACTTGGTAACTTTATTGATGAAGTGTGTGCTACACCTACTATGTATATTTCTTTTGTCCAATAGATCCATTTTAGTGTCAATTAATCAAAATATATTTAAAAGGAAACCATTAACCTAAATGCAGTAAGTTATGAAACCAATGAGGGTGATGAAAGTCCCAACAAAGAAAAGAAAAAAATTAGACAAAAAGGAAGACTTCACAAGACTTTTTACCTGTGAACATAATCAAGAGCATTCTTAATTTCTTTGGTGAAGTATTTGTTGACAGCAAGAGATTGAAGAACATTTAACACGTGAAGGCATTCATATACATCTGTGTTGATTCAGATTGGATTGAAACCGAGCAAGGATCCTAATCATGTTCTTTATTTCTTCAACCATAGTTTCAAGTTGATTTACATATTGAGAATCTTGCCACAGAAAATGTGAATCTGTAAAATGTAAATAATTATACTGTAAACACACAAGAATTAGGAAATCTACTTTTCTGTTCAAAAAATGGTGAAATAGAAGATACCAAGTATGGTGAGTTGAGGGATAGAACAAGGTCTTCTGTCCAAATGTTGTCATGAAAATATACCGAGCCACGCTCCCCAACCAAAGCAGTTGCTGTAGTACTAGACTTTTTGTATTAGTCTGAAAATGACTAATCGAGTTAACTTCATATGGAAGGAGTCAGTGGTTATGGATGGATTGATTCATTTATATAGAGACACTTTGATATGGACATTCAATGCCAAATAATGTATGAAGGCCAAGGCAACACAAAAGAATCATCCAGTGAGACAGTAAAGACACATGATAATCATAACAATGGTAGTAAGACAATAATGCAGCTAACAACTGTAACAACTCTCTTGTTACAGTTTTGGGTGGGTGCATTTAACCAAGTCACTACCAATAAGTCCTTAGCTCATTTATCAAATTTGCTTTTTCATGGATCAATTTCATTATTTTAATGAAGTGCAAAAAAATGTATTATTATTTGGAGTAATGGTAAGGTCTTGGTTTTTTAACTTAAAGAATTATTTTCAAGGTTAAGTCTAAGTGCAATTAATTGGAAAAGTTAGACTTTGAATCATATACCGACCCTTTCATCAACTATTTATTGTTTACTTTTCCCTGCAAAAATTTTAGTATTTTCCTTCTATCACCATGAAATAAACCAATAAATTCCAAAAACCTTTTTCTCTGTAAGATTCATCACTAAAATCATGCATGCTTCTTCAAAACTATATCAATGATAAACATCATATTATATATAAATTTGTTATGCAGAAATAATTGACGTCTTTCAAGAAACATCGGAATGTTTTTCAAAACATGAAAATTTCAGATTCTAAGCTTTGCTGGAGGTGATGATCCTTTAATGAAGTCAGAAGACAAAATCTATTCAGCAAAGGGATACTCAAAACATGAAAATTTCAGATTCTAAGCTTTGCTGGAGGTGATGATCCTTTAATGAAGTCAGAAGACAAAATCTATTCATCAAAGGGATACTTTCTTAGTTTACCTACTCCTTGAAAGTGATGGTGCTCAGACATGCACATTGCAAGAAGAGGAATAATAAGTTTGGAACCTTGTGACAGATCTATTCATCAAAGAATGGTGCACAGACATGGGCATTCAAAGCTGATGCGCAGACACGGGCATTGAAAGATGAGTACACGTACACGACTACGCTGTCAGGCCTACCACCCAGGCTGAAAATGTACGGTCATGTTACCCTTATACGGATTGCTGCCGGACCTTATTATACTAGCTTTGATGTATATAGCAAAATCCAAAATTCTGGCCCTTACCCCTTGGAAGGATGAACGTTCATCGAGACAAAATCTATTCATGAAAGCAATACATTCTTTGTTACCTACTCCTTGAAAGTGATACTGCCTAGATATGCCCATTGAAAGAGGATCATACACAAGATGCTAAGGTTGACTTGAACCCTGCCATCAGTATCACAATCCTTTAATTAACCTCTAAGCAGAGTTTGTAAAATCTGCGGTTAATCATAAGATCTGGATAAATCACAACGTAAAATTGAAGCTTAGTTAAAATAGGATCAGATATTTAACCCAATGCAGATTTTCTATTCTGACCTTTTAGATGAAAAAATTTGGAAAATGTGGTTACCAATACCAGAAAATATAACCAAGCTCAAAACACCCAACAACATTATCATCCTCATCTTTAATCATAGATATTCATTCTTAACTTAGCCAAATATAATAATATGTAACTTTAATAAAATCATCCTTTATCAATATTGGTAGTCCAGTTCTATTCCAATAGGCAATATTAAGTCATAATTTCCAAAAAAATAAACAAAAAAATCTTTTAAAGAAATTATTTGATTACTTAGTTTTCAAGACTGTTTGTCTTTCATCGTAGATGATGTGGACACTCCCAACATACAAAGTACATCCTTTGGTTCAACACTGAACAAAAAAAAACTATTTTGATTCCATTATTTCCATGACCGTCTTTGTCTTTTGTCTTAATTGTTGTGGTACACTAACTGGGAATTCTGAAACTGGTCTGATTCCATCATTTCCAATACTGTGTTTGTCATACCAGGGACAAAAGAAATTATGAAACTTGTTTGATTCCATCATTTTAAAAATTATTTTAGAGACTTTGCAGACACCACATCCTTCAGACCATCTGAAACATCTCATAGATTCAAAGGAATTGGCTTCCATATGCCATTTTTAAATGTGTTTGTTTGCCATTTGTCATTTTAGTTGATGTGCTACGCTCATGGCTCCCACACCACCTCCTTTTGGTGATAATTTGATATACACCTACTTCATTTGCGACATATTGCATCACATTTATGCTTAAGCAGTACCATTTCTATGAAGCAGACAAGCCATGAACCTTGATGCTAATGCATCTATCCTCTGTGACACAGTGTCTTAATTAACACGTGCCACTGTTAAGCATAATTTGGGCAAAGAATTATTTTGCCACTGACTAGTTACTAGGGTGGAATGTGTTAAAGTAACATGATGTGGCACACAGATAATTATAATAAAATTACTTTAGTTATATATTTATGATATATATTTATTATTTGTCTGAGAGAATCTTTTATGTTTTCAAATTAATAAAATTTCAAATTGATTCACTATTAATTAATTTTTATATTGAAAAACAAAAATCAAAATCAATGTAAGTTATTTACTGATAATTTTTGTGAAAAGGTTCAGCTCTTCGCCTAGCTTTATAACAATAATTATTTATTTTCAAGGATGAAATCCATGTAATAAAAAATTTAGCCTTTCAGCAAAAACTCTTAGCCAAAATAATAATTCTGCTCACTCTTGTGATGATAAAATCATCTTAGGCTGACAGTTGAGGACTCTCTTAGAAGGGGTTGGTAGCTGCCCCCTCAGCCAAAGGAAGGTTAACAAAAATAAAAATAAAAAACAAAAAAGGATCTTAATGCTCCAGCAACTAGATGATCATACATCCATTTATCTTATCTTATAGATAAGGCAAAATGATCCTTGGATCAGAACTTTTATGATTTTAAACCAAGAACAAGATTTGTGCATTTTTAAGGCAGCCTTTCTTTTTTGGCTGAACTTGAAGTTTACAGCTTGTACCTAAATTTTCATAAATGAAGGGCCAAAACATAAAAATAAGCTCCACTTCTTCTCTTTGCTTGAAAATTTGTGAGTCCTTAATACCAAAAGAAGCTCAAAATTTCTTTTTTTTTTCTTTTTTCTTTTTTTGGGTTTGAAAAAGGAAATCCATCCTATAGTACAATTAATAAGATAAATGATTTATGAGAGCTCTAAATTTTTTTAAATCCAAGCTCAACACTATGGAAAAGTAATGAGGACCTAACTTCAATAAACCAAAAATTGAAACTAAAGAATTCAAACTTGTACACACATTTAAAAACAAGAAGCAGATATTTATTCTTGTTAGAAAATGAAAGAGATACAAACGCTAGAATGAAATATAGACAAGTGCTCAAGATCTAATACAACACACTCATACAAGAAAATGACAATAGATTCTTATAACAATGGATGCTCAAATGGAGCTCAACATCACTCTCTCCTTACTTCTATCCTTTTTGTGCAAATGGATTCCCAAGAGGTCCATTTATACATTTTTCTTATGACCTTGTATTGCCTTGAAATTTAAAATTGAAATTTTGAGTTCATTGGAATCCGTACAATAACATCCCATGATTAGACAATATGACTTTAAGGAAGAGGAGACCTACCAATAGTCAATTTAGAGAGGAGATATCTTATAGATGGCATACATGTATTAGGTTTTGGGCCAAGAGGAGACATCTTGCAAGTAGTGTAGACATCTTTCTAGAGTTACAACCTTATACAAGAGATGTGTAGCTTGTATGGTAGTTATCTTATATTAGGAGTAGATATCTATCTTATAATGAAAACATCTATACCCTAGAGGATATATCTATCTTGGTGGGGCTAAAAATAAGGATGCTTATTTTGAGATCTAGAACATCTAGAAACCTTCAAACAAGTCTCCATTAATTCCAAAACCCCTTGAACTCATGAAAATATCCTCAAAACACCTTCAAACATGCCAAAATACTCAAAAAATAGAGAGATACTATAAAAAAATATGAAGCACTCATAAAAAAAGAAGGCACACACAAAACATTCCATTAAGGATGATACATGGGTAGGATGATGTTCTCATAATCTTTTCCATGGTTAAAATTGAAACTTATTTTCAAGTTAGTTGTCTACTGAGGATACCATTAAGCCTCCACAAAGCCAAGTTTTTTTATGAACACAAATTAAGCCTCCACAAAGCCAAGTCTTTTTATGAACACAAATTGCATTTTCAGGTTCCTCATCATTCCAATGCATCAAGTACTCATGCATCGTTTAGCTCCTTGTACTTCCAGCTTCTCTTGCTTGTAACATAATTGGTTTTCTTGATGACTTAGATGACATTTGATCTTCAAGTAAATCTTTGAGGATCTCAAGAATATCTACAAGTTAGATCTAAGCACTTTTCTATGGAAATGAGTCAAATCTAAAACATTGCACACACAAGAAAATGAAAATAATTATGAAGATCAAGCTCATAAGCATTATCATTTACTTTGGCACTAATCTAAAATGGACTAATCTTCTTGGACTTTATCTTGGACAATTTTACATTTCTTTAGCCTCTACTTACCCACATGAAGCCATACATAATCATCAACATTGAATATCACCTTCTTCTCTCCCAAGTTCATGGTACTAGCAACTTATTTTGTGATATCTTCAAGTTTTTTCTTCAGTTACTTATGCAAGTCTTACATGCTTTTCACAAAATTTGAACTAACATGGGCATGATCATTAAATTTCCTCAAAACATCAATCATGCTAGGAGTGTAACAATAGTTTGCCTCAAATGGACTTTTCTTAACGCTAGAATGATAAAAATGA
Source organism: Gnetum montanum (assembly GCA_015680685.1). Taxonomy (NCBI): domain Eukaryota; kingdom Viridiplantae; phylum Streptophyta; class Gnetopsida; order Gnetales; family Gnetaceae; genus Gnetum; species Gnetum montanum. The sequence goes on along the minus strand of MNCI01016025.1, from coordinate 27,510 downwards.
TTATAATTAAACTCAACATGTGGAAAAAGATTTTTCCATATATTGGGCTGATCCTTAAAAAGACACCTTAAATATTTGAGTAATGATTTATTTACAACTTCAATTTGGTCATTATTTTGTGGATGATAAACACTAGAAAAGGACACTTTTGTATCCCATAATTTTCACAATGACATCCAAAAATGGTTTGTAAACATAACATCTTTATCACTTGTAATATTCAATGGAAGACCATGTAATCTTATAACATTTTGGAAATACATGTGAGAAAAATGAAATACATCATTGATTCTCTTACAAGGAATAAAATGGACCATTTTTGTAAATCTATCAACAACAACAAAAATAGAATCATGACCAGCTTATGTTTTGGGAATTCCACAAATACAATCTATAGAGACACTTTTCCATAGAGCATTAGGAATTGGAAAAGATAAATAATGTCCAATAATACCATTATTTCCCTTAAATTTTTGGCAAAAAAGATACTCTCTAGCAAATTCATTTATATCATTTGTCATATCTAGTCAATAGTAGATCTTCCCTACAAGCTCATATGTATTTGTCTTACCCATGTATCCAATCATATTACAATTATGTTTTTCATCTAAAATTCTTGACCTAAAATCATACTTTGGCACACATATCTTATCATTCTTGAAAAGGATGCCCTACTATAGATGATAGTCTCATCACCTATCCACTCTACCAAGCAACGGAGCATTAAGCTCTTTCTAAACATTTTCAAAATTAGGATAATAAGAGTAGAAAGATGTCAAGGCCTCAAGTTCTTCTACGTAATTACATGAATGATTGACAATATAAATTCTTGAAAGAGAATTTGCCACTATATTGCTTTTTTTACTTCTATTTTATAGCACAAAGTGATCTTCTTAGAGTTGCTACATCCATTTCATATTCTTAGCACTCAACTTCTTTTATGAATTCAAGAATTGCAATGCCTTGTGAGTAGTCAATAATAAAATTCACTTCCCAAAAAATAATATCTCCAATGTTTAATGATCTAAATTATAGTATATAATTCTATTTCATAGATAATATATTATGGCCTTGATTCATTGAATTTTTCAAAGAAAAATGCAATGGGCCTACCTTCTTCAGGTAACACCACTTCAACTACAAGTCCACTTGTATCCATGTCTACTTCAAAAATCTTGGAAAATTTTAGAATAGGCAATATGAGAGTAATAAAATTTGTTTTTACTCTTCATCCCATACAAAATCTTCTTGTGCTTATTTTCTTCTTGGTTCTCATTCTTATCTTACTTCTTATTTGTATCTTCTTTGACATTTCCATTCTTCTTGGATCACTTCTTACAAGTAGAAGCTTTGAAGTCCTTGCACTAAGAAGATTTAGGATCTCTATTAAAGCCTTCAATTTTTTTCTTAGCTTTAAAATCCAATTCAACAGTTTCATCCAATGTTTGGGGCTCATAGAATGTCAACTCATATTGGTATTCCCTCCTTAATCCTTGAAAAGTAGATGCTCATTGATAACCATCCCAATAACCTTTTTGCTTTATAGAAAGATTTACAAAAAATCATGTATAAGTATTTAACATTCATAATACCTTGCCTTAGATATTTTAATTTTTGGATTACCTCTTATCTATAATGGATTGTCTCAAATTTTTTTTTGAGCATGAATTGCATCAAGGAGCCATCTTTAACAAGAGCTCTATTACTTACAAGGTAAGCATTACTCTCTTTCTTCCACCAAATATGTGTCATACCCTTAATTTTGGTCTTAGTATATGACACCTTCTAATGGTGTTCTACATATTCAATTTTAAAGTACTTATTTTAGATCTTTAACTAAGAAAGAAAAAATTTAGTGGCCTTCATCCCATTAAAAGTCATCACTTCTACATGAGGCATTCTAAAGGCATTCCTAAATGCCTCTACAAGAGTGACCTTCATTTCCTCCTTAGGGTTCTTTTAAGATCTAGAAGTAGATCCATGGTTCCTCCATTTTGAAAATCTAAACCTATAGGATCTTGACCCAATAATTGGAAAATAAGGATTTCCATCATATTTCTCATTTTCTTCAAAGTTTTCATCCCAAAAAGGAATATCATCTTTAATGTCTAACATGGATGATTGACTTCTTAAAGAAGCCCTTGGTGAAGAAAATTTTGAGTTAACATCTTGCCTACATGTCCTTGGTGTGGAGGCTAATCTTTCTTTTCTTTAAGCTTTTCCATTTTGTCCATAAGAATCTTGAGTACATTCCTTAAATCTTTCATGTCCTTAACTATGTCCTAGACTGATTTCTTCTTGTGTGCAATGACCAAATAGATATAAAATATAAAATAAATAAATACTCAACTACAAAGGAATTAAGGATACTCACAACCAAAATTAGAGTAGCCAATTAGATCCCACAACAGATATGAAAAGCTAAAATAGAATTCATACAATTTACAAAAGTCCTAGCTAAAAAAAGTTAATGATAATTTTTTACAATAATGATTTCCAATACCTAATTCAATTGATTGTTAAAAATAGCCAAAAAATGACTAATAAAACCTAAATGAGAATGGAAATTAACATGAAAAAAATTGCAAAATCAAAATAAAGTTGGAGATAAGTGAATTCTTTTGAGTTGATGTAGAGTATTCCTCTCCTTAACTTAATTTTTTTCAATCCTTTATTCTAGTACCAAGTTGGTGAGGACCTAGCTTCAATAACCCAGAAATTAAAACTAAAGTGTTTAAACTTGCACATACATTTGGAAACAAGAAACAAATAGTTCTTCATTCTTCTTGGAAAATGAAAGAAAAATATAAATGCAGGAAACAAATGTTTAGGATAGACATGTAATAAAGATCTAATACAACATACTTACACATAAAATGGCTATGAAGCCTTACAAAAATGGATTCTTAAATTGAGATTAACATCAGTCTCTCCTCACATCTCTCCCTCCTACCTAAATGGATTTTGAGAAGGCTTATTTATATTTTTTTCTCATGATCTTTTCTCACCTTGATATTAAAAATTTAAATTTTGAGTTTATTAGAATTTGTATAATAACATCCCATGGTTAGAAAATACATATTTAAAGAAGAGAAGATATCCCACTCGAAAGTAGTTAGTTTATAGAGAAGATGTCTTCTAGGTGGTGTAGACATCTTGAGTCTAGAAAAGATGTCTTACAAGTAGTGTAGATTTCTTCCTAGAGTTTTAAGCTTGTATAAGAGACATTTAACTTGTATGGTGGATGTCTATACTACATACATGATGTCTTATCTTGGGAGGAGACATCTATCTTGCAAGGGAGGCATATATACTCCATAGGAGGTATTTATCCTAATAGGACCAAAATAAAGGATGTTCATTTTAAGGTCTAGAATATTTGAACACATTCAAAAAAGCCCCAATAACCCCTAAACTCCATGAACTCACCAAAATAGCTCAAAACATCTCCAATCATGCTAAAGCACTCAAAAATAGAGAGAGATACTACAAAAAAATATGAAATACTCATAAATAACAAGAAATATATAAAATATTACATTGAGGATGATACATGAGGTGGGTGATGTCCTCATCACAATGTGTTTTTTTTAAACAAAGGGGAAAAACTTTATTTACAAACTTTTAGCAAAATATACAGAGGAGAAAGCTAGAATTATAAATGTGCATAAAAGCTCATAGGTAAAAGCAAAGCTCAAATAGTAAAGCTTTATTAAAAAATAAAAGCTATTAATGGAGAAGAGATCAGTGTTGTACAAGCCTAGTTGATGTGGCTACTCTTATCAAGTTTAGCCGAAGTTAGATATTGGTGCTTTTTTCAAGATAATTCTTCTGTTATTGGTGCATTTCTTCCAATTTCATTATTAAATATCTAGTTTTGTTGCATGGTTTTAGTCTATTAATTTGCTTAATTGTGGTGTAAATTCACAAATTGGTACTAGAGCAAAGTTGATTTGATTACAAAGGCTCTTATTTCATTAAGCATAGTAAAATAACAAGTTGTTCTAAATAGATTTAGAAAATAGAAAAATTCAATGGTAGAAACTATGATCTCTAGAAGGTCCAAATGGAAGATCTTTTGATAGAAAAGAAGAAATAAATTTGAATCATTAAAACCAAGCTTCCAAACAAGTAAGATGAATAAGCTTAGCTATATTGTTTGGCTCTTGGTAGAATAAAGATAGGTATTACAAATTCTATTCTCATAAATTTGAAAAGTGAAATGACTGCAAAGGTTCTATGCGATGGTGTTGGTAGAATTTGTTAATCAAATTCCCAATCAAATGGATTGCATCATAGAAGATATTTATTCTTATTAGAAATATTTGATAATGCAACTACTACTTTTCATCTCACTACTTTTAGTACCAATGTAAGTCAATTGCTATCAAGGGGTAGTAATATAGAAGAGGAGGATCAATATATTATTTTTTTATAGTCTCTTCCTGAATCATGGGATAATATTGCTCAAAATATTACTAGCACTAGTACATGATTAAAATTTGATGAAGTTGTAGAAAGATTGATAATAGAATAACTTTAGAGAAAGAGCTCTAAGCTATTACCTACTGAAGCATTGATTCTTATGGGATTAGGTAAATAATACTTTAGTAAAATTAATGCTAAAATGAAAAAAGTTGAAGATGATGGTTCTAGGAAATCTCCAAAGTTTTGAAACTATGGGAAGCATGATCACTTGAAAAAGGACTACAAATTTTTGAAGAAGAAGGACAAAGAGATTGAATATGATTCTAGGAAAGATGTCAAGGAGAAACTTCTAAATTAATCTACTGTCACAAATGGAGGTAATCCGAATTATAATCATTGGTATTTTGATTTAGGTGCCTCATATAGCTTTACTCATAAAAGAGAATGGTTTTATGAATACTGTAAAGCTTTATCCTCTTCTTTCTTTCTTGGGAATGGTAAAACTTATGTTGTTAAGGGTTATTGTAAATTAACATTGTTGTGTAATGGAAAATTAATAATAATTTCCAAGGTGTATCATATCCTATAACTCACCAAAATTTTAATAGATATGGCTGATTTTGATGATATTTACATATTTATAATATTTGGAAACAAGAATTATAGAATATTTTAAGGAAAAGAAATCATAGCTATATGATTCAAAAAAGGTGGTGGGATGTTGTACTAGCTAGAATACAGTGGCTGACAAAGCCAAAGTTTTTTATGCTTGAAAAGAAAACTTCAACATGAACCTATGGCATAGAAGACTTGGGCATGTGGAAGAAAATTTCATCCAACATCTTCATGAAAAATGTATAATTAAAGATAAATTTCAAGATCATATGCCTGTTTTTGAATATTATCTAAATGGAAATCAACATTGTTTAGGCTTTTCTATAAATATTGGAAGAGCTAAAAACACATTATATCTCATTCATAATGATGTATTTGGTCCTGTTTCGATGGCTTTTATTACTAGCTCTGAATATTATGTTTCATTCATAGATGATTATTCTAGGAAAATATGGATTTTCTTTGTAAATTTAAGTATGAAGTCTTTGATAAATTCAAAGAACATAAATTTCTTGTTAGAAAATAATTTGAAAAATGAAATAAATCCCTTAGAACAAATAATGGTCAGGAATTTTGTTCAAATTAATTTGAAAGGTTTTGCAAGACCCTTGATATTTTTAGATGGAAGAGCATTCTAGGCATTTCATAACAAAATGGAGTTGTGGAACTGATGAGCGGTGAGGTACCCCTATGCCCAACCATACAAATACAAGCATTCACACATGATCTGGTTAAACTCCAAGGATTAAGTGCTTATGTGCTTACATAGAACAAGGATGGGTTATGTGATCGTTGTCTTCCCAAGCTTACTTCTAAAGCAAAATTGTATGGCTAAGTAAACTTGAGGTATATGATTTTTATGATTTTTATGTTTTATGTTCCTAGTGCTTAAAATGGAGAAATAATTGAGTAAATAATTTAGTTTAACTAATAAACTATGCTCTAACTACTCCTAACACTAGCATTTGTTCCCACTTGCCAGACACATCCTAAACTAGTGTAACACTACTAGGATTACCAAACGCTAATCGTTATTGGGTTACCAAGTGTTCTACATATGCTTGAAGTGGTCATATTGAGTGTGCTAATTTGTTGATAATTAACAAGTCAATAGAAATAACATTAATTAATTAATGAGAGTAGGAATAACAATAAACAAAATTAAATGAAATAATTAAGCTATTCTGAATGTTGCAAGGTTTATCACAAAGTTTGTCTTTATTTCCAAACACAAGGTGTGCTTAGGTACACAATGCTTAAATAAAGATCCATTCACTTTATGACTCCTACTACAGGCACTCAGAAATAATGCTAACTCTAGAAAGGAAAAACTATAAGAGTTCAGCTAAGGGACTAAAAACTAACTTTCAAAACCAAGTGTCCCTATCTCTTATTTATAGGCAACGAGATAGGTTCTGACATTGCATATTCGATGTCACTTGGTCTACCCCAATATCGTGTATCTGATATCAGGGATATGATATTGCAAGTCCAATATCGGGACTCATCCTACGCCCATGACTAAATGAAAACTCATCCTTGAGTTTCTTACAAAATATTTGGAAATATGGGATTATTGACTAAATGACAACTAATGGTGACATGGAATGAGAGTCTTCAAGTGCCTAGTGAACAGATCGACAAATGTATTACAAAATTGTTGTTCATTACCATTATGGTGAACATTGTACATAGATGACATCTAGACCCTCATTCGATAGCTTGAAGAGAGAGAGAGGAAAGAAAATAAGGTGCATTGCTACCGATGTCAAAATTGTGCACACTATTGTTCATCCATGGCCCCATGATTAAGCGTGTTCCCTGCATAATTTCTCCAACTCCAGTCCGTCATGAGTGTTCCCTCCTATCCTAGTCCATTATTTGTATAATCATCATTTTCACACACAACACAATCATAAATTAGTAAGGATAGATAAGAGAGGATGTAGTTGATAGCTTGCCTCGATATGAAGCACATTGGCTAGGTTGTGGGTATGGCAGACATTGGGTTAGAGGTTTGTAACTGATAACTATCCAAGGTGTAGGGGTGAGATAAGTAATGGAATGGAAAAATGTTTGATAGGATCCCAAGACTAAGAGTGAACCTTGAGTAGCAATAGGATGGAAAACACAAGAACAAGAAATGTTAGATAAATAACAATGGTGAAGCCAATAAAACAAAAACAAAAATGGATGTCATGAATGGGGTGAAATAGGAAATGTTTTAAGGGAAAGAACTTAACAATTGCACCATAAAGAAATGCTATTTGGTCCTTCACAAAGTAGTCTCATGCCCTTTATGCTCTGACAAACCCACAAACCAAAGAGTCTGTAGGCTCTAGGAATGACATATGGAAACAATGGTTAAGAACTTACCTACAAGAATATACCAAAGAATAACAATGCGTCAACCAAGATATAGACTAATAATAAAATTGGAAATGAGGTAAAATATGAAAAGAAATATGAAAAGAGAGAATGAAATGGAATGGAATCCCAAAATCAAGGTTGTGTAAAGTTCCTTGTATGGTATGTGGTTAAGGTGACTTAATAAAATTCAGCCCAAATCTAGATTAAAACTAACCACATCCAGTGACCTTGCATCAACACACTTGACCAATCCATCCTATTGAAGTAGCAACAATGCTTCTACAAAGCAACCACCATTCTAACAAAAGATGAATAGAGAAGTAGGAAGTGAGAAAGGGCCTTAGTTAGAGGAAACCTTTAGACATGGGTAACATTTCCTTCTAGTACTATAACCAATGCTTGTGGTCCATGTTCCTTTATTATATCTAAGGGGTGTGCTTTGAATTTCCACCAGTTGTTTTTTTTTTTTTTTTGAGTGAGAACCACATCATGAAAAGACTTATATGATTTAGTCAACTTCTTGATATTGGTCAACAACAGAATGGTGGAAAAACTATGAAAAACATCTAAGTACCCAAGAGAATAGCCAACACAAATGTGTCAAATCCCCTTGAAGTCACACCCTTTTCAATCCATTTGGATCTTTCCTGGTTTGAAGAATACCAAGCCACCAATTCATTAATAAGTTTTCTTAGAAAATGGGATAGTACATTTCCAAAACAAATGGAGACCATAGAGTTGTATAGATGAATGGATGACATGGACTCATTGCCTGTTTTATCAAATGAAATCATATCTTAGCATCAACATTAAAATTCAAAGGTAAAAAGAAAATATTAGCAATAAACACCATTATAGCACAATCCACCATCATGAGCACTTATTATACAATGAGTGATAGTAATTCAAAAAAAATGTAATAGAGAAATAAATAGTAAAAATGTTACTGATGGTGTAAACCAAAAAAAAGTAAAGATGAAGAATGTATAAAACAAAAAAAGACAAAGGAAACTGAGGGTATAGAATGGTTAGCATTGGTGGACATCTCCCCCACCATTGAGTTGGAAGGAGGAGATCCAAAATAATGAGCAAGGTTGTCCATTAATAGACGTATCATTAGTACTAATCATTTTAGGCTCATGGAAGGGTTTAGTTTGTTGGAAGTTGACTAATAATTTCCTACCTATGCTTTCAGGTTTATAGATCATCATGGTCGCTAAAGAAAAATTTTCATGAATGATATAAGATCCTTCCCACAGTGTTTGAAATTTAGTTCATTGTGGCACATGTGTGGGATTCTAATAAAGAACATTATCTTTTGGTTGGTATGTAACTTTCCTAATTCTTAGGTCATGATGTTGCTTGTTGAAGACCTTGTGTAATTCATTGGATGACAGGGTGACTAATCGATTTTCATCTAGCAAGTTAATGTTTAGTAATCATTCTTTCTATGCTAGACTGAGATCAACATTGAGGTCACATGCTATAGATAGTGTACGGATCTTAGCTTGGATGGGAAGTATTGGAAGTTTACCGTACACTAACTCATAGGGAGAGTATCCTATAAGACGTTTCCATGTGGAGTGGTATGCCCAAAGAGCATCATTAAGTTTAGTACTCCAGTCTCACCTATATTTGCTAATGGTCCATGTTAATATTTTTGTGATCTCCCTAATGGTGACCTCAGCTTGACCATTCACTTGAGGATGATATGGTGTAGTCATCTTATGCTCAACTCCTAAGTGTTGCATTAATTTTTGAAAGGTTGCACCTGTAAAATGTGTACCATTATCAGAAATAACTGCACAAGGCACAACAAAATTTTTTACAATTTATTGTTGAATAAATCATGTAGCGATAGATGATGTAAAGTCAGTAATAATAGTTGCTTCTGTCCACTTTGTAAAATAATCAACAACAACAACAATGCAGGCTTTTCCATTGGACATTGGTGTGATAGGCCCCATAAAATCAATAACCCATATGTCAAAGGGTTCTAAATGTTGAATCCATTATTGTGGACCTTACATTCTAACAGTCATTCCCCCATCACATTTCCAGCAGTCACAAAATTGGATGAAATGATAAGCGTCCCAAAATAATGTAGGCTAATAATATCATGCAAGAAAGATTTTAATGACTATTCATCTCCTAGTGTAATGACCTATAAGGGCCCTCATGACTTTCTTGGAGAAGTCACAATTGATCTACATTGGGAACACACCATCAGACCAAGCCATCATAACATACCTTATAAAGACGTCCATTGATTTCCATGAAATATTTGGCTTGGTGAAGAAACTGTTATTTCTTTTTAACATCTAGCCCTTGTGGTGTTTCTTGTGTGAGAAGATAGGTAACAATGCTACTATACCAATTTGTATATATGGTTAATTGATTCTTTATTACACCTACAAAGAGAAGTTCATCAGGGAAGTAGTTGGAAATTGGATATTCGTCCTTTTTGTTGTCCCACCGTAACCAAGATAAATGATTAGCAACAACATTCTTAGTGCCTTTACAATCAATCATCATAAGATTGAACTCTTGTAAGATCACGAGCCATCGTATGATGTGAGAGCTCACCATTGGTTTATTCATTAGGAACCGTATTGCATTATGATCCATGTATACAAATATCTTATAGCCCAATACATAGTCCCTAATTTTTTTAGTGCAAACACCACAACCATTAATTCTTTTTCTATTGTGGTGTAATTGAGTTGTGCACCAGCAATACTTCAACTTGCATAGTGAATGTAATAGGGATATTTTTGATCATCCAACTATGTAAGTATGACTTATAAAGCAAAATTGGATGTGTCAATCATTATATGGAATGGTTTGGACTAGTCAGGAGCTTATAGAATGGGTCTTTCTACAAGCTTCTATTTCAAGGTTTGGAAAGCTAGCTCACATTTCCTAGTCCATTCAAAGGGTACATCATTCTTCATTAATTCTACCAATGGTTTTGCAATCTTCAAATAGTTCTCGGTGAAGTGTCTATAATAGCCAGTATGTCCAAGGAATGATCGAATATCTTTTACAGTTTCAGGTTAACAAGTGATTCCTTGGATGACTTTAATCTTTTCAGGGTCTACCTTTATCCCTGTTTGTGATATCTGATGTCCTAATACAACACCTTTTTAGACCATTAAATGGATTTTTTTCCAATTGAGCCTTAATTTGGTTTTAACACATCATTTTAGTACATGCTCTAATCGGTCCAATTCTTGTTCAAATTTTTCTCTATAGGTGGAGAAATTGTTCATAAACATCTTCACACGATTCCCTATTTGTTGCTAAAATATACTTAGAACTAGACATTGAAATGTTACTGGGGCATTGAACAAGCCAAATGACATCTGCCTATATGCAAATGTCCCCCAAGGACTTATGAATGTAGTCTTGGCTTGGTCTTTTGGTGCTATTTGAATTTGATTATATCCACTGTAACCAGCCAAAAAACTATAATAGAAATGCCCTACAATGATATCTAAGACTTGGGCAATGAATGGAAATGGGAAATGGTCTTTAAATGTTGCCATGTTTAACAACCTAAAGTCTATACACACCTTCCATTTACCTTCCTTTTTAGGCACAATGACTAATGGACTAACCCATTCACTATCAGAAATGGGGTAGATGAACTTAGCTTTTAGAAGTTGTTTAATTTCTTCTTTAACTACTTCCTTAAGCTTTGGGTTCAGTTATCTTTGCATTTTTTGTCGAGGCTTCATAGAGGGATCAGTGTAAATTCTATGTTGGCATATCCTAGGATCTATTTTCGTTAATTTAGGATATGGCCAAGCAAAGTATTTTGACCATTTTTTTTACCATTTTCAATGGTTTTTATTTTTGTTGAGGAGTGAGCTTAGCATTAATGATTACTGATTTCCCATTTTTGAGAAATGTATACTCCATACCAATGGGCAATGGTTTTAATTTGAGGGGCTCTTGTTTAAACTCGTTAGGGATTTTCAACTTTTCCCAGTTGATATTTTCGATTTCAATACTTGGAAGTAGACAATGGACTTGCTCTAATGTATCTATGTAATGATATAGGCACAAGTTAATCTCTTAGTTGGTTCCATGCATAGACTTGAATTTCTCTCTTGGTTAGCTATCAGCCACTAGGTGCCTTCCTATCTTGTGGCTACTACATACAAGCATCTTTGTATGTCAGTTATTTGTGCACACTAGTTCCATGGAGGAAATGTTAAACATTGCACAAACTAGGACTTTTGCACACAGTTACACCTTGTGTTACTGTATGCGATGGATAGAACTTTCTTCATCTCGATCTTTCCAAACATATTTTCTTTTGATATTTCTAGGGAAAGATCACGTATGCCTAGGCGCACATCAATCATACATTGCCATGCTATTCCCATTATGATTAGGAAGTCTCCCTTATAGTTTCTAACTTTAATCACTAAGAAATCAGCTGGATACAACCACCTACAAATAGTGTTGATAATGTCCTCCACTATTCCCAATGGAATAGTGATGGACTGGTTGGCCAACTCTAAATGAATGTTACTCTTCTTTAGTAGATGCAAGTTCCAGGCTTTATACATTTCTTGAGAGATTAAGTTGATACCAGAACCTAAATCCAAAGAAGCTTTACAAGGCTCATTTCCAGTGATTTGTAAATAAATAAGAGGACTTCCAGGATCAAAGAATTTCCTAGGAAGATGGCCAACTTTAATCCAATCAGTGATGGCATGATTCAACATGATTGTGTGTGTTGGGTACGATTTTTGGTTTGAAAGAAGCTCTGAAGAATCAAATGATGGCAAGGCATATGGACAATTAGCCACTTGTGGACATAAGGACTTGGTTGGGCTATTGGTTCTAAAGAAAGGTCTCTTTTTTGTGTACTTTTCTGAATCAATAGTAGGTTAAGGATTGATAGCCTTTGTAGCATTACATTTCTGCAACTAGGCAAGAAGATACCTTGCATAGTTGGAGTAGGTGGTAATGGAGATATGGGTGGAAGAGGTGTAGTTAGATGAGAAGGATAGTACATATGTGAAACATCACTCCTAGGAGAAGGATTTCTATAGTACTTATGAATCTGGTAGTGAGGTTGAGGAGCAACATGACTAATAAAGTCATGTGGAGAGATCGACTGCTGAACGTAATACCCATATGGGTTAGGTTGATAATAAGGATATTGTTGATGTGGTAGTGGCATTCCCTAGTATTGTGTGTGTTGCCACTGTTGATACTATTCATTCAGTTGTAGTGGGGCTCCACTTGGATAATATGTCAACGGTTGGTGGAACTACCTTGGGTTACCTTGAGGATAAGGTAACCTTCTAGGTGCTTGTCGTCTATTTAATTGTGGGTTTAGTGCATACACCCTAGACTCTTGTAGATGTGACACAACTGGGCAACATCCTTTAGGATGGTCATATTGGCATATTTCACATCTACCATCATTATCTATGTTTGAATCAACAACCTATTCAATGATGAAAACTTTTCCCTTACCTTTGTTACGTGCATACTCAGATTCCTTCTATTTTCTCCTCTCTCAGTCACTACTTTGCTTTCTAGACTCTTCTACTATTTTTGGAATGGTTTAAAATTTATCATCTAGGGAGTTCCACATTTGATCCACCTTTGCTGATACTTCTGATGTAAATTTTTGAATGGGCAAAGTTTTCCTATTCACCATCTCTTCAAGTGGTGACTCTTCTTCATCTTCACAAAATCTAACTTCCTGCTTTTAGAGGGAAGGATCTTTGTTGTATTTCTCTGCACTTTCTCTTTTCTTAACTCACCTTCCTCCTTGGCAACTTGCTCCAGTAATCTTTGTATTTCATGTGCTCTGAGCTCAGATAGCCTTCCTTAGGCATAAGTCCTAATGGTTCTTTGCATTTTGTACCTAAGCCCATCTACGAGATGGCATAGTTGTTTCCTTTGTCAGCATCCAAGGATTTGTGTCCTCCTTGTTTTCATCCTTGGATTTTCTTATGCAGGTTGAACACTTGGGAGTACATTTGATACTTATCATTGAATAGCTCTAACATGGTACTCCATCGATGAATGGATTCTAGTTCTAAGAATCAGTACCAGCTTTGTGCTTCCTTGATCAGTGTCCATGGAAACAACTTGAGTTTTCTCCACTTTTTTTCCATATTTTGGAAGGCACATGCATCGTGAAATGCTTGTAGGTGGTTTTGAGAATTAGCATTGTATCCCCCTTCAAATCGTGAGATGTTATTCATGTCTAGTCTTTTGATCCTACTATCTTTCTGATGCCTTGTTGGGATCCTAACAGCCTGAGTTATATCTAACATACTTTGGGTGGTGAGTAGGGGTTGATCGTGATCTTATTGTCTATGGTGTCTATGATACCTATGATATTCCCTGCTCTCCCTTCTTTCATGATGTGTTTCTCTGGAATGCCCTCATCCCCTTTCTCAATTATTTTGTCTATGATCTCTATTTCACTTATCATTATCATCATGGTCTTTCCATTTGTGACTATGTTTAGATCCCAAAGAAGAGGGGGAAGGAGATGATGAAGGTGAAGAGGAAGGAGGACTTGCATCATGACGGTACTTGCAACTTTCTCTTTGGTGGTCTCTGCCTTGGTCACGGTTATGATTGGAATGTCCGTCAATGTCACATGTTCGTGTTCCTTTTTCAGATCCTTTTTGTCCATTAGTATCAAAACCTAGGTTATGAATAATTGAGTGAAGATTCTAATACACAAATCCTTGACCAAATTCAATGAGAAGAACATCTCTTTGTGGAAAACCTCTTAAGGCAAGTTCACCAACCTCGTTCTCACTTAGGACATCTGGGACATCTTGAGACCATTTTCCCTTCATAGACTTGTGATGTCTCTCCTATTTTAGGTTCCTTTGGCATTGTGCCTCTGTGCGTCAATACTCTCTTGAGTCATGTTCATGCACAATGTACTCTGCTTATAAGTGTTGCATATCAATTCGTGTGAGAGCACGAAGAAGCATGATTGGGATTGAGCGATTGGGAGGTAACACTATGTTACCTTCTAAATCATGCCAATGCAGTTGTTCATCTTGGTGGAGGATAAAGATAAAGTTTGGTATATACCTTTTAGGATGATCATACACCATGCAAAATTTTTGGGGCATGGGAGGACCATCATGTGTACTCCACCTCCAATTGTTCATTGTGTCGGACCTAGTTGGTGAAGCACTCTCATAAGAAGAAAGAGACATGATTGATTATTCAGTGTGCAATAATCTTTTTTGATGATCATACAATAACTAAACCTAGGGGTTCATTTAAATGATGGAAGGATTTTCTAAGTTTTAATTAGCACACAAACAACAAAATCCCTGGCAATGGCGCCAATAATGAGCAGGGAGGTACCCCTACACCCAACCATATAAGCATGAGCATTCATGCATGGTCCAATTGAACTCCAAGGATTAAGTTCTTATGTGCTTACACATAACAAGAATGGATTATGTGATCGTTATCTTCCCAAGCTTACTTATAAAGCATAATTATATGGTTAAGTAAACTTGAGGTATATGGTTTTTATGGTTTCTATGTTTTATCTTCTGATGAGTGGCGAGGTACCCCTACACTCAACCATACGAATACGAGCATGTACGCGTGATCTGGTCGAACTCCGCAGACTAAATGCCTTAACACCACAAGGAACGCTTGGGGTTAATCGTTCGTTATCTTCCCAAGCTTGCTTGTATGTGTCATGGTGTATGGTTAAGAAAGTTTGAGGTATATGATTTTTTTGGTATTCTTTTGCTTATCTCCTAAGCTATGAGGGTGAAGGGTTGAGAAACTAACTAACTCTAACTACAACACTAAGTCCTAGTGTCAGCATCCGTTCCCACTTACCGTACACACCCTAAAATATGCAATTGTGGCTACCAAACGCTA